>CM038678.1:744668752-745026047 GCA_021605205.1 Aegilops longissima | reverse complement strand
TTTCAATCTCCTTTCAGAAGCTCTTTCTTGCTGGCCTTGGCTAGGTTGCTACCGCTTGTATGAATATATGGACTACTACTCTACTAGCTAGCCAGTTTGATTGGCTTTGAGCATCTTTCCACATGGGACTGCAAAGTTTCTGTAGGTACATGCAAAGTTTCACACCAGGCTGGCCCTTGGTTTTTAAATACCAACGACGCTGAATCAGTCTGCAGCCGGCTTGGCTTGTGTCGACCTACTTTTATAGATGGAGTTGTTGTACGAAATATTACTTTAGTTATTACTCCCTCTGTTTCTAAATATTTGTCTTTCTAGCCATCTCAAATGGACTACAACATATGGATGTATGTAGACATTTTTAGAGTGTAGATTCATTCATTTTGCTCCGTATGTAGTCACTTGTTGAAATTTCTAGAAAGACAATTATTTAGGAACGGAGGGAGTAGAAGGTTAGCTGTAAATTTGGCCGGCCGGCTCAAGACATTAAGTTAGCTGCAACTTGGCTTAGTAACATGGGAGGAACATGGATGGTGATAAGAGTGGGTATGATACCAAACATAAAACTTAATTAGCAGCTAACATACCAAGTTTTTTTTAGTAGCAATCTGCGTCTTTGGGGTCAAGAGAGCTAATTGGGCTGGGGCAAGTGGGGGAGAGCTGGTACGTTTGAAATGATCGGAGCAAAGTTTGTAGGTTAGTGCCAGTCAAATAACTTTCATTCAGATGGTATACAGTTAAATCAAAATGCAAATTAGTTAATTGTTTGTATTCAATAATGTAGCAGCTAAGACGCACAAGTAATTGGTCAATATATACAATCAAATTTTGTGCATCTACTATATGAAATAGGGCATGCGTTCAGACATACTCCCTTTGTACTAAAGTTGAGACACTTATTTTCAGATGGAGGGAGTACCTGTCACTTCACTGGCCATATGATGGAACGCAAATTAAAATTAAGTTTGGAGATAGTCTTGTATATGAATGAAGACTTTTTAGGGCCATTGATTGCAACCGCCAGAAATCATACTTTATTTCTTCCGGTATATGCAACCTCCTAAATTTCCTGGATGCTTCGTCCATACATATTATATGTATAGCCCCGTTGATCTGGCTGGTGTAGTGCATTGCATGCATACATTTGGTCAAATTTCTCTATTCATTTTAGATGGCACATTTAAGCAATGCCAACATGATCTAGAAAGCTTCGACTTGCTGGAGCATCCAACCCATCGTGTCTCATCTGCCTAGCTACCATGAATAGTTCGTTCTTATAGTTAATTTAACAATGAATAGTTCGTTCTCTTAGTTCTTTTTTTATGCAAGAGTTTTATTTTTTTGACGGGAAGGGATACTTTATTAACCAAATAAGGGTTACATCATCAACTGAAAATTTAACAAGAAAATCAGGGAGCATCCGCCCAGACAGATGGGTTGTTCGCATGTCCCCATCTTGCTAGTTCATGAGCTACTACATTCGACTCTATATACAGTGCTCAATAGTAACCTTCCCGGATTCACTCAAAATACTGCAACAATCATCTAACACCTGTGCTGCTACAATGGAGTGTCCTTCACTGTGATTCATAGGGTCCACCACTGTACTATTGTCCATTCTCACCACCAGATTAAAGCATCCAATACTTCGGGCTAATTTTAATCCATCAAACAATGCAACTACTTCGGCCGAGACCACATCAGCTATGTGTTCCAGCCTTTTCATAGAATCTGTAATAAAACGACCTCGATGATCCCGTACAATTGTATCACACACACCTGTATTGTCACCAACAGAAAACGATGCATCAAAGTTCGGAACCTGCTACCCCGCAAGTATCTGTTCACACACGAAAATGTCACCGTGTACCCCCAACACCGAGGGTGATGCACCGCAGCTCATGTCGAAGGAGACCCTTCCGGAAGCCACGGTACGCAAGCAATCCGGCAGGCGCTTTTGTACACGCGAAGCCCCACACGCCCGGGAGGGACCCCGTCTGGGCGCGCGGCGGCTATGGGCTGCCCTAGGTCGACCTGACCGCCCCTAGAGCCTCGTGGATTCGCAGCACTCCATTGTTGAAAAATGACGAAGGACGAGAAGAAAAATACAACGGTAGGGGGTAGACGAACACGAAAGAGTAGTAGATGTGTTTGTTCGATTGTGTGTTGTTCAATCGACCGTCACCTCTTAGGTATATAAGAGGCGGATGGACTCCCCGTACAAGAAAAGGACTCCAAATCACGTCCAAATCATTCCAAAATTAATCGAACTCGTATTTAGGTAAGTCCTGGAACATCATTTCAGTTTTTAGGTCCCATAGGCCACAAACGACCTCGGCTGAAGATTATCCCGATAGCATATTTGACTGTTTCGACGAGATGAACAACTTTCGTGTTGGACGTTTTTTGATTCGAAGCCATCTTGAGGACTGAATCTCTCACGCAAAACAGCCGATTGGTGGCACTACCCATCAGTCACGTGTCTGGTGGGGCGCGCCATATTTTGCTTCCTGGCAGGGCTGCATTCCGACGGCTCTAACTTTTACATACGAACTCAGGATGAAACAATTTGTATATAAAAATCGATCGTTTCAACGAGACACACAAGTTTTTTATTGAAACGTTTTCCATCAGAGGCCAACTTAATAGAGTTTTGTGTCATTCTTTAATCTGGTGTCAACATGAGCATCCCTAAACTTGTCATAACTATTGCATAAGAGCTTCGTTTTAGACCATGTTCATATCCATTTGGATATCCTTAAGGAGAGCCGTCTCAAGATGACCTCCAATCAAAAGTTTGAATTAGTCTTGATATAACTTAAAGCCACTCTCTATGATTGTGCCATTTTTGAGCGTCAACACATGTTCCCCTGTTTTTCGGCAAAGCTAGCATGCCGAAAAATAACTTCTTCCATGCTGGTTCTAAGGACGATGTCAACACTCCATCGGCCATTTTGCATGTGCTTAGGGCGATAAGTATTTATCGATCATTGCTTGTTTGAATCCTTGATGCAAACTTGGGTGAAAACTTCTCAACTTCTATAACAATCCGTGATAATGTTTCATAGATATGTATCTCAAAGCCATCCTCCCAACCATATTGTTCACCCTTTCACTACAAGGAAAAAGCCTATACACATGATCTTACCAGCAGCGAGTTTTAAAATAGGGCGTTGCTGCAATTTATCAGTAGTGCACTCTACAAGAACACGCTGCTGAAAGGAAAGTAGCAGTAGCGCGACTCCTCTGAGACACGCTACTGCTATAATTCCAATGACCCCGCCATGGAGCTAGTTATAGCAGTAGTGCGTTAAATAGAAGGGCGCTACTGCTAGGTAGTTTAGCAGTAGCGCCTTTACGTACACCGCGCTACTCCTAAAACTAGCTATCTCACCACCCACTCTCCTCCCTATCCGATCCACACTCACTCGATCTCCCCTCAACCCGTCCTCCCGTCGCCGCCTCTCGCGTCCTCCCCTGCCCGTCGCCTGCCGCCACCCTCCTCCCTCCTCCGCCGCACCTCCTCCTCTTCATTGGACTCGACGCCTCCTCCTCCGTCCTCCTGGACTGCCGCCGCGGCCCTCCTCGCTCCGCCTTCCTCCTCCGTCCTACTCTCTCCTCCCTCCTCCAGTCGCCCCTCCTTCTCCCTCCTCCCTCCTCCATCCACAACCCCTTCTCCCTACTACATTTTGATTTAGTAGGCTAGGTCATGTGCAACATTTTGATTTAGTTCATATGATTTAGTTGATTTAGTAGGCTAGTTGATTTAGAACATTTTGATTTTGCTGATTTAGTAGGCAAGTTGATCTAGTAGGCTAGTTGATTTATAAAACATTTTGATTTAGTTGATTTAGTATGCTAGTTGATATCTCTAAAGATTTGGCACCACCTAGCTGTGAAAATATAAGTGAAGAAGAACCAAAAAATCACATGCTACTGTTTTTCTTTCGTGTGAAGTGGATCATTAATCCTTTCCTCATATTGCTTTAGGAAAATGGCGCCACCACCACCACCACATGTCGATTATGCAAGTCAAGGTGCGCCAGCAGCCTTGGCAACTGGCAAGCTGTTCGGCATCTACTTCCAGCCGAGTTTTCGTCATGCGGTGGTAAGAAATTATATGAAATGTAACAACTATTTTAAATTTAGTGTTGGCATTACTGCATTGTGTCATTTTGTTTTTTTACACAGATCGTCCCATGCAATGTGAGGTACAAATTCAATAGGCTGACATGAGACACTGTGACATTTGAGGCTCCTGGGGGGCCGTACACTATGGAGGTCGAGAAAGGACGCAATATTTCACAAATTGGAGGAGATGGATGGGCCCGTTTCCTCGCCCATATGCGTCTTACTGGTGGTGAGTTGATCAGCTTCTCCTTCAGAGCAGAAAGACCCAGGCTGGCTGCCATTTATGTCAACCTGGTCGAAGATGATGAAGATGACAAAGATGATGAAGATAATGAGGACCCACTCGATGAAGATGATGAGGACCCACTTCATGAAGCCATCATAGCTCAAAGAACGAGGCTGAGCGAGGAGGAGGTGTGCAACCTATGGGACATAATGCCGCCACGTGCTGACTTTGTCGGGGTGCCATTCGTGACCCGCCTAACAAATACCATGGTCGATCGACATGATATGGTATGTTATACTTACAAATGCAAATTATCCGATGATATTCTTAGTGTAGAGTCCAATGATATGTTGTGTGGAATCTAGTCAATGATATGCTTATTAGTGCAGAATTTAAGGAACTATTAATTAATAGTGTAGATATTCCATATATACTTATTTGCAAGAGTATGTGCGAGGCTATTTATTAATTGATATGTTTTTTCTTTTTCAGAAATTGGCAAAGAGCCTATCTGTGAGTTATGGTATAGAGCCTGATGAAGAAGGCTCAGCTGGACTACGCCTTACCGCAAGGGGCTCCGTCACAATCTGTAATTACCGCGTGGACACGGACAGTGACACACACTTAAAATCAGTTGGGTGGAAGAGATTCCTCGATGGCAAGAGTCTTCATGTTGGACAGTCCATCCTAATTACAATCAGGAACACCAACCGCCCAGGCTTGAGGAAATGATTGTCTTTGATATCATCTAGAACTACATATGTGTGTGTGTCTATATCATCTAGATCTACATATGATAATCGTCGTTGATATCATCTAGGACTACATATGATGATCGTCGTTGATATCATCTAGAACTACATATGATGACCATGGTCGATATCACCAAGTACTGCTTGAGGATGCATGTTGACTATATATGAAATTGTTATTTAGTACTCCCTTCATTCCAAATTACTCATCGTGGTTTGAACCATGACAAGTAATTTGGAACGAATGGAGTACTACCTAGTACCTATAATGCTTTATGAAATTGATATCTAGTAGTACCTAGTATCTGGACCGAAACCACCGAAACCACCGAAACGGGGTAGGAACCTGGGGAAAATGATCAAAGATATAGCAGTAGCGAGGGTCTAGGAAAACCGCTACAGCTAACAAATAGTATCGCGTTCCCTAAAAGCGCTGCTGATATGGTCATTAGTAGTAGCGCTGGTACGGACAACGCTACTACTAAGAGTTAGCTGTAGCGCCTTACTAGTAGCGCCGCATTGCGCGCTGCTGCTAGCGTCAAAACCCGCGCTACTACTAGGGTTTTCCCTAGTAGTGTTTTGCTGGGATTTTGAAGATAATCACGAATGAAATTTCTCCAATCCTTGCTTTGCCTGCATAAAAGTTTCATTAGTGGCCAAGCGTTGGGCTTCAGTTCGGCCTTACCTATTTCGATGAGACTAAGCACTGGCTATTGATAGATATGCAATACATCATGATCAACATGGTAGCCAAATGCTCCCGGTGCCAATTATTTCCAATTGTCATGTCTAGATATATGAACAATCTGAAAGCCACCCAAGGAGAATATTACATCTAAACATGCCTCAAGACAAACTATAAGTGATTCGTTGAGACATTGATAACTTTTGATATTTGTTGCACTATTCATAACGAATCACCGAACGCCTCAATATGTGTAGTACATATGGCAACTAAAAGCTCCAAACCAAATAACATTGCATATTCGGCTTTGTTATTGTGCAATAAATATTTTAATAGGCATATGAGGCTTCACATAACAACGTCATATGGAGATATATAAATGAAACCAACACCGTGGACATTGTTATGAATTCAACCATCAAAACATAATCTCCATAGTAATTGTGTCGCTCTCCAATCGAACTAAGGACAATGTTAGAATTTCACATCGGCCATGATTAGATAGTTTCTTAGGGCGATAGTGAAGTATCGGCCATTAACATAAGGTCCATGTAAACCTCATCCACCAAAGCGCGTATAGCCGAAAATAAACAAGTGAAATAACAAATCAAGTATTTCGGCCCTCTCGATCAGCAACAAACTTGTAGATAATCAAATGTATAGTGATTTGGTAATACCCTTTCATGACATCAATAGTTATATTGCATCCATGGATCAAAATAAGCCCATGGAGGGTAACCAATCATACCTGGGGATGAATTTCATGGCAAAGACATCAAAGGCATGTTTGACGAATATGGATGATGTGCTAACCAGAGATTTTCAAGGAATGATGCACACCTTCGGCTTAACTATTTCCCGGTTCCATCCTTCCCTTTCTTCACTTCTGTAACACTTGGTGCAATAGAAGGACATGCATCATTTTTATTTTGACCATTCCTCTTGGGAACCCATGCCATGATCTTGTTTCTCATATCTTGCGCACTAAGCTTTTGTAGCTCCTTCTTTTGCCAATACGATAAGCCAAGTGAGCAAATCGACTATGATTTTGTTTCAACCAATGGAAACTCTTTTTGGGCCTTGTGCACCCTGAACTTATTTTCATCAGATTTGGCACTGGTTTTTATCATTTGATTATTTCACTTCTTTGCCTTTTGTAGCCAATGTCAACACTTTGATTGGCTCTTTGTTATTTGAGATCAAATCTGATGTAGCACAGTTACGACCATCTCATTTCACGCGGTAAACTTGCTTTCCCACCTCTTTCTTCTTCCTTGAGATCTGGACCGGTTCCTTAAGATTGAAACGGTCTTTGACGCGTGATTGTTCAAATTTTAATCTTCTTGGAGCTTCATAGTATTGGTGAGATGGTCTAAAATAACATGGAGAATGTGCCCTTGTATCATACCTGTCCCGTGATGGATGTGGATTTACATGAGCATAAAGAGGTATCCACGACATTGTCATTGGCGGCCCAAAGTAAGGATATGAATATGCTGCATTGAGATTCTCCCTTTGCCAATACCGATCCTCAGATTTGCGCCTAGGGGTTGACCTTGATGTTTCTGAACTACTTGACCGATAAGCACTCTCCTCTTCACTCTTATTTTGATATTTATCTAATAATTCAGCGAAGGTGTTTTTTGATTTCTTACCCTTGCGCTTATTTCGGCATTTGTTTTACTTTTGTGTGCTTTAATTGATCATAGGATTTGCTTGCTGCCCCCAGTCCTTGGTGTCTTCGTTGTAGCTTCGATGGAATTATCGCCCTCAAGATTATGTTCATTATGCTCTTCAACAACTTCTTTACTTGAAAGCTTGATCCCATCATCCACGGTTTTTACCTTCTCATCATTTAATGAATTAGCTTGAAGAAGCCAATGCAAAAAACCTTTTGCCATCATGACCAATCGGAATAAACTGCTCATCCTTTGGAGATTCAACAAATCTCGGTCGTCCTTTATCAATGGCCCATTTAACTATTTGACTAAACATATTGCAATCATCAAAATTATGTTTGAACGAATGATAATCCTTGCTTCGCCTGCATAAAAGTTTCATTAGTGGCCAAAGCGTTGGGCTTCAGTTCGGCCTTACCTATTTCGATGAGACTAAGCACTGGCTATTGATAGATATGCAATACATCATGATCAACATGGTAGCCAAATGCTCCCGGTGCCAATTATTTCCAATTGTCATGTCTAGATATATGAACAATCTAAAAGCCACCCAAGGAGAATATTACATATAAACATGCCTCAAGACAAACTATAAGTGATTCGTTGAGACATTGATAACTTTTGATATTTGTTGCACTATTCATAACAAATCACCGAACGCCTCAATATGTGTAGTACCTATGGCAACCAAAAGCTCCAAACCAAATAACATTGCATATTCGGCTTTGTTATTGTGCAATAAATATTTTAATAGGCATATGAGGCTTCACAAAACAACGTCATATGGAGATATATAAATGAAACCAACACCGTGGACATTGTTATGAATTCAACCATCAAAACATAATCTTCATAGTAACTGTGTCGCTCTCCAATCGAACTAAGGACAATGTTAGAATTTCACATCGGCCATGATTAGATAGTTTCTTAGGGCGATAGTGAAGTATCGGCCATTACATAAGGTCCATGTAAACCTCATCCACCAAAGCGCGTATAGCCGAAAATAAACAAGTGAAATAACAAATCAAGTATTTCGGCCCTCTGGATGAGCAACAAACTTGTAGATAATCAAATGTATAGTGATTTGGTAATACCCTTTCATGACATCAATAGTTATATTGCATCCATGGATCAAAATAAGCCCATGGAGGGTAACCAATCATACCTGGGGATGAATTTCATGGCAAAGACATCAAAGGCATGTTTGACGAATATGGATGATGTGCTAACCAGAGATTTTCAAGGAATGATGCACACCTTCAGCTTAACTATTTTCCGGTTCCATCCTTCCCTTTCTTCACTTCTGTAACACTTGGTGCAATAGAAGGACATGCATCATTTTTATTTTGACCATTCCTCTTGGGAACCCATGCCATGATCTTGTTTCTCATATCTTGCGCACTAAGCTTTTGAAGCTCCTTCTTTTGCCAATACGATAAGCCAAGTGAGCAAATCGACTGTGATTTTGTTTCAACCAATGGAAACTCTTTTTGGGCCTTGTGCACCCTGAACTTATTTTCATCAGATTTGGCACTGGTTTTTATCATTTGATTATTTCACTTCTTTGCCTTTTGTAGCCAATGTCAACACTTTAATTGGCTCTTTGTTATTTGAGATCAAATCTGATGTAGCACAGTTACGACCATCTCATTTCACGCGGTAAACTTGCTTTCCCACCTCTTTCTTCTTCCTTGAGATCTGGACCGGTTCCTTATGATTGAAACAGTCTTTGACGCGTGATTGTTCAAATTTTGATCTTCTTGGAACTTCATAGTATTGGTGAGATGGTCTAAAATAACATGGAGAATGTGCCCTTGTATCATACCTGTCCCGTGATGGATGTGGATTTACATGAGCATAAAGAGGTATCCACGACATTGGCATTGGCGGCCCAAAGTAAGGATATGAATATGCTGCATTGAGATTCTCCCTTTGCCAATACCGATCCTCAGATTTGCGCCTAGGGGTTGACCTTGATGTTTCTGAACTACTTGACCGATAAGCACTCTCCTCTTCACTCTTATTTTGATATTTATCTAATAATTCAGCGAAGGTGTTTTTTGATCTCTTACCCTTGCGCTTATTTCGGCATTTGTTTTATTTTTGTGTGCTTTAATTGATCATAGGATTTGCTTGCTGCCCCCAGTCCTTGGTGTCTTCGTTGTAGCTTTGATGGAATTATCGCCCTCAATATTATGTTCATTATGCTCTTCAACAACTTCTTTACTTGAAAGCTTGATCCCATCATCCACGGTTTTTACCTTCTCATCATTTAATGAATTAGCTTGAAGAAGCCAATGCAAAAAACCTTTTGCCATCATGACCAATTGGAATAAACTGCTCATCCTTTGGAGATTCAACAAATCTCGGTCATCCTTTATCAATGGCCCATTTAACTATTTGACGAAACATATTGCAATCATCAAAATTATGTTTGAACGAATGATGCAATCTACAATACATTTGTCTTTGGATAGATGACTTGACATGGTGATCAAGAATTATTATGTAATTATTTTTCAGCAATAAATCAAATATCTGATCACACATGGTTGAATTGAAGGTAATTTTTTTTGTTTTCTAGCCGATCTTGCTGTGAGAACGGCTTTGGAGTTAAGCAAAAAAATGGTTCAGATTTTGTACCACCCCATTCGGTTATGAATTTTTTTGCGTTCTTTTATCGACGTCGTTGGAAAAGATACTATATTAGCATCAATTTTCTGAAAAGAATCTAACCTTGACTTTACGTTTCTGAAACAAAAATAGTTCGAACACACATGTCTCAGTTGAAACCAAATGCAAGCCAAGTACGAAATAAGCAAAGCTACCCAATTAGATATGGACTTCAGATAAAGCAATGGTGAAAGCTTTGGCTGCAACTATAAGTCACTATCAGTATTTATAAATGGTGCACTGGGTTGACTGATATGCTCTATAACAATTTTATTGATAAAAAGTAAATTACCCTTCTTCATTGGTCTTTGAAAATTTCTTTTGAGGATTTTTCTAGTAGATGCATCAACAATGGAGTTGTGACCAAATCTGAAAACAGGTAAATTACTTGATAGACATACATCTTCAAATATGTTGGGAGAGCATGATGGTGTTGTGACTTGAACAATATTTTGATCCACCTTTGGATGGCTCCCCAACGCCTTTTCATCATCTTTTTCTTGACTCTGTGCATCGTTACATTGAAGTTCTTTGTCAACCGAACTTTGTTCGGCTACTTGTTGTATTCTTTGTAGCTTATCAATTTCTACGGTACAGGAAAATCAAGCATGGTCGTTTTGCTATTCTTGCCATGCCCTTTTTCAATAATGCTTGCTTCTCTAGATTTGATGGACACGAAATATATACTACTTGATTCGGCTTTTTCAATCGAAGAACTTTCATGTTCCGAATCATCCTTATTTTTATTGATCCTACAAATTGACAATGCTTGTTTTCTTTGAGCCAATTCCCTATTAATTATCTCCTAGATAAGTACTTGCACCCTATCGCGTAAAGATTTAACTCCCCTCTCAATTCAGCCCGATGTATATCAATTTGCCCCCCAATACTTGTAGGATCTTTCGGCAATAAATTGTTAGTGTTGCCAAAATTTTGCAATTGTGGAGGGGGTGTATAATATGTTGCGGTACAAGGTGGAGGTGTATACAGTGTTGTATAACCATATGTTCTTTCGTCAATTCTATCAATTGATGAAGTTTCATCTTCTTGCAAAACTCTAGCCTTTATTGCAGCATAGTCAGGAAACAACCCCTTTTCATATTGTTTAAGACAAAGAGCACTAATCCTCTTGTCTTGTGCAAAGCTCTTTTTTAACACAACCACAACCGCTTCTGGAAGGAATTGCTCCATAATACTTTCAGATTCTTTCGGCAACGATTCATGAGTTTTGCTGAAATTCTTGAATTGCGTAGAGCATGCATTATATGCTACAGTATTAGATGATGGAACGTGTGTTCCTGCAATATTTTTACTTATTCGGCTATGACCATGAAGGTGTGGGGCCGAATTATGAGCATCTACAGTTGTATACGGTGCCAAAAAATTACTAACATGATGTGTAGCATATGACGGTTGAGAACAACTGGCCCAATAGCTAGTAGTAGCACAGTTAATTCTCCCATCGGCATGGTTGATCTAGTATATTGCAAATTAGTTGCCAATGAATAAAAAGCTGAAACACTTTGTTGCCTGCTATTGGAAGTTCCTACACGACGTGTTTAAACTTGATTGACCGAACTCATCATGTTGTTCATCGTCATAACGATTTCTGGGGTTGCCGATGCATGAGAGTTGGAGTACATATGGTGCATGTTACTAGTATCTTAAGAAATTGAAGCGTGTAAATTACTTTGAAGCGGCCTATGCACGTAATTAGATGCATGCTTGAAAAAATTGGGGCTGGCAGATGCACACCATATCCCTATGAAAAAATGTGAGAGAATACGCCGGCAAATCTTGAGAATGACGGAGTCATCATAGACACCATGTAGTCAAAGGGCATGTCTTCTGCTGCTTAATGAATAGTGCCAAACATATAGTCATGAATCCAGATAAATGCGAACACCCATATAAAGTCTATGGTTTAACCCTGGTGAGAAGGTCCCACCACAAGGAGTTACGCTTACTTGTTTGAAATGTGCATATCTGATGCCAATTCTGCTTTGACCGGATATATACAAACTCTTTGGTTCATCCATCGATCCTGCTGATGTGGTTTTATCCATGGATACATGTGTTTGTTGGTTTTGAAACGCTAGATGGATTCACCCTAACACGTACGTGCAAAATAGCTAGAAAAGCAAGCAAGAAGGTAGCTTGACTGTCGGTGTACAAAAGTATGGGCCTTTTTTACCCCATACACTACTAGGGAAAACCTTATACACAACATATTAGCAGTAGCGCTGGACAAATATGGGCGCTACTACTACTTAGTAATAGCGTGTTTAAATAAACCGCACTGCTGCCACTGCTTTAGCAGTAGCGCGTGCTATGACAACACGTTGCTGCTATGTTTGTACTGGGCACAAATGGCTAGTCCCACTTAGCAGTAGCGAGTATCTCTGGTCAACGCTACTGCTACGTCCCATAGCAGTAGCGCGTGCTAGTAAAACGCGCTACTACTTAATTACCTTATCCTACAAGCGCCCGACCCTCTCACTCACTCTTACACTCGCCCGCGCCGGTTCCGTCCTCCGCCGCCGCCGCGCTGCTCCTCTCCACCGAGGTACTCCCTCCGTCCCCCTCCGGACGCCCTCCTCCCACCGCCCCTCCTTCCTTCTCCTCCGGCCACCCCCTCCATCCTCCTCCTCCGGCCGCCCCCTCCACCTCCTCCCCACCCCCCTCCCTCCTCCTCCTCCGACCGCCCCTTCCCCTCCTCCCCCCGCCCCTTGCCTCCTCCGATCCCACTAGCCTCCTCCACCTCCTCCTCTCTCCGTACTCCTCCCTTCCCCTCCTCCCTCCATCTCTTTTTTTCCTGTTTTTAGTAAGTGTTTAAAATATTTAGTAAGAAAATTAATAAAACTAGTTGAACTAGTATATTTTTAGTAAGAACTAGTTGAATTAAGAGAACTAATGTATTTTTAGTAAGAAAACTAATATAACTAGTTGAACTAGTTTATTTTTAGAAAGAACTAGTTTATTTTTATTTATAGTAAGTTTATTTTTAGTAAGAACTAGTTGAATTAATAGAACTAGTTGAACATGTCACATTTATTGTTATTTTTTTAGTTTAAGCAATTATTCCCGCAGCGACGTCGACGATGCCTATCCCGCATCCTTGTCGTCGATACCCGTCGTTCGCTAGGGTTTTAGTTGTATTAGTGATCGATGTTATATGTATGATACTATTCGGGATGTATTAGTGATAACTAATAGGGTATTTGTTTTTGCAGAAATCTAGGAGCCGCTCCATCATCCCCGTCGTCGTCCCCATCACCGACCCCCTCCGACCTCGAGGTGAGACCAGACAAATCTCCGTGTCAATATGAGTCCTATAAGATATGATGTAGATAAAAACCTATCAAATAGGATATGTGTTTGCCCAAGTGGCCGGTAATGTTTGCAGGTTACACCTCCGAGTGGCCTATGTTTTGCCGGAGTGTTGATTAATTTCCAATCCGGCAAATTTCAGGCGCTCGATATGTCCTTTTTTAGCAAAGGTCATGCCAGAAATTTCCGTGAATTTTGACATGACTTGTGCTAGAATATGTAGGAAATATCGAGTGGCCTGGATTTTCTAGAAAGATAGTTAGACGATATGTCGGGTTGACTTTAAGTTTGTCGAGGCCGAAGAATCCTGACTGTTGTTGTGGGGGTCATTTCTCCTTCTTCTCCTTGTGCTAGACCTTTGTTATGCACTAGGGGAAGGAGGAGTAACGACATCACCGATGTTCGAAAAATCAGTTAGGGAGTGTGTCCACCATATATGAGAGAACGAAGAAGAATGCCGACTGTTGTCGTGGGGGTCGCTTCTCCTTCGTTCCCGTGTGCTAGACATTTTGGTTTAATGCACTCGGGGATGAACGGAGGAGCGACCATCACCAACGGTCGAATATATATACCACGTGAGCTGAGAGTTTTCAAACAAAATAGACGGACCGATCGTCAACCCGTGCTGAATAATAATGATACAATTTAGTTTTTGTAGTACATATATTTAATTGTACAAGTTTAATCTTTGAATTATGAACATAGGAAATGTCGTCGGACGAAGAAGGTCCCGGAGAGTGCTCCTGGTGCGGCGACAACCTGGGTTTCTGCGACAGTCCTCACCTGGACGAAGGTCGGCGCTTCAGCATTAAGCTCGAGGAGGACTTAGATTGTGATACGGTAAGCTACGACGCAAAGTGTTTTTTTCATAATTAAGCTCGACTTCTACTACTTCAACGTGTAATTTTCGTCTTTTACAATTCGACTAGCTTATCCCATGCCATGCAAGACGCTATGTCTTGAAGAGGATTGGTTTTGAAGATCATGAGAGGAATGAAACAAAGAAAATTAACCTAAGGACCCATCATGGTATGGATTTTGAGGTAAATTCATACAATTCTGAGAGCGTATCCCATTTTGGTTGCCCAGGTTGGAAAGCACTTTGCAAGATATATGATTTTCAAGAGGGTATGTTTGTCACCATGGATCTTGGGGATCCTGACATCAGCCAAGAGAATTTGGACATTTGGGTCCTTGTTGATACGCTTCCAATTCTACCACTATGTGAGTTCCTCAAACATAGTTACTAAGTAATTTATATTGTTTATTTCAAAATAGTTGACATCTTATTTTCATTCTTCAAATAATGTGCGGAAGATGGTAGATAGAACCAACTACACCGATGGCTCTGAGTTAACTTATCAGGAGAAAAATCATCTGATCGTATATTGTACTCAAATTGAGAATTGCAATGCCTTCTATCGAACTCCTCCAAATTATGGTGAATACGTGCCACTAGTGCACGCGTTGAACCACGATAACTTCGATGGAGATATCCTGGTAAGATTTTTTACTATTACGATGTCCGTGCATCTTTTGCATACTTCTAAAACTGAACTACATTGCTAACTACGAAGTTATTACTATGTTTTTCAACAGAAAATCCCGATGGATTGTGTGCCTCATTTGATGTATCAGAATGGTCGCCTTGATGTTTTGAACATACCGCCAGGTCTTCCTATGAATCTCACCTGTCCATACCGGATTTCTAAAAACGATGAACACATGATAATCAAAGAATGGAAAAGATGTATGGACAGTCGTAAGGAGGTTCTTGGAAGCAACATTGTGCGAAAGGCAAGAATTGGAGACTGGATAATCTCCATTCTCCATAATGGAGAGTTAGGGGCTATCTTGGTTTGTGCTATTTTACCTAAGATAATATAGTAGGTCCTAAGAGAATGTAGTAGGTCCTATGAGGTACAATATGTTTATGAGAGTTGATTATGAGTAGTAGTTGTGATTATGTCTAGTGACCAACTTGTATGTGATGTCTCATTGATGAAAACGATGATCATGAGGAGGTATTATATGACAATGATGTATTATGATGATAAGTTGTTAATGATATGATGATGATGTAATAACTCATTATGATGTAAAAATATTCTCTAAATTGGTGCGGTATGAAAACTTGTATAAAGGCGTATGAACACAACATGAAATAAAAAAGAAATACGGAATAATAGTAGTAGCGCGTGCTAAGAGAAGCGCTACTACTAATTACCAGTAGTGCTTACAGTATAAAGCCCTACTACTAAGCCGATATAGCAGTAGCGTGGTCCAGCCCATGCTACTACTAACCTTTAGCTGTAGCGCCTTACTAGTAGCACAGTTTCACGCGCTACTGATAGGCTTTAAACACGCGCTACTGCTAAGGTTTTCCCTAGTACTGATACTTGTGCACGGGCAGTTGCAGCCGCACTAGTGGCAAGGGCTAGACGGGGCAGAGGAAGACAAGAAGCAGAACTACCAAGACAACGCTCAAGCCGGCAACCAAGGAACAGAAGGCAAGCTAGGCCTACCCCCGCAACACCCTTGTCGGGACGGATTGCGAAACCCTGGCAAGATCCTTGCCGGGGCGCCATACGAAGCATCCGCAAGGCCACCACCGTTGGGCCTGAGGGCTCTGACACCATTGACAACGTCAAGGCCAAGGCTTGGGAATGCATGTGCAGTAGCATGCAGATCTTTGTGAAGACTGGTGGCGTGCAAGTGATCATGGAAACAAGGACCCAAAGACCCGGCAAGGCCCTTGCTGGGGTCAACTACTGAGACCCCGGCGAGGCTCTTGCGGGGTCAACTATGAACCACCCCCCCAGGCAAGACCCTTGTCGGGACGACTGAGGCCACGGTGAGCCCACACCGACAAGGCCTCGCCACCCCACAGCAGTTCCAGCGTGGCGACCAGCCATGCAAGACGCTATGTCTTGAACAGGATTGGTTTTGAAGATCATGAGAGGAATGAAACAAAGAAAATTAACCTAAGGACCCATCATGGTATGGATTTTGAGGTAAATCCATACAATTCTGAGAGCGTATCCCATTTTGGTTGCCCAGGTTGGAAAGCACTTTGCAAGAAGTATGATTTTCAAGAGGGTATGTTTGTCACCATGGATCTTGGGGATCCTGACATCAGCCAAGACAATTTGGACATTTGGGTCCTTGTTGATACGCTTCCAATTCTACCACTATGTGAGTTCCTCAAACATAGTTATTAAGTAATTTATATTGTTTATTTCAAAATAGTTGACATCTTATTTTCATTCTTCAAATAATGTGTGGAAGATGGTAGACAGAACCAACTACACCGATGGCTCTGAGTTAACTTATCAGGAGAAAAATCATCTGATCGTATATTGTACTCAAATTGAGAATTGCAATGCCTTCTATCGAACTCCTCCAAATTATGGTGAATACGTGCCACTAGTGCACGCGTTGAACCACGATAACTTCCATGGAGATATCCTGGTAAGATTTTTTACTATTACGATGTCCGTGCATCTTTTGCATACTTCTAAAACTGAACTACATTGCTAACTACGAAGTTATTACAATGTTTTTCAACAGAAAATCCCGATGGATTGTGTGCCTCATTTGATGTATCAGAATGGTCGCCTTGATGTTTTGAACATACCGCCAGGTCTTCCTATGAATCTCACCTGTCCATACCGGATTTCTAAAAACGATGAACACATGATAATCAAAGAATGGAAAAGATGTATGGACAGTCGTAAGGAGGTTCTTGGAAGCAACATTGTGCGAAAGGCAAGAATTGGAGACTGGATAATCTCCATTCTCCATAATGGAGAGTTAGGGGCTATCTTGGTTTGTGCTATTTTACCTAAGATAATATAGTAGGTCCTAAGAGAATGTAGTAGGTCCTATGAGGTACAATATGTTTATGAGAGTTGATTATGAGTAGTAGTTGTGATTATGTCTAGTGACCAACTTGTATGTGATGTCTCATTGATGAAAACGATGATCATGAGGAGTTATTATATGACAATGATGTATTGTGATGATAAGTTGTTAATGATATGATGATGATGTAATAACTCATTATGATGTAAAAATATTCCCTAAATTGGTGCGGTATGAAAACTTGTATAAAGGCGTATGAATACAACATGAAATAAAAAAGAAATACGGAATAATAGTAGTAGCGCGTGCTAAGAGAAGCGCTACTACTAATTACCAGTAGTGCTTACAGTATAAAGCGCTACTACTAAGCCGATATAGCAGTAGCGTGGTCTAGCCCATGCTACTACTAACCTTTAGCTGTAGTGCCTTACTAGTAGCACAGTTTCACGCGCTACTGATAGGCTTTAAACACGCGCTACTGCTAGGGTTTTCCCTAGTACTGATACTTGTGCACGGGCAGTTGCAGCCGCACTAGTGGCAAGGGCTAGACGGGGCAGAGGAAGACAAGAAGCAGAACTACCAAGACAACGCTCAAGCCGGCAACCAAGGAACAGAAGGCAAGCTAGGCCTACCCCCGCAACACCCTTGTCGGGACGGATTGCGAAACCCTGGCAAGATCCTTGCCGGGGCGCCATACGAAGCATCCGCAAGGCCACCACCGTTGGGCCTGAGGGCTCTGACACCATTGACAACGTCAAGGACAAGGCTTGGGAATTCATGTGCAGTAGCATGCAGATCTTTGTGAAGACTGGTGGCGTGCAAGTGATCATGGAAACAAGGACCCAAAGACCCGGCAAGGCCCTTGCTGGGGTCAACTAGGAAGACCCCCCGGCGAGGCTCTTGCCGGGGTCAACTATGAACCCCCCAGCAAGACCCTTGTCGGGGACGACTACGAGGCCACAGCTGAGCCCACACCCGACAAGGCCTCGCCACCCCACAGCAGTTCCAGCGTGGCGACCAGCTTTCCAAACAGGCAGACACCTGCGTGGAAACATGCAGATCATCATCCAGCTAGGCAAGCACCTGCATGGTGGCCTGCAGATCTTCGTGAAGACCCTGCCACAATGCCAGCATAGTGACTAACCATCCAACATGGCGCTGCATGCCTTGTCAGCCTTGATACGTGTCAAGTCAGGGTGAGGCGGCGACATACCAAACGAGCTCCATTTTCATCCCCGATAAAGTTATGGGGCACGTAGGCAGCGCATTAAATGTGTTTTGTCCTACAACGCCAATGATAAGGTTAAACACTGTAGCAGCTTTACACCTCATGTGTGCCATTGTGGCAGCCCCTTTGAGAGTCCAAAAGGAGGCCTGTAACTTACTGAGAGAGGATTCATACTTTTGGACTAGGTGAAGGAAATATGCCCTGGAGGCAATAATAAATTTATTATTTATTTCCTCATATCATGATAAATGTTTATTATTCATGCTAGAATTGTATTAACCGGAAACATGGTACATGTGTGAATACATAGACAAACATATAGTCACTAGTATGCCTCTACTTGACTAGCTCATTAATCAAAGATGGTTATGTTTCCTAACCATAGACATGTGTTGTTATTTGATTAATGGGATCACATCATTAGGAGAATGATGTGATTGACATGACCCATTCCGTTAGCCTAGCACTTGATCGTTTAGTATATTGCTATTGCTTTCTTCATGACTTATACATGTTCCTGTAACTATGAGATTATGCAACTCCCGTTTACGGAGGAACACTTTGGTGCTACCAAACATCACAACGTAACTCGGTGATTATAAAGGAGTACTACAGGTGTCTCCAAAGGTACATGTTGGGTTGGCGATTTTGAGATTAGGTTTTGTCACTCCGTGGTCGGAGAGGTATCTCTGGCCCTCTCGGTAATGCACATCACTATAAGCCTTGCAAGCAATGTAACTAATGAGTTAGTTACGGAATGATGCATTACGAATGAGTAAAGAGACTTGCCAGAATAAGATTGAACTAGGTATTGGATACCGACGATCGAATCTCAGGCAAGTAACATACCGATGACAAAGGAACAACGATGTTGTTATGCGGTTTGACCGATAAAGATCTTCAGAGAATATGTAGGAACCAATATGGGCATCCAGGTTCCGCTATTGGTTATTAACCCAGAACAGTTCTCGGTCATGTCTACATAGTTCTCAAACCCGTAGGGTCCGCACGCTTAAGGTTTCGATGACAGTTATATTATGAGTTTACATGTTTTGATGTACCGAAGGAGTTCGGAGTCCCGGATGAGATCGGGGACATGACGAGGAGTCTCAAAATGGTCGAGACGTAAAGATTCGTATATTGGATGATATGTTTAGGCCAAGGGGTCAATCCCATGAGGCTTTAGGTCGGTGCAAAAGGAGTTTTGCGGAGGCTAGGGGGCCAAACGCCGGAGACCCTGGCGTCTGGCCCTGGGCCAGACGCTGAGGCCCATGGCGTCTGGGCCAGACGCCAAGGATTGTGGCGTTTGGTCCTGGAGTCCGAGTGGGACTCTTGCCTTTCGGGCAAAACCTACTTTGAGGAGACTTTTGCTCCAAGTTTCGACCCCGGGGCTCAACATATAAATAGAGGGCAGGGCTAGCACCAAAGATACAACAATTGATCCCTTGGATATCTTAGCCGCAGCGGTGCCCCTCCACCATATTCCATCTCAGTCATATCGTCATGAGTTTAGGCGAAGCCCTCGCCGTAGAGCATCATCATCGCCTACCACGCCGTCGGCCGACGGAACTCATCCCCGACATTTTGCTGGATCGGAGTCCGGGGATCGTCATCGAGTTGAACGTGTGCTGAACTCGGAGGTGCCGTACGTTCGGTGCTTGGATCGGTCGGATCGTGAAGACATACGACTACATCAACCGCGTTGTCATAACGCTTCCGCTTACGGTCTACGAGGGTACGTGGACAATACTCTCCCCTCTCGTTGCTATGACATCACCATGATCTTGCGTGTGCGTAGGAATTTTTTTGAAATTACTACGTTCCCCAACACTAGGCACACATAGCCGCGAGCTAGCGTTCATCATCAACACTAGATATACACTCGAGCAGGACTAGGGTTTTGCGCTCCCAAGCAGCCCGAACCTGGGTAAAATTCAACCGCGGCGATCGCTAGACCTGCTATTTGTTCAGCTCTCTCCCCGCCAACCGTAGATGGGATCCTCGCGGTCCCATAGGTGTCTAGCAGTGCAAATCTGGTCTAGCAGTTGGTGCGTCAAGTTTTCTTCATCATCATGGCTTCAAGAAGGCGAACGCGACGATCGGTTCGTCTGGAGCCAATGCACTAGTGCCGACCCGGACGGGCGACAGAGTAGACGCCGGTGGCGGTAGAGGTCAAGAGCAGCCTCGCCACTCAGGTACCAGAAGCCAGGGGAGCGGCGTTGTTCGTAGCCGCGACGACGATCCGCGCGTCGCCATATCCAAGGACGGAACCGTGCTGCCTACGGGCGGCACATGGACCTCCAGGGTAGGCAGGCGACCCCACTGGCACACGCGTCGTGGCCTTCCAATGTCGCGCGCGACGAGCAGCACTACCACGACGGCGACCCTGGGCGTCGTCCTGGAAAAATCCCTCGGCGTCATTCTCAAGATGCGCAGGGACGACATGCATGAAGAGACGCCCATTGGGAATGGCGCGCGACCGCGGAACCATGACGGAGCTCCTTCTAACGTGGATGGAAGTCCGAGCACCTCTCGTTCCTCACGCTTGTTGCTGCCACCCACACGAGCGGAGGCATTAGCATGAGCGCAGCTACTCCTCGACTTTCCTCCTGCTATGGAGAAGCGAGAAGAGTGGATAGCTGCTATTCAGAGCCTTATTGGCCATGCCAGTAGGGACGATCACGAAGAAGCAAGCCCTTCGCGACACCGGTCCATCGAGCCGTGCGCGCGGGCAGTGGAAGGGCTGGGGGCGCCGCGACCACGGTGCACTCCCCTCCACCATGATGGCAGCGGTCACCGGCTCATCGTGTCAACGCCCGTGACAACATGTCCATGGTGTCGTCTGACCCACAAGCTCATTGCGACCAACACCAGGTTCTCCGTGAACGGCTCGAGGAGAACGCTCGGACCACCATTGAGCGGCGATGGGAACCGAGCCATCAATCTAATAGGCCCGCAGGACCTGCTGCGTACCAGCCTGCTCCGTGGGATTCAGGTGACTTGCCTTATGCAATAACATGTCCAGCATTTACCCGTGAGCTGTGGCAGTTCCAGTGTCCCAGCACCCGCACGTTCAAGCCAGAGGTCCCGGAGAAGTACGACAGAAAGACTCATCTATCAGAGTTTTTGAGCATTTACACCATCGTGATGCAAGTTGCCGGGCTCGGGACGACAAGATACTTGCCAACTATTTCCCGTTGGTGCTTAAACCCAACGCCAGGTCATGGTTGATGCACCTTCAAGTAGATTCAATCTCTTCCGGGTCGGATCTATGCCACGAGTTTGTTGGTGCCTTTACTGGAGGCCATCGAGCTCCTGGCCGGGCAAGTGATTTGCATGTCATCCCCCAGAAGGATGGCAAATGCATGCGCAAATACATACAGAGATTCAGCCGAGTGCAATATGATATCCCCGATATTCATCCCGCCGCTATCATCAGTGCGTCCCATCAGAACATGCGCAATCGAAAGATGCGTGAAGAGCTGGCGATGAACAAGGTTGCAGATGTTGCCCCGGCAAAGAAGGGACGAAGACGGAATAGGAAGCGCAAGGGCAAGACCGTGCTTGCCGTAGAGCAACCCAGCAACTCCGGTGCCGCCAAGAAGGCCAAGGTTGACGACACTGGCAAGGAGATCGCCCGGTGCGACGCCTGCCGAGCCTTGGCGGTCGCCGGCAAGCCGGAAGGCTCCGACAAGCAATACTGTAAGATTCACCGCACCAAGGGCCATGACCTCTAGAATTGCCTTCAAGTTGAGCAGCTGGTGGAGAAGCAGAGAGCTGAGTACGAGAGAGGAAATAAAGAGAAGGGACAAGATGGTGCGGAGGGATCCGGCAAGAAGCATGGTGCTCAGGCGAGGCACCGCGGCAAGGACAAGCAGCAAGAGAGGCCTGCTCGAGGCCGCGACAAGGAAGAAGGAGGTGACGACTGTGATGACGATGTATGAATCTACCAACTATGAGTTTCAGAAAGCAACGGAAGTCATGTGTGTTGATGGGGGTGCTTCATTGCATTTTCACACCGCCAACTCAAGCAGTGGGCGTGTGAGATTAATGTGACGGAGCCAATGATCGACGCCCAGAAGCCACTGAAATGGTCCAACACGCCTATTGTTTTTCATGTTGAGGACCACCCTAATTGCATTTTCACATTCCGCAACCTCAAGGTGACGAAAATGCTAGTTGATGGTGGGGCTGGTTTGAACCTGATCTCACCCAAGGTGATCAAGAGGTTGCAACCCCCTGATGGAGATCTCGAGGAAACAGGTACATTTCAAGGGAACAATCCAGGGAGGAGCCAGCTTAAAGGGAAGATCACACTACCAGTCACATTTGGTGGTGACCTCAACTAGAGGATAGAGAAGATTGTGTTTGATGTCGCCGAAATCTCGTTGCCATATAATGGGATTCTTGGCCGTCCAGCACTAGCCAAGTTTATGGCAGCGTCACACTATGCATACAACACGCTAAAGATGCCCGGCCCAATGAGCATCATCACTGTTGACTGCGACAAGAGGGATGCGCTCATTTTTGTCGACCAGCTCTACCGGGAGGCAGTTGCAGCATCTGCCGCCAAGGCACTTATTCCTGCCACTGGACCCTCGGAGGGGAAGAAGACCGGCAAGGCCCCAGTCGCCAGCAAGACTTCAACCACCGGCAAGACCTCTGGCCCCGGCGAGACCTCTTGCACCCACTCTGGCAAACGCACCTCTTTGGAGTGCTGCGTTCCCGTTGAGGACGTAGCAGAGAGCTCCACCGGCAAGAGCAAGAAATTCAAGGCAGCACCACTAGAGACCGAGAAAGTATCCGTCAAGGAGGACGGCACGGGCGAAGCTTTTACCATAAGCTCCACCCTTGATAGCAAATAGAAAAGTGCAGTCGGCACATTCCTACGGGCGAATGTCGATGTGTTTGCATGGAAAGCATCTGACATCCCCGGCATTCCTAGGGAGGTGATCGAGCACCACCTTGCTGCCTGTCCTCATGTGCGGCCCGTCAAGCAGAAGGTCGGGAAGCAAGATTTGGAGCGGCAAGAGTTTATCATCGAAGAAATCAGGAAGTTGGAGGCGGCAGGCTTGGTCAGAGGAGTGCTCCACCCAACATGGTTTGGCCAATCTAGTGGTGGTGCGTAAGGCGAATGGGAAATGGAGGCTGTGTATTGACTATACTTATATGAATAAAGCATGTCCAAAGGATCCTTTCCCTTTGACGCGCATTGACCAGATATTAGACTCCACTGCCGGGTGCGAACTGCTGTCGTTCCTCGACGACTACTCAGGATACCACCAGATATTTATGACGAAGGAAGATGAAGAGAAGACGTGTTTATCACCCCATGTGGTATGTACATTTCTATATGAATGCCTTTCTGGTTGAAAAGCGCTGGTTCAACGTTTTCTCGAGCAGTGCAAATTGGTTTTGAGCCCCAGCTACACAGAAATATGAAAGCTTATATGGATGACATAGTGGTCAAAACCAAGGACAAAGCAACCCACATTCAAGATCTGGAAGAGTCATTTACGAACTTGCGCAAGATCAACCTCAAGCTCAACCCTGAGAAGTGTGTGTTCGGCGTCTCATCCGGTAAGCTTCTTCGGTTCTTTGTGTCTCAACATGGAATCAAAGCAAATCCTCACCAGATCAAGGTGATTTAGCAGATTTAGGCGCCAAGCCGAGTCAAGGATGTACGCAGGCTTGCAACTACACTAGTAACCAGGTGTGAAGCATGCCAGTTCCATTTAAAGAAGCTTCATCAACCAGCCTAAGCTCTTCAGACGATCCCTCTTTCCTGGCCCTATTCGGTCTGGGCGGCTCGACATACTGGGCCCCATCCCCAGCGCCGTCGGTGGCTTTGAGTACTTGTACGTCGCAATCGACAAGTTTACAAAGTGGCCAGAAGTGGAGCTAGTGAGAAAGGTGACAGCACAATCAGCCATCCAGTTCTTCAAAGGACTAGTTTTCCGTTTTGGTGTACCAAACAGAGTCATCATCGACAAAGGCACACAGTTCACGAGCCACACCTTCCTGCAATATATCCAAGACCTCGGCAGCAAAGTTTGCTTTGCTTCTGTTACTCAAAAGAAGCAACGACCAGATGGAAAGGGCAAATGCTGAAGTGTTGCAAGGCCTCAAAACAAGAACTTTCGACAAGCGGCACAAGTACGGAAGACGCTAGATTGATGAATTGCCAACGGTTCTTTGGTCAATCAGAACGACACCAAATCGAACAACTGGCCAGACACCCTTCTCCCTGGTATACAGGGCAGAAGCTGTTCACCACATAGAACTCATATACGGGTCACCTCGAGTTCTCGCTTATGATGAGCTTGAGCAAGAGCAGTTGCACCAAGATGATGCTACGCTCTTTGAGGATAATCATCTTCGGGCCGCTGTGCGAGCTGTATGCTACCAGCAGGCCTTGCGCCGCTACCATAGCCGCAAGGTTTATGCCTGAAGCCTTGAGGAAGGTGACCTTGTGTTGGGGAACGTAGTAATTTCAAAAAATTTCCTACGCACACGCAAGATCATGGTGATGGCATAGCAACGAGAGGGGAGAGTGTATGTCCACGCACTGTGAGGTCAGAAGCGGAAGCGCTATGACAACGCGGTTGATGTAGTCGACGCCTTCACGATCCGACCGATCCAAGTACCGAACGTACGGCACCTCCGAGTTCAGCACACGTTCAGCTCGATGACGATCCCCGGACTCCGATCCAGCAAAGTGTCGGGGATGAGTTCCATCAGCACGACGGCGTGGTGACGATGATGATGCTCTACCGGCGCAGGGCTTCGCCTAAACTCCGCGACGATATGACCGAGGTGGAATATGGTGGAGGGGGGCACCGCACACGGCTAAGGAACGATCACGTAGATCAACTTCTGTGTCATGGGGTGCCCCCTGCCCCTGTATATAAAGGAGCAAGGAGGAGGGGGCCGGCCAGGAGGAGGAGGCGCGCCCAAGGGGGGAGTCCTACTCCCACCGGCAGTAGGACTCCTCCTTTCCTAGTAGGAGTAGGAGAGAAGGAAGGGAAAGGAGAAGGAAGGAAGGAGGGGCGAGCCCTCCCCTAGTCCACCGGACTAGGCCTTGGGCGCGCGCGCCTGCCCTAGGCAGCCCTCTCTCTTTCCCGTATGGCCCAATAAGGCCCAATACTTCTCCGCGAATTCCGTAACTCTCCGGTATTCAAAAATACCGAATCACTGAACCTTTCCAAGTCCGAATATAGTCGTCCAATATATCGATCTTTACGTCTCGACCATTTCGAGACTCTCGTCATGTCCCTGATCTCATCCGGGACTCAACTCCTTCGTACATCAAAACTCATAAACTCATAATATAACCATCATCGAAACCTTGTTGCGGGACCCTACGGGTTCGAGAACTATGTAGACATGACCTAGAACTATTCTCGGTCAATAACCAATAGCGGAACCTGGATGCTCATATTGGCTCCTACATATTCTACGAAGATCTTTATCGGTCAAACCGCATAACAACATACGTTGTTCCCTTTGTCATCGGTATGTTACTTGCCCGAGATTTGATCGTCGGTATCCAATACCTAGTTCAATCTCGTTACTGGCAAGTCTCTTTACTCGTTTACGTAATGCATCATTCCGTAACTAACTCATTAGCTACATTGCTTGCAAGGCTTATAGTGATGTGCATTACCGAGAGGGCCCAGAGATACCTCTCCGACAATCGGAGTGACAAAACCTAATCTCGAAATACGCCAACCCAACATGTACCTTTGGAGACACCTGTAGTACTCCTTTATAATAACCCAGTTAGGTTGTGACGTTTGGTAGCACCCAAAGTGTTCCTCCGGTAAACGGGAGTTGCATAATCTCATAGTTATAGGAACATGTATAAGTCATGAAGAAAGCAATAGCAATGTACTAAACGATCAAGTGCTAGGCTAACGGAATGGGTCATGTCAATCACATCATTCTCCTAATGATGTGATCCCATTAATCAAATAACAACACATGTCTATGGTTAGGAAACATAACCATCTTTGATTAATGAGCTAGTCAAGTAGAGGCATACTAGTGACTATATGTTTGTCTATGTATTCACACATGTATCATGTTTCCGGTTGATACAATTCTATCATGAATAATAAACATTTATCATGATATAAGGAAATAAATAATAACTTTATTATTGCCTCTAGGGCATATTTCCTTCACCTTGTTCTTCGGCAGATTCTATCCGCCAAGAATTCCAACAAGTTGATGCCAAAATGGGAAAGCCCTTATCGGGTGAAACGAGTCACCAGGCCCGACGCAGTCTGCTTAGTGACCGAACATGGCATTCTGGTGAGCAACTCATTGAATATCTAACATCTTCGGAAGTTTAACGATGAGGCGCGGTTGTCGGGACCCCTGGCAACCCTCTTTTGTACTCAGGGGCGGATCCAGCTATATGGCGAGGTTTGGCAGCCGCCATACCTAAAATTTGGGAAAAGTATTGCATATATATACTGTATGTATGAAGCTTTGAGCTGAGTCAATGGATTTTTGGTCAGTTTCGTTAATTTGGAGGATGAATACTCGTAGGGGGCAGGCAACTCATGGCCTCGAATGTATTTCGCCAGGTAGTTGTGTTGTTACCTACGTGTTTCTGCCTCATTAGAGGCCTGACTGCCGCTGAAGAAGAGAATTAAGCAATAGGTGACTTGCATCACATAAGCCCATGACCCACAAGCCCATGTTCTAAACGAGGACACCATTGGCAGTCAATTGCAAATCAATTCACATGTACTCCAGTTGATTGGACATGCTAAAAAAATGTACTAGTTGATTGAAGATACACGAGCTGTTTCCTTCAAGCACAGTTGATCAGGAATCGCCTTGCAGCCGCCCCTCAAGCTTGTCTCTAGCTGTGTGATGAGCAGTGCCAACTCTGCAAAACCCAGAGCCTCACCGCTTTCCGTCTCTCCGGTGAAGAAACTAGATCAAATCGGACTCAAATCGTCTGAGGTATTACAATATACAACTAGGAGCAACGGCTACTCCTCCAAACTCATGACAATGTATGTCTTGTTGTGATATTTGTCCCTACTACCGACCGACCGACCGACCCCTAGTCGGCTAACCCCTAAGGCATGCAACAGAGGCAGCGATTACAGAGCAACCACGCGATCTTTAGTCAGCGTGTTGGGCATGGCAGCGATCACCGTCAAGAGAGGCAGCAAGCAGGAACGTCACATAGTTATATGTTACTACATTGTTTTTTCCCCTCACAAACTCTGCCACACCTAAAAAAATTTCCTGGCTCCGCCACTGTTTGTACTAGCCTAGCCAGCACGGCATGTAACCCTACGTACAGCGCCAGGTGCAGACCCTATGCGCAGACAAATAGCTTTTAGTATGCGTAGTTCCTGTTGATTTCCATGTTTATGTATATACATATATGCATGCTTGTCCAGGATATTGTACTCCCTTTGCTTCCAGAAGATACTTGGTACCGTCGTTCCTTGCATGGATTTGGTTTCTGCGAGAAGTTGGGAAGACTGGCACTGCAACTCCTGGCAAAGCAAACAGATAAACGTTACCTCTTGTCCATTTGTGTCTGTAACATATAACTTGTGCATTAGAAAACCTTGCATCTCTCCTCTTTAAACAAGGTGCTCCCATCCCTGACCCGAATGCTGCTTCGGTCAGAATGGTTGCAGTAGCCTTTCATAAAAAGAGATCGGCCGGGGGCTGGACCCTTTGTCTGTAACCCGGCACATGTGACTCTCCGGCAGGCACAAAGGGTGCCGGCAAGGTAGCTTGCCGGGAAGACTCGTTTATTTGTATTAAAGAGGCATTTCACCTCTGCATGAACATATACATGCATGGGTTCCCGGCAAGACTCATCTTTTTCATTGATATGCTGATGCAAGTACATGCATTACAAAACACAAGCATGGACTCGAGATATTACATTATTGAATTAAGATTTGGCAAGTGCCTACAAGTTTAAGATTACAAAAAGATAAGTGCCCCGTTCTTGCCCCTTTCCTCACAGGTGCGGCAGGTGAAGGCAAGAAAGACGAAAGAGGGGCACGGAGGAGCTCGCCGATGGGGAGCATGGAGGAGGCGACCCGCCAACCATCGACGGCCGGGCCAGCAGGGCACGGCCTTCCGCAGGACATGCTTGCCGGGGGGCGGTGCAGATGATGGTGCTGCCACTGATGGTTAGTCGGAGTCAGAGTCGTTGTCCTCCCGGCCGCTGCCATCATCGTCGCCATCGCCGTTCTCCTCGTCATTGTCGCTTGAGGAGGAGCTTTCATCATCGGTGGAGCTCTATGCACCGCACCCTAAGCGGATTCCGAGTGCCCAAATACCTTGACGGAGAGTTGCCCGCTCTCCATTAATTTGAATTGGAGAACGTGCCCCTCTAAATAACTATGGGCACGGGCAAAGGCAAGGTTGTCAGAATCGCGATTCCGTTATACGATTCTACGACTTTATGATCCAAACTAAGCTCTCTCGTTCTACGATTTTACTTCATGGAATCTACGTTTCTACGATCTTGATAGTGAAGATTCTTCGATTTGCGATCCTACAATCAGAGTTCCGATCCTATTCAAAATCGCGATTCTGACAACCTTGGGCAAAGGTTTCCCACCCATGGCAGAGACACGTGACGTGAGGAGCGGGGAAGTCGACGTCGACCCACATGCTGCCATTCCCGCAACCCCTCATATGCAGCCTCAAGGCATGCGGCGGGTCAAGCTCCGTTATCCGAGCAAACGGAGTTGGATTGAAGAGATGACTGCACACAGGTTTGTACAGTCTGACGAAGAACTCGCGGGGATGGTCCCCGACATGGCCCTCCATTGGCGAAGGGACCGCCGGTGGCGATGCAGCTGGTGCACCGCCTCGCCCTCCTCTTCCCCGAGCACCACGGCGACCTCGGCCTCGCCCCTCCCTCTCCCTCTCACGGCGGGTTCCGCCACCGAGAACTCCTGAGGAGGAGGGACGCGCTGTCCAGCAGAAGTCCTCACCGCCGCCACCGGAGCGCCACCGCGCCCTCTGAACATGGCGAGCGGAAGAGAAGTTGCTGAGTGTGAAGAAGATGAAGAAGAAAGTAGTGCATTTGCAACGGCACCATTCCTCCCCTTTTTATAGAAGGGCAGGGCTGGGGCCTGGACTCTCGCCCCAAGGGCGGCTGCCCCGCTCGGCCAATGCGGCCTCCAGAGGCGCAGGCATGGGCGCTGGGAATCAGGACCGACCCCCTACTCCAACCAGCAGTGCTTGATTTCCCGCCTCGGCCTTAATGCCCGCACCCTCCGCATCCACCACCTACCCTCCCGGTGGCATGAAGGACACGTGGTGGATGAGCCAGAAGCATGAAGACAAGTGGAGCGGCCGTTTTTCACCCCGTGATCGTGGGGTACGGGCGCCATGCAAGCCACGACCCAAGTTTCCTTTGGTAAATGAGCAGCGCCCCTGCAGATTCCTCTTTTTATGGGGAAGGCACGGGCTGCCTCTTTACTGCTGGATTTGAGGTGTCGCAGACGTGCTGCGATCGCTCCATGCATGACCCCCATGTCGCGCACTCAATGCAGACTATGGGGATGCGCAACTGACAATAGATTTACATCGGATAATCCCTGCCACGCGTGCCCGCGCACTGTTCTCACCCTGGGCCAACAACGCCTCGCACTCGTGTGTGTCCCAGGCCCGGGGGCTCCTGTCGGTGTACAAAAGTATGGGCCTTTTTTACCCCGTACTTGTGCACGGGCAGTTGCAGCAGCACCAGTCGCAAGGGTTAGACGGGGCAGTGGAAGACAAGAAGCAGAACTACCATGACAACGCTCAAGCCAACAAGCAAGGAGCAGAAGACAGGCTAGGCCTACCCCGCCAACACCACTGTCGGGGCGGCATGCGAAACCCCGACAAGATCCTTGCCGGGGCGACGTACGAAGCATCAGCAAGGCCACCACCCTTGGGCCTGAGGGCTCTGACACCATTGACAACGTCAAGGCCAAGGCTTGGGAGTGCATGCGTAGTACCATGCAGATCTTTGTGAAGACCGGTGGCGTGCAAGTGAGCATGGCAACAAGGACCCAAAGACCCGGCAAGGTCATTTCCGGGGTCAACTACGAAGACCCCCGGCGAGGCTCTTGCCGCGGTCAACTATGAGGCCCCCCGGCAAGACCCTTGCCCGGGACGACTACGAGGCCCCAGCAAGACCCTTGCCGGGGAGAATTGCGAGGCCACAGCTGAGCCCGCACCCGACAAGGCTTCACCGCCCCCCAGCCGTTCCTGCATGGCGACCAGCTTGCCAAACAGGCAGACGCCTGCGTGGCAACATGCAGATCATCATCCAGCTATGCAAAGCACCTGCGTGGTGGCATGCAGATCTTCGTGAAGACCCTGCCACCACGCCAGCACAGTGACTAACCACCCAATGTAGCGCTGCATGCCTTGTCAGCCTGGATACGTGTCATGTCAAGGTGAGGCGGCAACATACGAGACGAGCTCCATTGCCGTCCCCGCTAAAGTTATGGGGCACGTGGGCAGCGCATTAAATACGTTTTGTCCTACAACGCCAGTGATAAGCTTAAACACTGTAGCATTTATACACCTCCTGTGTGCCATTGTGGCAGCCCCTTTGAGCAGTGCCGGAGCTTAGTGGAGAGCAACCTGGGCCATTGCCCCCCCCAGCCCATGAGAAAACTAGCATATATCCCCTAGTATTCAGCCCTGCCCAGTTAAAATCAGCCTAAAGTCATATTTCTTGCCCCTCCAGCCCATTTGCCCCTCCACAAAATCAGCCCAAGCTCCGCCACTGCCTTTGAGAGTATAAAAGGAGGACCGTGGCAATATAGAGAGAGGATCCGGGCTTTTGGAGTAGGCACGCATAGCCGCGATCTAGGGTTCATCATGAACACCAGATATACACTCAAGCAGGACTAGGGTTTTACGCTTCCAAGCGGCCCGAACCTGGGTAAAATTCCCCCGCGCCTTTAGCTAGACCTGCTCTTTGTTCAACTCTCTCCCCGCCAACCGTAGAAGGGATCCTCGCGGTCCCATAGGTGTCGTTTGCACCGACATTGACGCACTCAACTAGCGATCGAATTGATCAATAGTCTCTTGATAGAACGTCTCGGATTCTATCAGCGGAGCGGAAAGTACCGAATCAATGTATTACCACAGGCACGTCTGATGCCTGCTGAGATTTTATTTCTTCTCTTCTACTTTTTGTGATCTTTCTGCTTGTTGTTTACAAGGAGGTACAACGTATATATGCTACTAGAGCTAGGTACCTTAGCTAAACCTACTCAGGTATTAACTCTAGTACTACACGGACATGTACATCACGTGGGGGACGTACACCATGTCATGCTTATTCCTGATAGTGTTTCAATCAAATCCTGAAGTCTATTTAATTTGTGTCGTCATGATAGGGGCATAATGTAGCGAATAATGCGCGGTCACGTATGTGTAGCTAATAATGCCAACTTGGTTTTACCTCCTGCAAATAATTGATATTGTATAGTTGGATTGGAAGATATGATTCACTAGCTGGAATCGTTTTAAATTTTAAGTGGTTACGGAACAATTTACTATGCATGTGTGACCAAGTCATTATTTCCTAAAGAAATTGTGGTGGCTACAGATGAGCACTATACTGCAACTAGGGTGACGTCCCATCTGGATCCACTCACCGAGTGATGGTTTTAGCAATAATGCTAGACCTACAAAAATCAACAGATGATTTGCTGAAGTTTTCGAACCAATCCTCTTCTCTCCTTGGAGATGGCCCCTTCACCCCCTTGTTACCAATCATAATCATTTGTAAACAAAATAATTAACGTTTTGTAGATGTAGAATTACTCTGTTTTTAGGCATCCCAAGTCATCCAGTCATATTAGTTAATCTATTCTGACTAAATTCTACACACTTGTACGTGTTCAAAGACTTGCTTGTACACACGAACTGTACCACATAAGACTCCAAACTACGGAGTCGTTATGTATGTATTTTCAGCTGGACTGTTACCTTGTACTGCTACATATATTAAAAACTGCATGATTGAACAGAACAAGATTGTGTTTATTAACTGGTACTCCCTTCCTATCAAAGTATAAGAGGTTTTCTAGGCTAGTTTAGCCTACAAAAACGTCATATATTTTTGTACAGAGGTAGTATTTGTTTAGTTAATTGGAAGGTAGCAGTATTTGTTAGGGTGTCTCGATCCTTAACAACGTACGTACAAAAACGCCGAGTCAGATTGGTGTCACCTCTCCGCAATACTCTACCAGTCAATCGACCCATTTGTTTGGTTGAGTTATTTTATGACCAGCATCCAGTTGTCATGTTTTGACAGCTAGTACTAAGTCGTTGATGGTGTGAACGAAGCGACTCACCAAATCATATAGATTATGGTTACTTGATCGGTAAGTAAAACATGGATCCAAACGACGAGCACACCTAGTGATGATAAGATTGCATTTGTTAACTGCCACCTGATTGTTGTCCTACATGCGCGCATGACAAGGGACGGCCAACAACCATAGATGTATATCCGGCTTTTTCTACATGGTTTTTGTCTGGTTTATTTTTTTTCCTATTTGGGTTTCTCACTCAGGTTTAAAACTTCTTTTTTTGTTTTATTGTTTGTTCAAACCTTTTCATATATTGTACAAATCCACAAACTTTTACCAAATTTGAAAAAAAAAATCCAAATTCGTGAACTTTTCATGAACTCTTTCTCAAATTGCGTGAACTTTCTTTCAAATGTTGTAAACTCTTTCGAATGACTCACACCCTCAACACTTCCAATTGTTTTCCAGATTCATTATTTTTATGAAAATCAACCATCAATTTTGTCACTGGTCGACTGGTCAAACATTTTTTTACGCAAGTGAGCCTTGTGTAAGCGCTAGTTCTGTTCCTGGCGCTACCAGAGCATTTCCAAATTCGGCGCATTAAGCGGTCGGCATTTCACAACTTGGAGCCCGCCCAACCCCCTGAACTTTGGGCCAACCCATTTTACTCTTTCTTGAGAAGCCTAAGGCCGGTTTCGGGATGCTTCTGGAAGCATCCGGTCTGGGTTTTTGTATCATTTTTCTGTATGGTTTTGTTCGGTTTATTTTTTCCTTTTTAGTTACTCACTCGAGATTTAAGCTTTTCCTTTTTTCATTTTTGTTCTTTGTTGATCCTTTTTCATATATTTTCCAAATACACGAACTTAATTGTTTTTTTAAACTAGTTAACTTTTCTAAAAAAATCAACTATTTTGAATAATCAAATTTCGAATTTGTGAACTTTTTCTCAAATTGAGTACACTTTCTTTCAAATGTTGTAAACTTTTATCGGTTCATGAAGTTTTTTTAAAAAGATTACAAACTGACAAATTCCTTAACTTTTTTCAAATTTATGAACTCTTTTAAATTTGTGAACCTTTTTCAAATTTGTGAACCTTTTCAAATTGGCAAACTGTTCAAAAACTTGTGAACTTTATAAAATTCACAAACTTTTTCCAAACTGAAGAATGTTTCCAGATTACTGATTGTTTTGACAGTCAACGAGGCATAAGTTGGTGCATTAAGTGGCCATTATTGCGGGCTACAACACCATTTCCTGTTCGGCACCTTAATTGGCCATTTTTGGGCATTTCGTAAGTTGGTGCATCCTCCCCCCCTCTAGGCCGGCGAATTAAATCTTTTTTGTTTTAAACCCCAAAAAAGATACGTGCGACGCGTGATTGGAACCATGCTCCTCCAGGTTTACTACCGAACACACTAACCAAGTGAATGACCTAACGTGATGTCCTACAATCTTCTTTTTTATTCTTATAAAATGCAAAGCCGAAAGCTCAGTTGTTTGCTTTCCTTTTTCTCATATTTTTTCCTCTCAATTCTGTTTTGTTTTCTTAAATGTGTCAACTTTTAAAAAATGCAGAAGATTTTCTACAAATTCCATGAACATTTATCAAATCTGTGATTTTTTTTTTCAAAATTGATGAATTTTTTTCCCAGTTCAATGAAATTTTGTTCAATATTGATGAACTTTTTTTCCAAAATTGATGAACTTTTTCCTAAATTTTGAGAAATCCATGGTCAGCAGGGTTAAACAGTCAATGAAGGACCGAACTTGCGATTTTTCTAGCCCAACCGACCGAGCGAGCGATCCTGCGGTTGATTGATCGACCGAAGCAACCGCTCAGGCTAACGGGCCGGCCCACGAGATCGCGTGTGTGAGCGCTATTACGGAACCACTAAGGAGCTCGCCATTACAAGCTCTAATTAGGAGTTCTGTTTTTAGAGGGGTCGCTCAAAATAAAAACTGTTTTGAGGGATAAATCGGCTCTAACTGTTTGCTAATCGAGTAATCTGCTACTTCCTACGTCCGGAATTACTTGTCACAAAATTCGATGCATCTTGATGTATTTTATTTTAGATACATCCATTTTTATTCTTTTTTACGCCAAGTAATTTGAGACGGAGGGAGTATTTCACTACTAGGTAGAAGGCTACTAGTAACATGGGTAAAATGGCTACTAGTAGCACAGGTACACGCGCTACTAGTACCGTGCTATAGCTAAAAAGTTAGCAGTAGCATGGGTGCACACACGCTACTACTAAAAATTTAGTAGTAGCGCGTGTGCACCGCGCTATTACTAACCTAAAATCCACGCTACTACTATTAACCTAATTATAGTAGCCCTCACTTTTTTCCCACTCTACTACTAACAATTTAGGAATTAGAAAAAATGAAAATTATATGCAGTATTCATGAATGGTAATACGTCCAGTGCAAACCAAACCAACGTCATCGAACCATCTCAACATTTCATTTAACATTAGACACACACAACCATCATCGTAAGGTGGGTACCTTCACTAGTGGTCTACCACCAACCTAAACATACCACTTCTCTAGATGTATCTACCAAGGCTCGGAGTTTAGACGCCAGTGGACACGAATCTTCCATCCCCGGACGGTGGCATGGAGGTCCTCCACCTCGGCGACCTCCAGTTTCGAAATCACCTGGACGATCATCTGTGCGACATGGCCACCGAGCTTCACGACAAAGTCCGCCTCCGAGTGGTTGAAGAGCACAGCGCCACCGGGCCGCTAGTCTGTGTCGATCACCTCTGCGCCCACTGGGGAAAGTGATAACTTGTTAGTATGCAAATTGCACCAGTTCAACCAAATAGTACTAATAAACATGCACGAATAGGGGAAATGAATTTTCTGGTTCACCTAGTTATCAACTATTTAATTAAAAAAACCATCAACTTTTTCCTTAAATAAAGGAGGTGCTTGGTAACTGCACTTGAAAAGCATGATAGAATATGAGATTAAGATACATAAATTTGTATGGTCACCTCCTTGCATGTTGGAAACAATCATTGGTTAAGATTACATTCTTTTGTAGAGGAAATAACTTTGGGACAATCAACAGCCTTTCACTTGATCTCCGCTAGCTACTTTGGATTCAACAAGCAAAGGAACATTTAAAGAACAAGCAGGCAAGCATGCTATCAATCTTTTGTCTAGAATTTCACAAAATGCATGTAAAGTGTACTCTATCAATTGACGTGTCACATCACCTCATGAGTAAGGATTTAGCTGAGCCGACAACATGGAGAAAGATGTCGTCGTTTTTTATCATGAACCTGCAACATCCATCATGCCCATTGTAAAATATATTAGTTTCAGAAAAGAAAAGAACTAAACTCTGAACATATGACGTTATCTAAATCCTTACTTTATGGAGTAAATATTCAGGAGATGTCATCGGCAGCAAAAAATGCAACATATTTCACTGATTTTGGTGTTGCAACAACGTTAGGTCTCCATTGACAGTGCTCTTCACAACCAGAAAGGGCATTAAGCCAAACAACTATTTTTCACCAAGATAATGAGAAAGCATATAATGTGAGTTACCTGAGGATATTTTTAAATGATCTGATGAAAGGCCTCCCAAGCCATCGCTGCTTGTTGATATGAAGTGTTCTTATTGAAATATCCAATAAAACAATACCCTTGCATGTTCCGGCTCCATACCTGCTGCATGTAGACCAACACGCCCTTCAGAATAATGAAACAACTACAAGAATTCAGAAAGTTATTTCTACTTGCAAGTTGTCCCCAGTTCATATATAACAAACTATACACGAGATTGGTGAGATCAATCTATTCAAGAAATGAGGACTTCTAAGTTCTAAGTCAGGGTAGCCAGGACCTTGCTATAATTTCATTGGCTATATAAAAATAGAATGGTCCATGGCTCTACATGAACATCCAACATATCTCTGATAGAATTACATATGAAGAAAGCATCACTCATGACAATTTCATGAAGAAAAGGGAAGTTAGCTAACTTATAGGGGAAACAATACATCCAGATTCTAACCGAACAAAAATAAACCTAGTCCAACTACGTATTTTTTTAGAAAAAGAGGATGCCCCCGTCCAACGACGCATAGGCCTAGTGGAATTTTATTCAAGGACCAGACAAGAGCATCTTTCAGTTTACCACAATATGTAATTTAAATAGTACAAAGCAAACAACTATAAAATGACGAGTGAACTATGATCCAATATTGTGCAGAATATTAAAACGAAGGTGGATTTTTCATATTTGAGTTTTTCTTAATAGTAAGTTAAAAAATGAATGAATATATATACATAAGGTGGATTTTCACATGCAACCTGTGGTAGTTTTAGTTTTGTGCTGGCTTCAATTGTTACTCCAAACCTCTACTTCTCTTGTGGGCAACTCAAAATTGTTTACAATCCATTCTCTGGAACAAATAAAATGGACTGAATTGAGTTAAAATAAACACATTATATGAACAGGACGACATAAACCTGTATGTGCTATCCCAAATTAAGATAAAATAAACACATTACATGAACTCAGTTAAAATGGACTGAACTGAGTTAAATCGGCCATTTTCATTTGTAAGTGATCTACATGCTATGGCAAGCAACAACTCATTACATGAAAACGCTGACAAGCCATGCCGCGCAACAATCTATTCATCGTAGAGCCTAGAACCATTCATAGGGTAGCTATTCAACAACAGATATATAGAGATTGATCCTTCATTCAACACATCGATCCTCTACAAAATTACCAATGACGGCGTGATGATATTCACTTGAACACAACAACAGGCATGTCATACAAACACATACTACTTTTTTTGAGGACACACACACTACTAATTTGATTAAGTAAACATGGCCAGCAACACAATCGGCGAGATTTATTGATCGGCCATGAGCAACAGCAAGCATCAGTTTATCAGATCTAGAGCAGATGACGCGGACGAGACGAGGAGTAAGGCATATGCAAGCGGTGGATGGAGGAGGTAGCCGGTCACACGTGCCGGAGGGGAGGCTCCTCCGTCATCTCCTCCTTGTGGGCATCGGTGGGTGCGGGGGCAGGGGCAGCGTCATGGTGGGGCTGGTCGGAGGGGGCGGTTGTTGGCCTCTTCCTCGTCTCATCGTCGGTGGAGAGGTTTATGTAGGAGCAGCGCATGGTGGGGCTGGTCGGAGGGGGCGGTTGTTGGCCTCTTCCTCGTCTCATCGTCGGTGAAGAAGGTTTTGGTGACGCCGGTGTCGAACCTGCTCGCCCTCCCCCACAGCAGATGGGGGAGAGATGCGTTGGATGGTGTGGTCGCGTGGCGGCCAAGCAGGTCAGCAGCAGATGTGGCGGGCAGGGAATGAAGGGGGAGAGGAGGGGAGGGCGGCACCGCTAGCCTGGCCGGCTGGCTACATCGGTTGGAGGGGGCGCACACGCTTGTGGATTAGGGGAGGAGAGGAGGTGGAAGGAGGCCGGTGGTGGAGGAGATGTGGATCGGGGGTTTGGTGGATTTTTTTTTGAGACAAACGTGGATGGGTGGATGGTGGAGTGGGACGGTTGGTGGGGTGGGAGTATACTAGGAGCACAGACTCCTCACCTACTCTACAACTATCCACATAGTAGTAACGCATGGTTTAGAACCCTAGCTACTACTATGGTCTGTTCACGGGGCATGGCTAGAGATATTTACTAGTAGCATGTTTCTTTTGGCCACTCGCTACCAGTAAATATTACTAGTAGTGTGGTCAATATAGCACACTACTAGTAAATAGCAGTAGCGCGGGGCAGTATAGCGCGCTACTAGTAAGCGTCTGTCTATAAGCTTTTCCCTAGTAGTGTTTATTCCTTCCTCGTATATGGTCATGAATGGGCCTGACCATTTTCTAGGGATAGATGGGCTACAACTTTTTTTCGAGGGATCGATACGAGTGAATGGGCCGGGCCATTTTCTATTTTTTTAAACATGATCAGATGAAAAATGTTAACGATTTTATAGAACAATCATGAATTTAGAATATGTTCATGAATTTCAAGAAAGACTGCTTTGTGTGGGGGTGGGGAGGGGGTGTTCGTGCTATAACCATCGAGTCTCGGGTAGGGGGTCCCAAGTTGTTGATCTGAGCTAGATGTTAAAAGGAAGAATAGGGACACACCCAGGTTTGGTCCCTGTCGACGAGGTGAAGCCCTACGTCCTTCTCTTATTATATTGATTGTGGATGGAGTACAAGGTACAACATGATCTACCTCGAGATCGTTTGAATGAGTTCTAAGCTCTAAGACCTTGAAATCGTGGTCTCTAAAAAATCAATCCTGGCTTATATAGGCACCGAGGTTATCTAGGGTTTACACATGGTCGGTTACAATCTAGGGATAAGCATGTCGATTATTCAAATATGCCTTGAAGTGTACGCTATGTTTTTGGAGAACTTCATCTTCATCACACCAAGGGCCAGGGCATATGTGGCCCATTCTTCGGTTACTAGGCGGCCTCGGCTTGGCCCATGAATGGTGGGCCGATGTGGTATGCACCCCATGGTCCAGGGGACGTCCTATCTGCCGCATTTTGCGGCAGATTTCGAGCCTTCGCATAGGGTATAATCCCTCGACTAGGCTGGCCCATGCAGGCAGCGAGCGCTGTAAAAAAGGAACGGAAAACGCAGTGCTTCGAATAGGATTCGAGCTCGTGACAGCAACCTAGCAGACAAAGCTACCTAACCACTACGCCTGATTCTTGTTGGTTGTAAAGAGGCAATTCAAACGCCTTAGAACTAGCGACATCGGCTGATCGGATTAGTTTCCTTTTTTGATATTTTTCTTTTAAATTCAAAATATATATTTTAAACATTTCGAACATTTTTGACAGAATAGACACGAGTTTTAAGAAAATATTAGTAATTTTTGGAATGTGCAACCAAATTTTAGAAACTGGAACAAATTTGAAGTTGTGGACAAATATTCAAAAACAGGAACATTTAAAAAAAATTATAATCAATTATGACAAAGAAGAACTACTTTTTAGAAAATGTGAAAAAAAGTTGAATTGTGAATTTTTTGGCAAAATTTGAACAATTGTTTCTTATTTTTGAACACTTAAAAAAAGTTTTATTTTGAATTACTGCACATTTTCATAGACAAGAACATTTTTTTTGCATATGCGAACAAAAAAATTAAAATTGGAGAAATTTGTTTTGAAAAACGTGAAACATTTTTTGAAGTGGCAAACAAATTATGAAATTCCGAACAAAATATTAAACCACAATCTTTTTTTGAAATTTTGAACAAATATTTGAAAATGGAATAGTTGATGAATTTAGGAACAAAAGTTGAAACTGTGATATTTTTTGAATTTGTTAAGAAATATTTGAAAAAGGAACATTACATGAAATTACGAACAAAACTTGAAACCACGAACATTTTTTGAATCTGTGAAAAATATTTGAAATTGGAACTTCATGAAATATCTAATAAAAATTTGAAACCACGAACATTTTTTAAAATTCCTGAACACTTTTTCAAACTCAAACATTTTCTAATTTCAGAGCAAAATTTGCAACCAAGAACATTTTTTGTAATTCTAGAAGTTTCTTTTGAAAACATAAAAGTTTTCGAAATTTGTGAACAAATTTTGAAATACATGAACATTATTTCAAATTCTAAACATTTTACGATTTGTGAACATATTTTAAAACAACCAAATAAGAAAGAAACGAAAATGAAAGAAAACAGCAAAAGGGAAAGAAAGAAAAAAACAGAAAAAAGAAAAACCGGTACAGGGAACCTTCTAGAAGGTTCCCAAAACCATATAAACGGGCTAGGAAACTCTAGAAGGTTCTCATAACCGGATACGCTGCAACACGTTAAATGGGCCGGCCCAAGTCCTCGCCCGATCGGCAGGGTCTGTGCGAAAGGTCGATAATTTGACACAGCGTGCGTCAAATAGGATATTCCATAGTCCAGGACGCCGTCGGTGTGAGGGTGTGTGTGTGTGGGGGGGGGGGAGGAGGATGAATTTCATGGAGAAGTCTATCCCATCTCCACCCAACACAAACAAGAGAATCTATCAAGAAGTTTGTCTCATTTTGTAATGGTATTATTGCTTCATCACGCATAATGATGGAGACGACACAACCGCAAGAATTGTTTTTCAGTTAACAATGACTTAAACCAAACAAGCATAATGTTGGTCTTATCACAACTATCGTCATAGCAACCACATTAAGCTGCTGGGAAGGGACTATGCCAGGCAAACGATAGCATCAGGGACATAATGTCATGTCAAAGTACAACTTAATTTGTGGACGAAGTTGTGCTGTAGTTGTACTCCTAACTCCAACACAAGAATGTAGTAGCCTGCGAAAACCTCTTATATTTTGAGACGGAAGTATTATGTATTTTCCTTGACCATCTTAAATAATTACATCACCAATAGGGATGTTCCAAAATTAAGCATGTGGTTAATTTTTCTATTTGTCCATATGGTCGGTAAGTATTAAAAAATGCATTAGGAACAAGCAACCATAATTTTCTATACTTTCACAGTCCCCAACAATCATTTTTTACCACAGTTTTATTTCCAGAAGTAAATAAAAATATATGTTAAAAATACATTATGGTAGTAATTTTTAGTAAAGGTAAATTATACTATATGAAAGACTCAATGAAACTTTATACCTATAAGAATAGTGTCGTGACACTAGTTAGCTCTCGTGGCTTTGCACTCGGAAAATTTAATAAATCCTTCCACTCTTCATTGTTAACGCGAGCCATCTGAGCTAACCCACTTCTCTAATGGAAACGCCGGCTTATTTGACATACTGCGTATAGTGTTAAGTCTTCCTTTTGAACTTGTGTAATTTTAAACTTCAACTCCACAAGAGTGAATTCAACGCCAACTGCTGGTAATTTTTCGCCTAGATACCCTGTTATCATCATGAAAGGAACTAATTCCTAACCAGCTGTAGTTGGGTATGTCAGGGCCGATCTGAGTATCAGAGACGAGCTTGTATGGGTAGGGAGAGATTGGATAGATGTTGGGGAACGTTGCAGAAAATAAAAATTTCCTACAGTTTCACCAAGATCCATCTATGAGTTCATCTAGAACGAGTGATAGGAGTGCATCTACATACCTTTGTAGATCGCGAGCGGAAGCGTTCAAGAGAACGGGGTTGAAGGAGTCGTACTCGTCGTGATCCAAATCACCGATGACCAAGTGTCGAACGGACAGCACCTCCGCGTTCAACACACGTACGGAGCGGATGACGTCTCCCGCACCTTGATCCAGCAAGGAGGAGGGAGAGGTTGAGGAAGAAGGCTCCAACAGCAGCACGACGGCATGGTGGTGATGGAGTGGCAGTTCTCCGGCAGGGCTTCGCCAAGCTCACGCGGAGGAGGAGAGGTGTTGGGGAGGGGAGGGGCTGCGCCTTGGATGTTGTGTGCAGCCCTCCCCTCGCCCCTCTATTTATAGGGGAAGGGGGAAGGGGGCCGGCCCCCTCTAGATGAGATCTAGAGGGGGGGGCGGCGGCCAAGGGAGGGGCTTGCCTTCCAAGCAAGGGGCGCCCCACTAGGTTCCCCCAACCCTAGGCGCATGGGCCCAAGGGGATGCACCCAGCCCTCCAGGCTGGTTCCCTGCCCACTCGGCCCATGAGGCCCTCCGAGAGAGGTGGCCCTCTGGTGGACCCCGGAACCCTCCGATGGCCCCGGTACAATACCGATATGCCCCCGAAACTTTCCGGTGACCGTATGACAACTTCCCATATATAAATCTTCACCTCCGGACCATTCCGGAACTCCTCGTGACGTCCAGGATCTTATCCGTGACTCCGAACAACATTCGGTAATCACATACAAGTCTTCCTAATAACCCTAACGTCACCAAACCTTAAGTGTGTAGACCCTACGGGTTCGGGAATCATGCAGACATGACCGAGACAGCTCTCCGGCCAATAACCAACTGCGGGATCTGGATACCCATGTTGGCTCCCACATGTTCCACGATGATCTCATCGGATGAACCAGATGTCGAGGATTCAAGCAACCCAGTATACAATTCCCTTTGTCAATCGGTACGTTACTTGCCCGAGATTCGATCGTCGGTATCCCTATACCTCCTTCAATATCGTTACCGGCAAGTCACTTTACTCATACCGTATTGCATGATCCCGTGACCAAACACTTGGTCACTTTGAGCTCATTATGATGATGCATTACCGAGTGGGCCTAGAGATACCTCTCCATCATATGGAGTGACAAATCCCAGTCTCGATCCATGTCAACCCAACAGACACTTTCGGAGATACCCGTAGTATACCTTTATAGTCACCCAGTTACGTTGTGACGTTTGGTACACCCAAAGCACTCCTACGGTATCCGGGAGTTACATGATCTCATGGTCTAAGGAAAGGATACTTGACATTGGAAAAGCTCTAGCAAACGAACTACACAATCTTGTGCTATGCTTAGGATTGCGTCTTGTTCATCACATCATTCTCCTAATGATTGGAAAAGCTCTAGGAAACCATGACTATCTATTGATCAACGAGCTAGTCAACTAGAGGCTCACTAGGGACATGTTGTAGTCTATGTATTCACACGTGTATTACGATTTCCGGATAATACAATTATAGCATGAATAAAAGACAATTATCATGAACAAGGAAATATAATAATAATCCTTTTATTTTTGCCTCTAGGGCATATTTCCAAAAGTCTCCCACTTGCACTAGAGTCAATAATCTAGTTACATTGTGATGAATCGAACACCCATAGAGTTCTGGTGTTGATCATGTTTTGCTCGCGGAAGAGGTTTAGTCAACGGATCTGCGATATTCAGATCCGTATGCACTTTGCAAATTTCTATGTCTCCATCTTGAACATTTTCACGAATGGAGTTGAAGCGACGCTTGATGTGCCTGGTCTTCTTGTGAAACCTGGGCTCCTTGGCAAGTGCAATAGCTCCAGTATTGTCACAGAAGAGTTTGATCGGCCCCGACGCATTGGGTATGACTCCTAGGTCGGTGATGAACTCTTTCACCCAAATTGCTTCATGCGCTGCCTCCGAGGCTGCCATGTACTCCGCTTCACATGTAGATCCTGCCACGACGCTCTGCTTGCAGCTGCACCAGCTTACTGCTCCACCATTCAACATATACACGTATCCGGTTTGTGAATTAGAGTCATCCAGATATGTGTCGAAGCTAGCGTCGATGTAACCCTTTACGACGAGCTCTTCGTCACCTCCATAAACGAGAAACATGTCCTTAGTCCTTTTCAGGTACTTCAGGATATTCTTGACCGCTGTCCAGTGTTCCTTGCCGGGATTACTTTGGTACCTTCCTACCAAACTTACGGCAAGGTTTACATCAGGTTTGGTACACAGCATGGCATACATAATAGACCCTATGGCTGAGGCATAGGGGATGACACTCATCTCTTCTATATCTTCTGTCGTGGTCGGACATTGAGCCGAGCTCAATTTCACACCTTGCAGCACAGGCAAGAACCCCTTCTTAGACTGATCCATATTGAACTTCTTCCATATCTTATCAAGGTATGTGCTTTGTGAAAGACCTATGAGGCGTCTCGATCTATCTCTATAGATCTTGATGCCTAATATATAAGCAGCTTCTCCAAGGTCCTTCATTGAAAAACTCTTATTCAAGTAGACCTTAATGCTGTCCAAAAGTTCTATACCGTTTCCCATCATAAGTATGTCATCTACATATAATATGAGAAATGCTACTGAGCTCCCACTCACTTTCTTGTAAACGCAGGCTTCTCCATATGTCTGCATAAACCCAAACGCTTTGATCATCTCATCAAAGCGAATGTTCCAACTCCGAGATGCTTGCACCAGCCCATAAATGGATCGCTGGAGCTTGCATGCCTTGTTAGCATTCTTAGGTTCGACAAAACCTTCCGGCTGCATCATATACAGTTCTCCCTTAAGATAACCGTTAAGGAATGCTGTTTTGACGTCCATTTGCCATATCTCATAATCATAGTATGCGGCAATTGCTAACATGATTCGGACGGACTTTAGCTTTGCTACGGGAGAGAAAGTCTCATCGTAGTCAACCCCTTGAACTTGCCGATAACCCTTAGCGACAAGTCGAGCTTTATAGATGGTAACATTACCATCCGCGTCCGTCTTCTTCTTAAAGATCCATTTGTTTTCTATCGCTCGCCGATCATCGAGCAAGTCTGTCAAAGTCCATACTTTGTTTTCATACATGGATTCTATCTCGGATTGCATGGCTTCAAGCCATTTGTTGGAATCTGGGCCCGCCATCGCTTCTTCATAGTTCGAAGGTTCACCGTTGTCTAACAACATGATTTCCACGACAGGGTTGCCATACCACTCTGGTGTGAAACGTGTCCTTGTGGACCTACGAAGTTCAGTAGCAACTTGATCCGGAGCACCTTGATCATCATCATTAATTTCCTCTCCAGTCGGTGTAGGCACCACATGAACATTTTCCTGAGCTGCACTACTTTTCGGTTCAAGAGGTAGTACTTCATCGAGTTCTACTTTCCTCCCACTTACTCCTTTTGAGAGAAACTCTTTTTCCAGAAAGGATCCATTCTTGGCAACAAAGATCTTGCCTTCGGATTTAAGGTAGAAGGTATACCCAATGGTTTCCTTAGGGTATCCTATGAAGACGCATTTTTCCGACTTGGGTTCGAGATTTTCAGGTTGATGTTTCCTGACATAAGCATCGCATCCCACACTTTTAGAAACGACAGCTTAGGTTTCTTCCCAAACCATAATTCATACGGTGTCATCTCAACGGATTTAGACGGTGCCCTATTTAAAGTGAATGTAGCTGTCTCTAGAGCGTATCCCCAAAATGATAGCGGTAAATCAGTAAGAGACATCATAGATCACACCATATCCAATAGAGTACGATTACGACGTTCGGACACACCGTTACACTGAGGTGTTCCAGGCGGCGTGAGTTGTGAAATGATTCCACATTTCCTTAAGTGTGTACCAAATTCGTGACTTAAATATTCTCCTCCACGATCTGATCGTAAGAACTTTATTTTTCGGTCACGTTGATTCTCTACCTCATTCTGAAATTCCTTGAACTTTTCAAAGGACTCAGACTTGTGTTTCATCAAGTAGACATACCCATATCTACTCAAGTCATCAGTGAGAGTGAGAACATAACGATATCCTCCGCGAGCCTCAACGCTCATTGGACCGCACACATCGGTATGTATGATTTCCAATAAGTTGGTTGCTCGCTCCATTGTTCCGGAGAACGGAGTCTTGGTCATTTGGCCCATAAGGCATGGTTCGCATGTGTCAAATGATTCATAATCGAGAGACTCTAAAAGTCCATCAGCATGGAGCTTCTTCATGCGCTTGACACCAATGTGACCAAGGCGGCAGTGCCACAAGTATGTGGGACTATTGAGGGAGTCCCGGACTAGGGGGTGTCCTGATAGCCGGACTATCGTCACGGCCGGACTCCAAGACTATGAATATACAAGATTGAAGACTTCTTCCCGTGTCCGGATGGGACTTTCCGTGGCGTGGAAGGCAAGCTTGGCGATACGGATATGTAGATCTCCTACCATTGTAACCGACTCTGTGTAACCCTAACCTATCCGGTGTCTATATAGACCGGAGGGTTTTAGTCCGCAGGACGAACAACAATCATACCATAGGCTAGCTTCTAGGGTTTAGCCTCCTTGATCTCGTGGTAGTCTACTCTTGTACTACCCATATCATCAATATTAATCAAGCAGGAGTAGGGTATTACCTCCATCGAGAGGGCCCGAACCTGGGTAAAAACATCGTGTCCCTTGTCTCCTGTTACCATCTGCCTAGACGCACAGTTCGGGACCCCCTACCCGAGATCCGCCGATTTTGACGCCGACATTGGTGCTTTCAATGAGAGTTCCCCTGTGTCGTCACCGATAGGCCCGATGGCTCCTTCGATCATCAACAACGAGGCGGTCCAGGGTGAGACTTTTCTCCCCGGACAGATCTTCGTGTTCGGCGGCTTGGCACTGCGGGCCAATTCGCTTGGCCATCTGGAGCAGATCGAAAGCTACGCCCCTGGCCATCAGGTCAGATTTGGAAGTTTGAACTATATGACCGATATCCGCCGAGACTTGATCTTCGACGGATTCGAGCCGCAGCCAAGCGTGCCACACTGTCTCGATGAGCATGATCTAGCTCTGCAGCCGAACTATGCCCTGGAGGCCGCACCAGTATCCGCTCCAACCCTTAATCCGGAGCCGGATTCCTCGATCGAGGACGAGTGGTTGGACGCCGCCTCGGGGGCTACGATTTCTACGGCGATTGAGCCAAACTCTATCCTTGTCCTTTATGAAGACCTTGACTCCAGGGTGCCGGACTCCTTTCCGGACTCCGAACCCTCCGCGCCCCTGCCAATCGAATCCGATTGGGCGCCGGTCATGGAGTTCACGGCCGCGGACATCTTTCAGCACTCGCCCTTTGGCGACATCCTAAATTCACTAAAGTCTCTCTCTTTATCCGGAGAGCCCTGGCCGGACTACGGCCAGGAAGGTTGGGATGCGGACGACGAAGAAATTCAACGCCCACCCACCACCCACTTCGTAGCCACTGTCGAAAGCTTACACGACGTGCTCGATTTCGACTCCGAAGACATCGACAGTATGGACGACGATGTACAAGACAACAATGAACCAGCACCTATGGGATGCTGGACAACCACCTCATCTCATGATGTATACATGGTGGATACATCTAAAGGAAATGAAGACGAGGAACAACGGGACGCCACGAAGGATAAATCCCTCGAAAAGCAGTCAAAACGGCAACGTAAACGTCGAACCAAGTCCCGCCTCAACAGAGACCCAGCCATAGAGCAGGGCGAACCGGTGGACGACGAACACGCTGTCGAGCAATCGTCCGAACAAGACAACTTGGATAAACAATCTGTCCCCGGCAAAGACAACAGTCCGGACAATCTCACGCCGGACAAACTATTGGAGCAAAATGACCTCCAGAAAAGGCTCGTCGCCACTGCGCGTAGCCTGAAAAAGCAGAAGCGGAAGCTCAAAACAGCGGAAGATGCACTCAGGATCAGATGGAGCAAAGTATTCAGCACCGCAGACAAATACGGTGACAGTCGCTGAACAAAGAGCTACCCGAAAAGAAAGCTACTGCCCGAATTCGACGAGGAGGCCTTAGAGCCCCACAATTAAAAAGTAAGAAGGCCACCCGGTCGGATGGACGACCCCACGGTAAAAAGAGAGTGGCGAATGGCGCCGCACACAAGCCAATATACGATCCGCATAAGGATTCACATCAAAAGGATGGCCCGGTTAGGTCCATCTATGGGCCAAGAAAGCAGGCTCGTCAAAGCAATGCAACACGCCAAAATTCCGAAGATCACGGCACACCCAAATATAGGGGCGCCGCACACCCCCTATGTTTCACCGATGAGGTGCTGGATCATGAATTTCCAGCGGGATTCAAACCCGTAAACATAGAGGCATACGACGGAACAACAGACCCTGGAGTCTGGATCGAGGATTACATCCTCCACATACACATGGCTAGAGGAGATGATCTTCACGCCATAAAATACTTACCCCTTAAACTCAAAGGGCCAGCTAGGCATTGGCTTAAAAGCCTCCCCAAAAATACCATTGGAAGATGGGAAGAGCTCGAGGATGCGTTTCGGGCAAATTTTCAGGGGACCTATGTCCGCCCTCCGGATGCAGACGATCTAAGTCACATAACTCAACAGCCCGGAGAGTCAGCCCAGAAATTCTGGAACAGGTTCCTCGCTAAAAAGAACCAAATAGTCGACTGTCCGGACGCCGAACACAACGTCCGAGACGAATGGCTCGCCAGACACCTCGGCCAAGAAAAACCAAGAACAATGGCCGCATTAACAAGCCTCATGACCCGCTTTTGCGCGGGAGAGGACAGCTGGCTAGCACGATGCAGTACCAGCGACCCAAGTACATCCGAAGTCAGGGATGGAAACGGGAAACCACGGCGCAACAAGGACCAACGCCGGATTAAAGGGAACGGTCCAAAGAGCGCGGCGGTCAACACCGGATTCAAAAGCTCACGGCAGAACAACAAAAAACTGCCCCTTAAGGACAATAGCGATGAGCTATCCAACTTCAACAAAATCTTGGACAAGATATGTCAAATCCACAGTACTCCTGGGAGGCCTGCTAACCATACCCACATAAATTATTGGGTGTTCAAATAGTCTGGCAGACTGAACGCCGAACACAAGGGGCTCGACACACCAAGTGAAGATGACGACGAGCACCACAAGCAGAGCCTCGGAAAACAAAATAATTTCCCACAAGAGGTTAAAACAGTAAACTCACTTCACGTGATCAAAGGGAAAAACAGAGGGGCGCCCACTAAAAGGCGCGCCGCACACTGGTTGTCAAAACCAATCACCTTCGACCATCAGGACTATTCCGAAAATATCCGGAACGCAGGATGGACTGCCTTGATATTGGATCCTATAATCGACGGATTCCAATTTACACAAGTCCTCATGGATGGCGGCAGTGACATAAACCTGATATATCAGGACGCAATCCGCAGGATGGGGATAAACCCAACCAAAATTCGCCGTAGCAACACCTCCTTTAAAGGAGTAATGCCAGGCCCATATGCCCATTGTACGGGCTCCATACTGCTAGAAGTTGTGTTCGGTTCATCCGACAACTTCCGTCGCGAAAAGTTAATCTTCCATGTCGCCCCGGTTAAAAGTAGCCATCAAGCACTATTGAGACGCGAAGCTTTCGCCCGCTTTAACACAATACCGCATTGTGCATCTCTAACACTTAAAATGCCCGGTCCACGCTGCATCATCTCGTTAAGAGGAAGTATTAAGTGTTACTCTAGCATGGAAGAACGGGAGACTGCCTTGACAGCCCCACACCTATCCGGCTCCGCTAGTCAAAAAAAACTGAATTGATCATTCAAACCCCGGACACGGCTAGACGAGTCCGGCGCCTACTAGCGGCATACCCCATACGAGGGGCTGCATGCATGTATAACAAGAGACAATAAAGCTCAATTTTATTCACTTCTTCGAACTGAACTCTGTTTATTTAATATTAAGTACATCTTTCGCACGATCCTTTTTCTTTTAAACTAAGTTCCTCTCTTTTACAGATGAACAACGTGCTACACCCGTCCAGGATACGGCACAACGGAGACACAGGCGCAGACGTGCAGTAGGGACCCATTGCAAGGATTCTTTTCAGATTAAGACCCTGCGTAAACCTTTTTTACTGTCTCTTGTTGATATACATCCCCCGGTTCCTTACTATAACCGAGGAGGAGGCTGGCGTTTTGGCATTGGCCGCACCAGAATTTTTGCGCGTACCTGGACACCAGGGGCTTAGGGCATTATACTGCCCATTTTCATAAAGAGCGAATACCTTATGGAGTATTCGGCGTCTCGAGTTAGGCCTTATATGCATCAGCTCCAAATCATGTCTTTGGTCAAATGTTGGGTTGCCCGGCTCCTGTGTTTTGCTGCCTTACGTTCCGTTTTCACGGCTAACGCGGCACCAGGAGAACTACTGCGATTGTGCCCCGGTTCGGCCGGGCGAGCACCTCAGTAGAGAAAGCCGAAAACTGACTGTCATGATATAGCGAGAGACTGGTCAACCACTTGATGACTCACGGGAATGTTTAGGATTCCTCCGCATTAACGAAGGACCGGTTTTCGGTCACGCACATATGCACCCCAAATTCTGAGAGCGCGGTGCCCCCAGGGGCTATATAGTAGCCCCACCCTCGAACTCCTATGGCTAAGTGAAAGTGATAAAGCATTATAGTCCGATTGCCTGGTTTGCTACGCTATCACCTCCTTAACAGGACCAAGACGTTGGATTAAGTGTGAAAAAGCGCTTTTTTTGCAAACACCCCCGCACTATGTGCGTGGGGGCTGAAGCCAAGGACTGCCATCTTTCAGGTTATATACACATATACATAAACGGCCGCACAGGGAGTAGTTTACTACTTGAACGCACAAGTATAAAAAGCTCTTATATTATATTGAAAACATTGTTTTCACAAATCATACATGTCATTTAAACATAATATCCTTCGAGCACTGCGTCTCTATTAAACGAGCGCCCGGCAGGACTTCTTCAAAGTAGTGCTCGGCAGGTACTCGGCTTCTGTCCGAATCTTGGGATGCAACGTCGGTGGCCTTCATCTCTGCCCAGTATGTCTTGACACGGGCCAGAGCCATCCGCGCTCCCTCAATACACGCCGATCGCTTCATTGCGTCGATACGCGGTACCGCACCAAGGAACTGCTGCACTAAACCAAAATAGCTCTTCGGCTGGGGTCCGCCCGGCCACAAGTGAGTCAAGACATGCTTCATGGCAAATCCGGACAATCGATTCAGCTCGGCCCATTCGGCCAACCGATCGGTCAGCGGCAGAGGACGCTCCGGACTATGGAATTGCGACCAATATAGCTCTTCCCTTCTGTGCCCCTTCTGGCCCCGGAAGTGCTCAACCACGTCCGCAGCGCTCGCCGCCAAGTCTAGATAAGCATCCTCCGAACTCCACAACTTATCCAACTGAGCATACTTTGGATCCATATATTTCCTTCGCAGCAGAAACGGTTTTCTAGCCGCAATTGCCCCGGCCTGACTCAGCTCCTCCTTGGCAGCTCTCAAAGCCGAATGGGCATTCTTGGATTCAGCGGCGGCCTTTTTCAGGCCCTCTTGTTCCGCTTGACGTTCTTTTTCAAGAACCTCGCAGCGATCGGTAGTATTCCTCAACTATTTGGCCATATCGGCCATTTCCTCTTTGCTTCGGTAGTGAGCAGCCCGTTCGGCTTCTAGCTCTTCGGCCGCATTACTAATTCTGGCTTGCTCTTTCGCTCGGGCGAGTTTCGCCCGCAGCTCCTCCACGGCAGCGGCACCATCTGCATTAAGCATACGAATAGTAAGACATGGGCGTCAAGCCTCTTACCAGGTTTCCGCGTAGAAGTCGCATACCTTGTGACTCGTCAAACCGTTTATTGACCAGCGCGATGTCCGCATCCGCCTCGTCAAGTTGCCGCTTTAGTTCGGTATATTCATCAGTCCGGCTGGCCACCGGACGCCCCGCCACCTGTTTAGGAGCGGCGATCTGTTATAACTGAGATTTTGATCCTCGGCACGCTGTCCATTTTGACAACATACCGAGTCTCAGGGGCTACTATCTATACAGGGCGCATTCTATATGCATAACTGTTAGAAGGTACATTATTTTTGCGTACCTCGAACCCCGTCAGTAAGCTTCTGACGGCTTCATGCAATCCGCTCTCCGCGGATGCAATCCTTTCAATCACCGTACCCATTAGAGCACGGTGATCTTCAGAGATAGCCGCTCGCCCGAGCAGATCCTTCAGCTCCTCCGACCGCACACCACTTGGCGCTAGACCTTCCGGCCCCGCCGGATTTGAGGGAACCCTCCGCGACGACACCTCCGGGTCGTCCGCTTCACATGAGGGTGTGACAGGTGGAGGCGTTTCGCTCTCCATCATCTCCGGAAGAAGATCCCCCGAAGACGAGCTTTGCTGAGAAGGGCTGAGGTCCGAACTACAAGGTACTATTTCGGTTATCTTCATAAATAAATACAGGGATGTTCCTTATTTACAAGACCCCTCCTTTTTACTTACGGCTCGCTGGAGGGCTGATCCCCTTGGGGAAATAATGCGGCTGGGTTACTTCCCAGCGTCGGACTCTCTGACGAAGATTCCTTTCCCCACTTTGAGGCCTTGACCTCCGGATCTTCCGAAGCGGTCCTCTTCTCTCCTCGAAAGGTGGGACTTTTAATCCCTCCTTCCTTGATAGCCTCCTTCGTAGAGGCAGTTGCTCCCCCGCTCCCCCCTTCGCCTTCTTCAAAAGGCGTGACCTTCAACATCTTGGTCAGCATGGGATCCGGCATGGTCTCTGGGAGGGAAGCCGGACACCTTATCAACTTTGCCTTGGCTATCCACTCCTGTTCAAGAAACGGCTCCTTTAAAGGGCATATATATATGATGAACGAATGAACAGCTTGTCCGGTTACAGGACTACTTACTTGAGTATCTAGGCGATTGCAGCTTAGTCCTGCATCCTCAGTCAGGTCCGGACACTTCTCTTGTGATCCGAAGAACAGTTTATACATCTCCACGGGCGCCGTGCCCATAAAATTTTGGAGAGCTCGTGGTCCCTCCGGATTAAATTCCCACAGGCGGAGGGGGCGACGCTTGCAGGCAGAAGACGCCAGATCACCATAACCTGCGCCACTTCAACCAGATTGATCTCTCTTTCCTAGAGGTCTCGAATACGGCCCTACAACAAGGGAACGTCCTTGGACGGCCCCCAGTCGAGCCCCTTGTTGACCCATGACGCCAGCCGCTGTGGTGGACCTGAGCGGAAGGCAGGGAGCGCCACCCATTTGGTGCCCCTGGGAGCGGTGATATAAAACCACTCCCGTTGCCACAAACCAAGCTCCTCTTGAAAAGAGCCCTCGGGCCACGGAGCGTCAACACATTTGCATATGACCGCCCCTCCGCACTCTGCTTGTTGCCCCTCGATCATCTTTGGCTCCACCTTGAAGGTCTTGAGCCACAATCCAAAGTGGGGGGTAATATGGAGGAAGGCCTCACATACGACAATGAATGACGAGATATGGAGGATGGACTCCGGATTCAAGTCATGGAAATCAAGCCCATAATAAAACATGAGCCCCCGCACAAAGGGATCCGTCGGGAAGCCTAAACCCCGAAGGAAGTGAGACACGAACACCACATTCTCGCCGGGCTCAGGAGTGGGAATGACCTGCCCTGAAGCAGCCAGCCTATGCGAGATCTCGCCGGTTAGATACCTGGCGTCTCGAAGCTTTAGCACATCTTCTTCGTGGACGGAGGAAGACATCCATCGGCCGTGCTGGTCGGAGCGGACATCGTCGAAAGTCCGAAGCGCTGAATCTGAAGCTTTGGGTGTTGGAACTCGAAGCCGAGGCGAACTTCGATGGAGGTGTAAAAGAAGAGGGCCTTGGTCTCATTATAAAGAGGTTGAATACCAAGAGCCCACCGTTGTCGATTAGGACTCGCCTTCGATAGAGGAGGCGTGTCAACGGGCATGGTTGGGTTACCCACGTCCGTATTGATGACAATCCCGGAATAAGGGGGCACGATCTATGCTTTGATAAGAGTGCCAAGGAAACCGCCTCGCTAAACGCGCTAAGGCGGAACGGTAAAAAACGATTCATAAAAAGGCCTGGCCGTGGTGTGATGTCACACCACGGGATACATCAGCAGATCTGTGCAAAAGTTATTCTCTCTACGGTGGTATGTGGAACTTGTTTTGCAGAGCCGGACACTATCCTGGTGTTCAAAACCTTCTATGAAGTATTCGGAGGAGGAACCCGCCTTGCAATGCCGAAGACAATATGCGCGCCGGACTCGTCGTCATTGAAGCCTGGTTCAGGGGCTACTGAGGGAGTCCCGGACTAGGGGGTGTCCGGATAGCCGGACTATCGTCACGGCCGGACTCCAAGACTATGAAGATACAAGATTGAAGACTTCGTCCCGTGTCCGGATGGGACTTTCCTTGGCGTGAAAGGCAAGCTTGGCGATACGGATATGTAGATCTCCTACCATTGTAACCGACTCTGTGTAATCCTAACCTATCCAGTGTCTATATAAACCGGAGGGTTTTAATCCGTAGGACGAACAACAATCATACCATAGGCTAGCTTCTAGGGTTTAGCCTCCTTGATCTCGTGGTAGATCTACTCTTGTACTACCCATATCATCAATATTAATCAAGCAGGAGTAGGGTATTAGCTCCATCGAGAGGGCCCGAACCTGGGTAAAAACATCGTGTCCCTTGTCTCCTGTTACCATCCGCCTAGACGCACAGTTCGGGACCCCCTACCCGAGATCCGCCGGTTTTGACACCGACAACTATCGTTATCAACTTTAGATCTTTTGGTATTCACACTATGAATATGTGTAACATCACGTTCGAGATTCATAAAGAATAAACCATTGACCATCGGAGCATGACCATAAAACATATCTCTCATATAAATAGAACAACCATTATTCTCGGATTTAAATGAGTAGCCATCTCGTATTAAACGAGATCCTGATACAATGTTCATGCTCAAACTTGGCACTAAATAACAATTATTGAGGTTTAAAACTAATCCCGTAGGTAAATGTAGAGGTAGCGTGCTGACGGCGATCACATCGACCTTGGAACCATTCCCGACGCGCATCGTCACCTCGTCCTTCGCCAGTCTCCGCTTATTCCGCAGCTCCTGCTTTGAGTTACAAATATGAGCAACGGCACCAGTATCAAATACCCAGGAGCTACTACGAGCACTGGTAAGGTACACATCAATTACATGTATATCAAATATACCTTTAGTGTTGCCGGCCTTCTTGTCCGCTAAGTATTTGGGGCAGTTCCGCTTCCAGTGACCCTTCCCTTTGCAATAAAAGCACTCAGTCTCAGGCTTGGGTCCATTCTTTTTCTTCTTCCCGGCAACTGGCTTACCGGGCGCGGCAACATCCTTGCCGTCCTTCTTGAAGTTCTTCTTACCCTTGCCCTTCTTGAACTTAGTGGTTTTATTGACCATCAACACTTGATGTTCCTTCTTGATTTCTACCTCTGCTGACTTCAGCATTGAAAATACTTCAGGAATAGTTTTCACCATTCCCTGCATATTGTAGTTCATCACAAAGCTCTTGTAGCTTGGTGGGAGCGAATGAAGGATTCTGTCAATGACCGCCTCGTCCGGGAGGTTAATATCCAGCTGGGACAGGCGGTTGTGCAACCCAGACATTTTGAGTATGTGCTCACTAACAGAACTGTTTTCCTCCATCTTACAACTATAGAACTTGTCGGAGACTTCATATCTCTCGACCCGGGCATGAGCTTGGAAAACCATTTCAGCTCCTCGAACATTTCATATGCTCCGTGTTGCTCAAAACGCTTTTGGAGCCCCGGTTCTAAGCTGTAAAGCATGCCGCACTGAGCAATCATCAGCACGTGACTGCCAAGCGTTCATAACGTCTTGGTTCTCTGGGATGGGTGCTTCACCTAGCGGTCCTTCTAGGACATATGCTTTCTTGGCAGCAATGAGGATGATCCTCAGGTTCCGGACCCAGTCCGTATAGTTGCTGCCATCATCTTTCAGCTTGGTTTTCTCTAGGAACGCGTTGAAGTTCATGTTGACATGAGCGTTGGCCATTTGATCTACAAGACATATTTGCAAAGATTTTAGACTAAGTTCATGATAATTAAGTTCATATAATCAAATTATTTAATGAACTCCCACTCAGATTTGACATCCCTCTAGTCATCTAAGTGTTACATGATCCGAGTCGACTAGGCCGTGTCCGATCATCACGTGAGACGGACTAGTCATCATCGGTGAACATCTCCATGTTGATCGTATCTTCCATACGACTCATGTTCGACCTTTCGGTCTCTGTGTTCCGAGGCCATGTCTGTACATGCTAGGCTCGTCGAGTTAACCTAAGTGTTTTGCATGTGTAAAACTGTCTTACACCCATTGTATGTGAACGTAGGAATCTATCACACCCGATCATCATGTGGTGCTTCGAAACGACGAACTTTAGCAACGGCGCACAGTTAGGGGGAACACTTTCTTGAAATTATTATGAGGGATCATCTTATTTACTACCGCCGTTCTAAGTAAACAAGATGCAAAAACATAACAAACATCACATGCAATTAAATAGTAGTGACATGATATGGCCAATATCATATAGCTCCTTTGATCTCCATCTTGGGGCTCCATGATCATCTTGTCACCGGCATGACACCATGATCTCCATCATCGTGTCTCCATGAAGTTGCTCACCAACTATTACTTCTACTACTATAGCTAACAGTTTAGCAATAAAGTAAAGTAATTACATGGCGTTGAATCAATGACACGCAGGTCATACAATAATTAAGACAACTCCAATGGCTCCTGACGGTTGTCATACTCATCGACATGCAAGTCGTGATTCCTATTACAAGAACATGCTCTCATACATCACAATATATCATTCATCATTCATCACAACTTTTGGCCATATCACATCACAAGGCAATTGCTGCAAAAACAAGTTAGACGTCCTCTAATTGTTGTTGCATCTTTTACGTGGCTGCAATAGGGTTCTAGCAAGAATGTTTTATTACCTACGAAAAAGCCACAACGTGATTTGTCAACTTCTATTTACCCTTCATAAGGACCCTTTTCATCGAATCCGCTCCAACTAAAGTGGGAGAGACAGACACCCGCTAGCCACCTTATGCAACTAGTGCATGTCAGTCGGTGGAACCTGTCTCACGTAAGCGTACGTGTAAGGTCGGTCCGGGCCGCTTCATCCCACAATACCGCTGAAGCAAAATAAGACTAGTAGCGGCAAGAAAGTTGACAACATCTACGCCCACAACAAATTGTGTTCTACTCGTGCGAAGAGAACTACGCATAGACCTAGCTCATGATGCCACTGTTGGGGAACGTTGCAGAAAATAAAAAATTTTCTACGGTTTCACCAAGATCCATCTATGAGTTCATCTAGCAATGAGTGATAGGAGTGCATCTACATACCTTTGTAGAACGCGAGCGGAAGCGTTCAAGAGAACGGGGTTGAGGGAGTCGTACTCGTCGTGATCAAAATCACCGATGACCAAGTGCCGAACGGATAGCACCTCCACATTCAACACACGTACGGAGCGGATGACGTCTCCCGCACCTTGATCCAGCAAGGAGGAGGGAGAGGTTGAGGAAGAAGGCTCCAACAGCAGCACGACGGCGTGGTGGTGATGGAGTGGCAGTTCTCCGGCAGGGCTTCGCCAAGCTCACGCGGAGGAGGAGAGGTGTTGGGGAGGGGAGGGCTGCGCCTTGGATGTTGTGTGCAGCCCTCCCCTCGCCCCTCTATTTATAGGGGAAGGGGAAAGGGGGCCGGCCCCCTCTAGATGAGGTATAGAGGGGGGGGGGACGGCGGCCAAGGGGAGGAGGCTTGCCCCCCAAGCAAGGGGGGCGCCCCCACTAGGGTTTCCCCCCCAACCCTAGGCGCATGGGCCCAAGGGGGGGATGTGCCCAGCCCTCCGAGGCTGGTTCCTTCCCACTGGCCCATGAGGCCCTCCGAGAGAGGTGGCCCCTCCCGATGGACCCCCTGAACCCCTCCGGTGGCCCCGGTACAATACCGATATGCCCCCAAAACTTTCCGGTGACCGTATGACAACTTCCCATATATAAATCTTCACCTCCGGACCATTCCGGAACTCCTCGTGACGTCCGGGATCTTATCCGGGACTCCAAACAACATTCGGTAATCACATACAAGTCTTCCTAATAACCCTAGCGTCACCAAACCTTAAGTGTGTAGACCCTACGGGTTCGGGAATCATGCAGACATGACCGAGAAGCTCTCCGGCCAATAACCAACAGCGGGATCTGGATACCCATGTTGGCTCCCACATGTTCCACGATGATCTCATCGGATGAACCACGATGTCGAGGATTCAAGCAACCCCGTATACAATTCCCTTTGTCAATCGGTACGTTACTTGCCCGAGATTCGATCGTCGGTATCCCAATACCTCGTTCAATCTCGTTACCGGCAAGTCACTTTACTCGTACCGTAATGCATGATCCCGTGACAAAACACTTGGTCACTTTGAGCTCATTATGATGATGCATTACCGAGTGGGCCCAGAGATACCTCTTCGTCATACGGAGTGACAAATCCCAGTCTCGATCCATGTCAACCCAACAGACACTTTCGGAGATACCCGTAGTATACCTTTATAGTCACCCAGTTACGTTGTGATGTTTGGTACACCCAAAGCACTCCTACGGTATCCGGGAGTTACATGATCTCATGGTCTAAGGAAAGGATACTTGACATTGGAAAAGCTCTAGCAAACGAACTACACGATCTTGTGCTATGCTTAGGATTGGGTCTTGTCCATCACATCATCCACCTAATGATGTGATCCCGTTATCAATGACATCCAATGTCCATAGTCAGGAAACCATGACTATCTATTGATCAACGAGCTAGTTAACTAGAGGCTCACTAGGGACATGTTGTAGTCTATGTATTCACACGTGTATTACGATTTCCGGATAATACAATTATAGCATGAATAAAAGACAATTATCATGAACAAGGAAATATAATAATAATCCTTTTATTATTGCCTCTAGGGCATATTTCCAACAATAGAGATTGCAGATAAATGAGGTGAGAACGCAGAGAAGGTTGGAGAATATTATACGTTTTATCTCATATTCGATAACACACAAGTTGTGTGACACATCAATTTATATATAAAAAGTAATTGACGGGTTCACCAAAAAAAAATAAGAAAGAAATTACCACAAAATTTTGAAACATCAGGCCTTTTATTTAGGGTACTACAACTTTTTAGCCATTAAATAAGATTTCAGTCAGGCCGTTTCTTTAGGATACTACAATTTTATAGCCATTAGATAAGATTTCAGCGAAAAATTACCCACCATTGCCATTATTAATGACAAAAAACGTTTGGTACATGATGCCATATAAAGAAAAAAAGCTAAACAAAAGAATTTCTCACATTTGTCTCTTTTTCTCCAACCCTAAGCAAAATTTTCCTCCATCTCTTTCTATTCCCCAGCCTCCTCACGAGCCGCCCTGCACCTTCTCCTCAGTCTCCTATAAAATTTTACGTGGATGGGATTCAATCATGCATGTAGGTTGGCAAGATCCGGTAAGAAGACACGATGTTGAGCACACATGCCCAGATCTATATGCCAGTCGCCAGGGGAATCCTCGAGATTCATTATAGCAGCTTATACATGCACATCCTCAAATTTTTGTACTGGTCAGATTTTTTTACAAAGGCTCATTCAGATACACTTAGCTGCCTAAAATATGATTATCTCTCCTCAAAGACAATCCCTAATCACGGCTCAACACAGCTAGGTATATGCCCACCAGCAAGCCATGAAATAACCATGGGTTCTAGCCTATCTATTTCCAAGGATTCTTTAGTCACCAATACATTATTATGACCTTTAGTGTGGGGTCCGACCAATCTTGCTTCTTCCCTTTTCTGCCGTGCATTGAGGAGATTTTGCCAGCCACCATCAGTGAACACCAACGCCAAGCTGGCTATTACTTAACTATTCCATGGGCTCACAAGATTTTGTCAGCTGCCCATACCAAAGACCGTTGCATACTTGTTGTTCCATCCTGTATCGCAAAAACCGTGCTGCCCAGTGATGGCCCACAACTATAGGGGATCTATCATAGTCCTTTCAGTAAGTAAGAGTGTCGAACCCAACGAGGAGCAGAAGGAAATGAGGAGCGGTTTTCAGCAAGGTATTTTCTGCAAGCATATAAATTATAGGTAATATATAGTTTTGTAATAAGATATTTCGTAACGGGTAACAATTAACAAGTGTAGCAAAGCTGCAGCAAGGTGGCCCAATCCTTTTTATAGCAAAGGACATGCCTGGACAAATTCTTATATAAAGCAAAAAGCTACCGAGGACACATGGGAATTACTGTGAAGTTAGGTTTCATCATGCTCATGTTATTCACGTTCGTTACTTTAATATTTTTATATGTGGGTGAACTGGTGCTTGGGTGCTGTCCTTACTTGGACAAGCCTCCCACTTATGATTAACCCCTCTCGCAAGGATCCGCCACTACGAAAGAAGAATTAAGATAAATCTAACCATAGCATGAAACATGTGGATCCAAATCAGCCCCTTACGAAGCAACATATAAATTAAGGTTTACGCTTCTGTCACTCTAGCAACCCATCATCTACTTATTAGTTCCCAATGCCTTCCTCTAGGCCCAAATGAGGGTAAAGTGTCATGTAGTCGACGTTCACATAAAACCACTAGAGGAAAGACAACATGCATCTCATCAAAATACCGAACGAATACCAAATTCACATGCTTACTTATAACAATACTTCTCCCATTCCCTCAGGAACAAAAGTAACTACTCACAAAGTATACTCACATTCATAATGATAGGAGTATTTAATAGCATCAAGGATCTGAACATACGATCTTCCACCGAATAAACCAACTAGCATCAACTACAAGGAGTAAGCTACACTCACTAGTAGAAAACAGGGCTTTCATCACAGCTCCCTGTACACATTAGTCCCGGTTGCATCACGAACCGGGACTAATGTGAGCATTAGTCCCAGTTCGAGCATTAGTCCCGGTTCAAATGTGCCCTTTAGTCCCGGTTTGAGACACGAACCAGGACTAAAGGGCGGTGTCTCAAACCGGGACTAAAGGCACGAACCGGAACTAAAGTGTGTGATGCCCTTTAGTCCCGGTTCGTGTCTCAAACCGGACTAAAGGTCCCATTTTCAAACTCTACCCCCCCTGGTGGTTCGCCTTTTCAGTTTTGTAAAAACAAAAGAATATCATAAAAACTTCAAAAATTAAAATCCTTCGAGATGTAGTTATGTTACTACATCTACTAGTTAGGAAAATTAAAAAACTTAATTTTGGACATGTTTTGCAAAATTGTTATGAAAAAGTAAAACGGCCATATCTTTTGCATACGACGTTGAAAAAACGCATAATATATCAGAAAAACAGCACGAAAATAAGTATGAAAAATTAAAACGACTTGTTTGCAAATTTTTAGAATCCTCAAATACTAAAAGGATAAAAAGTTATGCTCAAATTTCCATTTTTTTAATTTTGGTTAAATCTGGTCAATCTATGGTGAAACTACTTATTCAAGAAGTATTAGTGGTACTAAATAATTATTCAAGAATATTAGTGTTACTAAATAATTATTTCAGTATTTTGAATTTTGGTCAAATCTGGTCAAACTACGGTCAAATTGTGGTCAAACTATGGTCAAACTACTTATTCAAGAAATATTAGTGTTACTAAATAATTATTGTTTTTGTAATAATAGTTTCAAACGCAAATAGTGAAACATGTGACTTCATACTCAAGCTAAACTCCGGGGTTAATAGGATTGACACCTTACTATTGTCAGGAAAACAACAAGTGCAGACTTGCAAATGAGGGGGAATAGAACCCGGAAGTTAAGTGTGCTCAGGCTACAGTAGTGAGAGGATGGGTGATCGGCCGAGAAGTTAGATGATTTGGAATGATGAGGGAGGGGTGATTAGATATTAGAGGTTAAATTGAGCAGTGATGAGTGGTGATTAGAGCTTAAATTGTAAATTAATTTAGAAATTTTAAAATTAGAAAAAAAAATCGTAAAATTTCCTTTAGTCCCGGTTCGTGTTACCAACCGGGACTAAAGGTGGAGCTCCAGACAGCGGCTACGTGGAGGGCCTTTAGTTCCGGTTCGTAGTACTAAAGGGGGGCTTTAGTACCGATCCTTTAGTCCCGGTTCCAGAACCGGGACTAAAGGCCCTCTAGTATCGGGAAAAATGATCCTTTTTCTACTAGTGACTACTAGCAACCTATAGGTACCAATCTAAGGTTTTGAGACAAAGACTGGATACAAGAGATGAACTAGGGTTTGAGAGGAGATGGTTCCGGTGAAGATGTTGATGGAGATTGACCCCCTCTCTATGAGAGGATCGTTGGTGATGACGATGGCTTCGATTTCCCCCTCCGGGATGGAAGTTTCCCGGCAAAATCGCTCTGCCGGAGCTCTAGATTGCTCTTGCCCAAGTTCGGCCTCGAGACGGCAGCGCTTCGTCCCAATAGCTTCCTTCTGATTTTTTTCTAGGTCAAAAGACATCATATAGTAGAAGAGGGGCACCGGAGACCTGACAGGGGCCCCACATGTCCTAAGGGAGCGCCTAGGGGGTGGGGCACGCCCCCTAGGCTTGTGGCCACCTGGTGGGTCCCCTCTGGTATTTTCTTTGCTCAATAATTTTTATTTATTACAAAATAATTCTCCGCAAATTTTCAGGACTTTTGGAGTTGTGCAGAATAGGTCTCCCAGATTTGCTCCTTTCCAGTCCAGAATTCCAGTTGCCGGCATTATCCCTCGTCATGTAAATCTTGTAAAATAAGACAGAAAAGGCATAAGTATTGTACCATAATGTGAAAAACAGTCCATAATGCAATAACTATTAATATATAAACATGATGCAAAAAGGACGTATAAATTACCCCCAAGCTTAGACCTTACTTGTCCTCAAGCGAAAGCCGAGATCGATAATCATGTCCACATGTTTAGAGATAGAGGCGTCGATAAAATAAAATACGAACATGAGGGCATGGTGATCATCTTTAGATCAGCAATGTATTGTCATATAACTTCTCATGCTAAGTAATAATCATCCACAAGGTAGAGTATGAATCCAAAACTTTATTGCAAATCAACAAACTATAATCTCCGTCATCGAAGCAATTGCAATTTACCATAACGTCGGCAAGAGTCAATATAAGAGCTTGTCTAGCATATCCACATGCTCAATCATCTTTTAGTCCTTCATAAGTGCTAACGCTCACGCGGTACTTATGAGATAAAGGCTTCAACTGGACCCAGAGAAATATAGGGGTTTATAATTTCGCCTCCCAACTATTTACCTCAAGGGTAGTGTCAACAATAATAACTCATGATCACCCGCATTCAAGCTGAATCAAAATGAACGATGCATATGTTGTTGTTCCCTGCAACGTTGCAAGCAAGGTAAGCTGGCCTCAAAGATTCTGCAAATGGTGAATGGAAATTTCATTTAAGGAATACACGATGAACATGGCACACACTTTAGTAACAGAGATTACCACGAACACCAGGTGCCTGCTCTAGTTTCTCCCCTTCTATGGAAATGTTGGGATCACTTCCAAGAAAATAGGGAGACTGCAGTAGGCCACGTAATCACCAACAACAAACTATCACGACACTACGAGGAACTATCACCAGGACACCATTGCAGCAGGCCAAAGCCTCTCTAAGGACAACAACCGCTGGCGAGCACTGTTAACAGCCTGTGGCACTAGCTGCCACAGGATGACAGATCTGCGCATAACCCAGGTCACCGTCATGACCATCACCTGACGCCTGCAAGCTCCACCATCAGAGGCCAACCATGCCACCAGAACAACTAGACGTCCCTCATGGGAGGAGAACATGTCGCGCCACCATGACTATCTACATTGCGCCCCGGCCCGTAGGAACCATCTCAAACAGGATCCGTGCGCGACAACGTACGGAGCCCTGCTACCGCCACGCCGGCTGGGCTTCTCTCGGCCGTGCCCTCTGTCAGTGGAAGGGGAGAAGGAGGCATGTGAGGGGTGTTTCGCCGAGTGCCTGGCAAGGTTCCCTCACCGTCGTCTATGGGAGCGACGAGAGGATGGGGGTTGTTTTTTAAATTATGGGTTTGTAGTATGCCTGATTAAACTTTAATGTCTCTCACAAATAGTTACATAATTTATCATAATAGCATAATAATACTAGGAAGGGTCATCAACCCATATTTTAGAGACATCAAAGTGTAAACAACTCCTAGCAAGCTCATGAGCTACCTCATTTGATTCCCTTGGACAATGTTCATAGACGGCCTTTGAGATCCACTAGCAAAGATGGCCTGCTCGTCAAAGATAGTAACTGGCTCAACATGTTTGAGTCCTGAAAGATTTGCTATAGTAGACAAGTCGAAGACATCTGTTTGAGGTTCAGTGCCGTGTCTGAATCTTACTTTCCCGGTGTCTCACATGCCTAAAGAAATGGTTAATCCTTGCAGAAAAACCGGAGCTCTTACGTGAGGACCCCCGATCCCTTTATCCACACTCTTCGGCGGAAGAAAGGGGAGATTAACTTGGTCAAAAAGGTGCCAGGTAACAAATCTAGGAGGATTCTTTGGAGTCAAGTGTGTGGTTCACTTAAAATTTGGATGACATGCAATGCAAGAACAAGGAAATAAGAATGTTTGGTAGAATGTAAAGTTTAGGAAGCTCTAAGGGAAGAAGAATGTTAGCTAGAACGTAGATCATAGGAAGGTGCTAGGGAAGTCTACTGTGTAGGAGGGGATCGGTCACGAGGAGTATCCGCATTCAAGCATTGCCAAAATGCATTCCATGTGGGTATTCTTATATGCTCAATTCCCGCCTTTCATACTCAACCTACATCAATCAAACCTGTAGCTAGCAACTACCTCTTCCGTTGTGTTGGTGATGCTATATTACTATTCTTAATGGTTCACCAACCATCACACAGCTTAGTATCACAATGGAATGGTGCTAGGTATATGATAGATTCCTTATACATGCCTTGTTTTCATAACCTCGAACCAAATGTGGACGATAATTCTATTATATTAAAACAAGAACAAGAGGATGATACAGTTTATTAAATTTGTCGCCCATTTTAGAAATACTGGTTAAGTATCATTTGATATATGTATTGTTCCAAACATCATAATTTACGTGGCAGGAGCCACAGCAGGACAAAGTTATATAGTTGGAGCATGTCTTGCTACATTATCCTGCTATTTGTGAGAATCCATGGTCTTGTTTTTTCTCGTAGTAGATTTTTTTCATGACTAAGGCCGAAGAACCCTCTGTTTATCTATGCTTGTGTTCTGGCTTGCTTTCTTGATGCTGCCTTTTGGTAGTATTTTATTGAATAAATTATGGTAGTAGCTTAAGCTATATTTTTATTTGGATGTGAATGTACCGAGATAAACGACAATGTAGGATATGAAAATGTATCAGAATGCAAAACTACCAGAACCTACCTTGAATGTTTCTAGTAGGTCGAGCTACATTTTACCCCTTTCTTTGCCATCTTTTATTTCCGCATCGTGATCCGTGTAGGCACATTTGTCTAAACCTATAAACTTCATACTTTGCAGGACAACAAGACATTCTAACTACAATGCATGAAAAACTTTTGGATTTTTGATATGCATTTCAAATGCTGAATATAATATTTAATAAAAAATCTCATTTTTTATATTTATGTGACACCAAAAAATCTGAAAGTTTTCTCACATTGAACTTCTAAAGTTTCTTTGGTCTACAAAGTTTGAAGTTCATATGTTGTTCATTTGAGAGACAAAAAATAAAAAAATTCATGTAATAATTAGTTGGACAGCACATATGTCAAAGCAATGTTGGAGAAGTGAGGATAAGGGCTTCCATGTAGCTCGACCTCCACAGGGACATACAGGGTAAACTTGAGATCTACTCCCTCCGTCCCATAATATAAGATCTCTTTTGACACTATATCGCCACCGGCATGGCGACCTCGACGCTTTCAATCAATCTCACTCATATGGTCTGCCCGGTCAAATCAGCGATCATAGCCACCTTGTTCTAGTGGAGGAAGAACTTCATCAGATTCATTAAACACTAATCTGCCTTCAGGCCTTGTTCCTTCTTCAGCTTCAGCACAACAGTGGTGGGTTTTGCTGTCGTAAAATTCTATATGCCCCAAATAGAACTAGAAAGAAATAGCATTCATTGTGATTTAATCTAGAGGAAATCGCAATCCAATTACCGTGAGAGCGAAATAACAAAGTCAGTTCAACTAATTGGTCAAAATCAGAATAAAGGAAGGTAAGAAAACTTGATCAACAAGGCCCGTTCAATTAACAATTTGATCTTTCTTTGCTCACCCTTGTGCTTTTTTCTTCACCGCTTCAGTCACTTCTGAATGAGTCCTTTAGCACTATCTTTTGGTTGGTTACATCATTGAAATAGAAAGTACATCTCTAACTCGTGCCTAACACGCATAATTTGAAAACCACTACTTAGTGGGTTGGGCAACCGACACGTGAAATCGATGTCGGGCTACACTTCCTTCAATTAATTGTTTTGGTTTACTTTGGCGGAGCATTCAATCCGGGAGTGGGAATCATTTCGACTTCATGTATTTGCCCTGCCCTAGCCTGTTGGAAATGTAGGTGGCCGAGAATGGAAGCTCGGCAACATAGCAGCTCGGAAGAAGTATGTACCTCATGAAGCAAGGACTATCCAGAGCACTTAGTATGGTTACTTTTGCAGAATGAACCTGTTCACTGCTTGCTTCTCTATCACATTGGACCTAGAAAGAGTGCAAACAGGAAGCATAGATCCTTGATAAATAGTGGTCAACATAGGTTATTGCTCACATTGCTAACTTTACACCAGCCAAAGACAACACCCAGAAGAAGCACTGATGTTAACTATGATTACTAAATTTCAGCGCCCCATCATTGCTGTTCTTCTAGTAGTTGCCAAAGGCACATATATAACTATGTTTAAATCCAGTTCAAACGATATATCAATTTGTAACAAACGCACATGGCTAGGAAACTGCATGTTTCAATATATATGTTGCCAGAAATTTCCTCTTATCATTCTTATTGAACAATAAGCATGCATGAACACTATACATGACTTATGGGCAGCAACAACAATAGGGAATTGATCCAGCTTTTATATCACAGTGAGCTGCACTTGGGTTCATCTTCATGTGCTGGCACCTAGCCCGGCATGACGCTAGATCACATTCATAGTCAGCCACGCATGTCTCTCCAGTTCTATGACTTATAACTTCATCTACACGTAGATACAGATTCACAATTGAGACTGTTAGCATACCACTCACCTGAAATGTATATACATACATGACTTAGCGCACTCACCTGACACTCCTTGGTAGCAGGGAAAAGTCACAATGACTAGAAGAGCTAGGACTACTATGGCGGCCCTAGAACTAATTTGATTGTTCTTGGCAAATGTCATCTCTGTCAGATATATGTCAGGTAGTTTCTAATTCATGTGTTCTCCTAATATAAGTTTCTTCTTGTTTGTCTTTCTAGAATTCTATTGATATACTCTTCTTATATAGAGCTACGATGGCGCAAAATGCCAATGGCGGTCGACCTCCATGGAGGTGGGTATTTTGAAAAAATCGAAAAACATATTTTAAAGGTTCAAAAAATTCTGAAAAAAATCATACATGTTAACATGCATTCTACGTGTGTGCAAATTTTGAAGATGAAATACATTATGATGAGAGCTACACAAAAAAGACAAATCGCGGTTTTCAAACTGATGAACAGTGCAAATACTGTTCACTATTAGAAATGCACGATTTTCTCTTTTTTATGTAGCTCTCACCATAATGTATTTCGTTGTGAGATTGTATACACATGTAGAATATATCCATATGAATGTGTAGAATTTTTTTTCAGAATTTTTTGAAACTCCAAAATGTAATTATTGAATTTTTAAAAACCCACCTCCATGGAGGTCGCCCGCCAAAAGCCCTCACTCGCTACGATGGTAGCTAATTTGTGGACGAAGCAAGTAATCATACTCTTAATTACGCATCATCCTATTCTTAATGACATAGGAATGGTCGTATCAGGTTATTCAGGTTTAGAACGGAACAGGTTATGGACTGTATCAGATTAATTTGGAATGGATAAGGTCAGGAAGGAACCAACACTTCATAATTCTGAGCCGATCCCATGCAACCTTCTATATTCGCCTTTTGATCTGTAAAACTATAATCCGAAAATGCTGCTAATTTTATTGGGGCCATGCCCTATCTTTCTCCTGGTAAATTCCTGTCGTTCCCTATCCAGATTCTTTCCTTCAGCCCCTTGATTCTTACCATAGGCAGGCCTGATCGGCTAATCTTTCCATCCTCATCTTGATTTTTACCATCCCAGGGCTGATCTTTCCCAAGCCTCGAATTGATATCTCTTTTTTTTTCTGAGGTACTCGAACTGATCTCTTTGATACTCCCTCCGTTCCAAAATAGATGACTCAACTTTGTACTAACTTTAGTACAAAGTTGGGTCATCTAGTTTGGAACGGAGGGAGTACTTGATTAATGGGACAGATCCTCTTCAATCGGTCTAATCTCCACAACTTGACTGTAACCGGACTGCTCAGGGAAAGAAGCCCAGTGATTTCCACTGCCACAGTGGAGAATGAAAGAGATACAAAGTACTTCCTCCGTTCCCAAATAATTGTCTTTCTAGCCATCTCAAATGGACTACAACATACGGATGTATGTAGACATGTTTTAGAGTGTAGATTCACTCATTTTGCTCCGTATGTAGTCACCTGTTGAAATCTCTAGAAAGACAATTATTTAGGAACGGAGGGAGTAGTACACACGTTGCTTCCAACATGAATCACTTCATCTGCCGGGAACGATCTGATGATCTCGTAATCCCTTGGTACCAGTCTCTTGTAAGCCTGACTGAATATGTGTTCCACTTTTCGGAAAATTTGTTTGCATTTTCGAAATTTTGTTTACAGTTTTGTAAAATGTTCGCATATAAACAGGTCACGTTGAAATTTCTAGAAAAGAATTCAAATATGTCGCTGATCATAGTTCTTAAAATTGGGCGCTGTGGCATAGCTTACTGCTCACCGGTTTGTATGGTCGGGGCGACGTATTTTGTAAAATGACTATCCTACTCCTTATGAATGGGTACGGGCAGATCTGGTCCATCAATGTGTTCAGGGGGTTTTACCAAAAAGAAGTGTTGTATTAAAACCATAATATATGGTTCTACAATGTTGAACTAAAGGCCTGAAACACTAGTATGCTCACTTGGACCTTGTGCGCAACCTGAAGCTTGTTTCCAAGATAGTACATGTGAATGGTTACTTCTCAAGGGAAAGCATGGCCATGCCCCATGTGCAATCTAAATTGTGGTACTGAAGTTATGGCTAGTTCACACAATAAACAATGTTCTTGTGTATTGTGCACTACTGCCCTGTATTTTGACAAGCATGCAAGCAAAGTATATTCATATATACAAAATTAAGCATAGTTTCAATTTCGTGCCATTAGAAGTGTTCAAGTGTGCTGTCAACAACAGAGATGACCAAGTGTATCAACAATGGTGAGGTATGGAGAAAATACACTCTCAAGAAACACTAGCAGGTTAGTTTATTTCTGGATTCTAATTCATATACCTGAGCCTAAAAGTATAATACGACGGAATAGTGCAGCCAGCGCTTACGTAATTCAACCAACCGTTCGTGGTCCAGTTAAAGCGGACTAGAGGGGTTGCATGTTATGAATGCATGGACAGGTAATGGTTCCTTCAAACACAACATACGAGAAGGGAAGAGGCTCTTGCATTCACTTAAGTTTTTAACATGTTCGTTGATGATGACAAGTGCGACCAGGCCACATGGAGTTGTACCACGAACACATGTTCGAGAACCCAACATATATGCATACCCATGCGAAATTCATTTTTGCATCGACTCCTATTCCTTGTGCGCCCCTCCTCCGACCTATTAGACATATGTGCCACCTACTAAGCTTTGTATTCTTCCTCCACTTGTTCTCTCTTCTACCAGTTGCCCCGAATGCTAGTTCTAGTTGGGATATATATATTACCGTGATACTATACACCTTGCTCCTTTAACTATAAGGTTCTCCCCACTCAACTTCATAGCTCCCTCCAGTATGTCTGCTCCTTCCCTCATATAATCCACTTCTTGTGCTGACATAAGTGTGATGGGAGAATGAAAATAAGTGGATGCAGTTGATAGAGCATGGCCATTGTGTGTGGCCAACTGGGAACGTACTCCTGGAGGATTACAACCTGAAGAATATTGTGAATAAGGATATCACAAGCCTCATTGATTAGCGCAAGTTTCTCTATCAGGGTGAATCATTTGGAGCAACTAGGCATGCGAGGCTAAGGGAAACGTGGAGTCACCAGTGCGACCAAATGTTCCTCAACGAACTTGATAGAGACTTTAGCACAAGTATTTGTTGTTTCAAGGGATCGTTGAGATCTAGCAAGAGTGGAATTTGAATAATCTAGAAGATTGTTCCCAACAATTCAAACCTAGCTGTGGGAGGCCGACATCCAAACCTAGCTGCATACTTCCGACCAACAATTCAAACCAATCTCACAACATTCAATCGAATCGGACGTATCTTGTTCAAGTTCGGATATAATTTAAGTAAAAAAGTCGATATTTCAACTATTTAACTTAAAAACTAAAAAACTAAACGCTATACGGGATGACCGCCTCGTACGTCCAGCCGCCCTGCTTGCCGCACCGCTGTCTCCATCGTTGTCGCCGCCGCCGTCGTCGCCGTCGTCCCTCCAGTGGACGAACGGCACAGGAGAGCCGTGGCAACCTTGTCCGACGGCTGCCTACCGCTCGCGACCACTGCCGACGTGCCCTTCGGAGCTCTGACGGCAGCGTTGCCACGACCGGCGTTGGCGGAGCAGTCGCTAAGCGACCACTCCTTGCTGATCTTGGTGAGCTCGCCATCAAGGCGGCGGTGACGCCTGGCGGTCGTCTCGGCGGTGGTCACGGAGAGGTCAAGCGCCCACACGATAGCGAGGTCTAGGTCGTTGCGGACCTAGTCCGGTGCCATGTCACTCTTGGCTAACGCGGAACGACAACTGGCCTTGCGCCGGTCGTATCGCTCTTGCTGCCGAGCCGCATGCTCCGCCTCAGACATGATGACCATCGAACCGAGGACCACCGAGGTAGTTGAGGACGCGGCCCCACGCCTTCTTGATCACGGGTGGCTGCTCCTCCTTGACGATGAGGAGGGGGTGGCGCGACGGCTAGAACGGAGTGTCGACGCGGTCGTACCGGCTGCGCGGCGGGGACGCATATTCCTCCATCACACGGCGTCCGATCTGGACGCCGAGGTGGTGCGGGGGTGAGGCCGGCTCCTCCTTTATCGGCAGGAGCCTGGACGTTGGCTCGGGATTGTCGCAGTGTTGCGGTGTGGACTACAGCTCCTCCATCACGCGCCGGCAATGGTGGTGAGGGCCCCATGCATCTAACGGAACAATTGCTCCCTCATTACCTCGATCTGAAGGATGAAATATTCGTCCGTCGGAGCGGCCTCCTTGAGGAGTCGGGGTGGCTACTGTGGTAGCTCCTGCAGCTGCTATGGCGGCGCCTGGTCCTCCTCGTCACCGTAGGAGATGATGGTCTCCTCCGTGGTGGAGGAGCCGACCACCGTGGATGATGACGGGCCCGAAAAGTGTCTGTGGCGGCGCCAAGAACCGCCGAATGAGGAGCTTCCACCTTCTCCGCCTGCCGGCTCGGAGCACCACGACTTCGGCTTCGTCAGAGCTTGGGTCGAGGGGGGTGAGGGGTGAGGGCATGGATACGGGGGAGGGGAACGGTTTAAATAACCACGGTGAGGCCTAGGTGCCGGAGCACTCAAATTCATTATTTCAATCTGCAATGCTGTTTACTCTCTTCTGTAATTAGGGCTCAATTTCAAATCTGCAATACTCCGATCATAAGCAGAAGATATACAAGTCTTATTTGTTTTTCGTGTGGAGGAAAGCAAGCAGTTTGCACGTGTTGTTCCAGGTTCTACACAAAACAAAAAATAGGGTGACTAATTTTTGGAACTAAAATATATGTTATCTCTCTCTTTTCTCTTCTCTATGTCAAACAATAAATGGAAACAGATTTTCTAGAAAAAAGAGTAAACATAGAGACATACGCTATCTTTTTTGTGCGAATAAAATGGAGACACATGCTGTGTTGTATGATGGGTTTCTCTATACTATGTATGGGCCTTATCAGTTGGGACGAATATGGGCTGGGCTTAACAACTGATAGGTTAGGCTCTCATCTGCACCAAGATATACGATAAATCCTGCTGAGATTCACCATAGTTAGCTCCAATCTCTCCATCTCTTTTTCTTTCCTTGCAGTCTGTTTGTATCGGCTGGATATCAATACTACTTTCGGGTATCCTAGTTAAAGATATACTACTCGTGTTTGATAGATGGATGTATTGCATATAGATTTGCAACTGTTAGAGTGTGGACTTGGTCAGCGCTGCGTCGCCATGATCTCTCCACCACTCCTCCCACGTTCTGGCTCCTCCCCTATATGTACTCTCTCTCTTGTACTTGGAAACGCAAGGAAAACTATCAATCCAAAGATTTTACATGGTATCAGACACCGGTCCCGCATCCCTCCCTCCACGATCGCCATGACTGGAGGCCTACCAACTCCTCCTCTTCCCGGCAGCCAGCCAACTGACTCTCTCCCCGGCGGCCAGCCAACTGCCTCTTTCCCCGACGGCCTGCCAACTCTTCCCATCACGGACACCCAGCCACCTCCACCCCTTCCCGCTGCCATGCCCGCCGCCAGCCTCTCGTTCAGCGACACGACATCACCCCGTTCATCCCCATTGTTCTCGATCTTCACAGCCACAACTACTATCATTGGCGCCATCTTTTCGAGATTCATCTCGGATGCTGCTCTCTCCTTCACCACATCTCCGGCGACACGCCCCCCGCCCCGCATGATCCACAGTGGCTCAAGGACGATCTCGCCATCATTCAGTGGCTGTATACTTGCATTTCCACGGAGCTCTTCAACCTCGTGGTCACCGACGGCGCCTCCGCTCGCGACATCTGGCTCAAGCTTCGTCGGCTCTTCCAGGATAACCGCGACGCCTGCATCTCGGCTCTCAACACGGAGCTCCGCACCATCACGCAGGGCGATCGCCCGGTCGGCGTGTTTTGTCAGCGCATCAAGGCTATCGGCGACGAGCTGCGCGAGCTTGGCGAGGTGGTCGCCGATCGCTCTCTTCTTCACGCGCTGATGGGCGGCCTCGACGAGCGCTTCGCCCAGCAGGCCACGCTCATCCCGCTCCTTCGTCCTCTGCCAACGCTGGCGGCGGCCCGCTCCATGCTGCAAATGGAGGAGCAGAACCAGAAGCGCAAGGCCAGCACCCCGCGCCTCTTCCACACGATGGCGCGGCCCGTTCCTGCTCCAGCGCCTCCACCGCCAACGCCGCCCTCGCCTCAGCCGCCACCTGGGTGGCGCCCCAGCCCCAACTACAAGGGCAAGAACCCGGTTTACAGGCCGCCCAAGCACGGCGGCGCGTCTTCTTCCACTACTCCAGCGTCGACCCACTCCGCGCCCCCAACTCCAGCGCCGGCTTCAACACCGGTGGCGCCCCCGGATCCTTTCACCTGGTGTCCTTCTCATGACCCGTGGACATGTCTGGTGCAGGCCTGGCCGATGCCTTGGTCGGCACCGTCGCCCTACGGCGCTCCGCCAGCCTACAGCGGTGCATGGGCGCCCGGCCTTCGCCCCGCGCTCGGCGCCCCTGGTCTCCTCGGCTCACGCCCTCCGCCAGCCGCCTACACCGCCTACGCGCCTCTGTACCAGGCCGCGGCTGCTCCTTCGGCTTACTCCATGTACCCCTACGGGGCTCCTCCGCCGGCCTGGGATCTCGCTGCGTCGTCCTTGGCGTCGTCTTCCACACCGCCGTCGCCGACTACTGCCTCCACCTCGACCACCACCACTCCGGCTTGGGATCAGGCTGCGTTCATCGCCGCCATGAATTCACTTACCATCCAAGACACATGTAACAATTGGATCTTCGATTCTGGCGCCTCCGCGCATATGTCTGCATCTACCAGTACGCTTTCCTCCATCCACCCCTCCATCCTTTTCCCATCCATTACTATAGGAGACGGCTCCTCTGTTCCGGTTTCCTGTGTAGGCACCACCTCTCTCCCTTCCTCTCGTTCACCTCTTCATTTGCGTGAAGTTCTTGTTGCTCCGGCCCTCATCAAAAAATCTCATTTTTGTTAGACGCTTTACTATAGATAACCAAGTTTCTGTTGAATTTGATCCTTTTGGGCTGTCTGTGAAGGATCTTCGCACCAGGATGGAGATCGCTCGGTTCAATAGCTCTGCTGACTTGTACACGGTCCACGGCGCGTCTTCTTCTCCACCGCATGCTCTGCTTGCCTCTGCGCCGCTCTGGCACCGCCGGCTTGGTCAGCCTCACAGCGGCACGACTACCACTCTTCTTCAGAGTTTCATCTCCCGTACGATCGTCATAGTCATGATTCGTCCTTGTGTCATGCGTGTCAGATGGGCAAACATGTTCGCCTGCCTTTTGGCACGTCTACTACCCGTAGTTCTTTCCCTTTCGAACTGTTGCATTGTGACTTGTGGACGTCACCTACCTCTAGTGTTTCTGGTTTCAAGTACTATCTTGTAATATTAGATGACTACTCGCACTTTGTATGGACTTTCCCTCTTCGTGCAAAATGTGATGTCCCTGCCCTCTTTGTCAATTTTCAACATTATGTCTCTACCCACTTCTCTCTTCCCATTCGCTTCTTACAGTGCGACAATGGTCGTGAGTTTGACAACTCTCGCAACCGTACCTTCTTTCTCGACCACGGCATTCTTCTTCGCTTCTCTTGCCCCTATACCTCTCCCCAAAACGGCAAAGCTGAACGCTCCCTCCGCACCATTAACGACATCCTTCGTACTCTACTCATCCAATCGTCTATGCCCCCCTCCTATTGGGTAGAAGCCCTGCGCCATGCCACTTTTCTCCTTAACATTCGCCCCACGAAACTGTGTCCCCGTTTTTCTCCCTACGAATCTCTTTATCTAGCATCACCTAGCTATCATGATCTCAAAACTTTTGGTTGCCTGTGTTTTCCCAACTTGGCTGCCACATCTGATAACAAATTGTCCCCACGATCCCTGCCATGCGTTTTTCTCGGGCACTCGGATTCCCACAAAGGGTATCGTTGCCTTCACCTCCCGACTGGCCGTATAATTCTTTCTCGACACGTCACTTTTGACAAGACGATTTTTCCATTTGCCAATCATACACAACCCGACCTCTCTGCCCCGCGTTCTGGCGCTACTGCCGCCCCATCGCGCCCCACCGCGATCGACGTGCATGGGCTGCATGGGCCTGTTCACCTGGACCCCGCTCCACCCAATCCCGCCGCTTTCTCGCTGGCCCCACACCCCAACCCCACCAACCTTTCTGCCCCCGACAACTGCGATGCGGCGGATTTCTTAGATCGCTCGCCGTCCAACCCGCACCCCGCTTCCCCTGACTCCACCACCTTTTCCGCCCCCGACAACTGCGCGCCGGCAAATCTCTTGGATCGCTCGCCACCCAACCCACACGTAGATTCTCCCGGCCCGACCACTCATGTTCCCATCCGATCTCCCGCCGCCTCGCCAGGGCCTATCAGCTCGCCTCTTTCTCCTCTACCTTCATCACAGTCGGCCGTGTCTTCTTCCTCCTCTCTCCCTACGCCACCACCTCCCTCCCGCCCCTTGCCTCGCACTGCCGTTCCTGTTCCCGTTCCACAGAACACTCACATCATGCGTACTCGCACCAAATCCGGTTTTGGGCTTCCCGTCGACCGTCTCAATCTCACAGCCTCGCCACAACCCATCTCTCCCATCCCAAACTCTTATAAGGCTGCTCTTCTAGATCCTAACTGGTTTCACGCCATGAAGGACGAATATGACGCTCTCCTTCTCAACAACACATGGTCGCTCATTCCTCGCCCTCCCGGTGCCAACGTCGTTTCTGGCAAGTGGGTTTTTCGCCACAAATTCAACTCCGATGGCACCCTCTCCCGCTACAAAGCTCGTTGGGTTTGCCGTGGCGACTCTCAGCAGCCTGGGATCGATTTCGACGAGACTTTTTCCCCTGTTGTCAAACCGAGCACCATTCGAGTTGTGTTGAGTCTCGCAGTCTCATCTTCATGGCCCATTCACCAGTTAGATGTTAAAAATGCCTTCCTCCATGGCTCCCTCAACGAGACTGTGTTTTGTCGACAGCCCCTCGGTTTCAGCGATCCTACTCTTCCTAATCATGTTTGTCATCTACAAAAATCCCTCTACGGTCTCAAACAAGCGCCCCGCGCTTGGTTTCAGCGTTTTGCGTCTTTCATCCAGAGCATCGGCTTCTTCCCCTCTCGCTCCGACTCCTCTCTCTTCATCTTCCACTCTTCCGAGCATGTCGCTTATCTCCTGCTTTACGTTGACGATATCGTCTTAACTGCCTCCTCTGACTCCTTCCTCACCCAAATCATCTCTTCTCTGCGCGCCGAATTCTACATGACCGATCTCGGTCCTCTTCACCATTTTCTTGGTGTTGCTGTCTCCCGCGCCTCCTCTGGTCTTTTTCTCTCTCAGCGACAGTACGTTTTGGACCTTCTCTCCAAAGCTGGCATGAACGATTGTCATCCTTCTCGTACACCCGCTGAAACAGGCCCGAAACTCTCCTCTGCCGGCGACCCTCTCCCCGACCCTACTCTCTATCGTAGCCTTACTGGAGCCCTTCAGTACCTTACTCTCACACGTCCTGATATTACCTACGCCGTCCAGCAAGCCTGCTTGTACATGCACGACGCTCGCCTTCCGCACATGAGCCACGTCCGGCGTATTCTGCGCTATCTCAAGGGGACCCTTGATCATGGTCTCTCTATCACTCCTTCTTCCCCAACTTCCCTTACAACGTACTCTGATGTAGACTAGGCGGGCTGCCCAGACACTCGTCGATCCACATCGGGATACTGCGTGTATTTGGGTGATAACTTGGTTTCATGGTCGTCGAAATGGCAGTTGACTGTTTCCAGGTCATCTGCGGAGGCTGAATACCGTTCGGTCGCTCATACTGTTGCAGAAACAGTGTGGCTTCGCCAGCTTCTCGCCGAGCTGCATCGCCCTCTTGATCGTGCTACAATTGTCTACTGTGACAATATTTCTGCAGTGTACTTATCATGTAATCCTGTACATCATCATAGAACTAAGCACATAGAGATAGATATCCACTTTGTACGAGAGAAGGTAGCGTTAGGCGACGTCCGAGTTCTGCATGTTCCTACAAGCGCCCCGTTTGCAGACATCTTCACCAAAGGACTGCGGGCGGCCTCCTTCCTCGACATTCGTGCCAGTCTCAACGTCGTCGAGCCGGACGTTGACACTGCGGGGGGTGTTAGAGTGTGGACTTGGTCAGTGCTGCGTCGCCATGATCTCTCCACCACTCCTCCCACGTTCTGGCTCCTCCCCTATATGTACTCTCTCTCTTGTACGTGGAAACGCAAGGAAAACTATCAATCCAAAGATTTTACAGCAACACCGTTTTTTTTCTTCAAAACAGAGCAACACCATTAATTAGTGGAAGAAATTAGTCCGTTCGGTTGATATCCACTTTGCATTCGCTACCGATTTCGCAGGGTCTATCGCCACGCATGCAATGAGGTTGCCGCGCTTGTCTCGCACTCGCAAGATCCCACCATGGATGGACACCTCGTAGCCGACCTCGTCGAGCTGCCGCCAGAGATGATGTTGGTCTGCAGCCGTTGGATGTAGCAGATGATGGTGAGGACGCGATGGAACCCATCCTGGGCCACGAAGAGCATGGGGTCGCGCCCCGGTATCTGGAGGGCCAAGCCGTCACCGAACAAAACGTGCCCGGTGACCCCTGTATCTAGCTCAGAGAAAGCACCACGATCGTAGGTCATGTAGTTCAACGCATTTGTGTCCATGTACCACAGGTCATCGCTCTTGGTGTCGAGGGCGTCATCGAGGGTGACCGAGGGGCCTTGTTTGTTGAGGAAGCTATGGCTGCCCTCCTGTACCTCCTGCCGGTGCTCATGTTTGGCACCGAGGGAGACGATGTGCGCTATGAGGAGGCCAGGCTCGTCCTCCTCGTCGACACTTGCCATGTTTGACTCTTGGCGAATCCGGGTGCGGCAGTCCCATACCCAGTGCCCGAACTTGTTACTGTAGCGGCACTTGTCGTGCACAGGAGGCAATACGCCCCCCGCCGCGCCCATCCATGCCCCTTTGGCACCCACAGCTGCCACCGCTACCCACACATTGTGCCTTACGCACCGGCTGGCTCGCACTAGAGCTCGAGCCCTCGCCGACGGGCCACTGCGTACAGCGAGCCTCCCACTCCTCCTTGGTAAAGAGCAAGCGGGCACCCACGGACGCGATTGTGCCCTCCCACGATCCTGGGCAAGACTTGGCTACGGCGGCCGCACACACATCGTGGTCTCACAACGACTAACCAGTTTTTGTGAAGAAAATCTACTGATGCAAAAGGAAAAGTTAAACTAGCTAAATAGGGACAACTAGATTATGCGTTTGGATGTGAGGCAAGGGGCAGCTCTAGCCTAGCTAGGCAAGGCTAGCCATTTGGTATTCAAATGGAAAGTAGTTTCTGAAAGAAATCTAGCCCTCAACTGCAAAGAAAACCTTGCCACTGGAAGCTAGCCGAATTGGCTCTCCCACACCGGCAAAGTGGCAATCATGGGCAGTTAAAGCTCTAGTTGGCCATTATCCAAATAACTAGCCTTGCTTCTAGCAGCTCTTACCGGAGCGGGCTAGATAATGCTAGCCCAGCTAAGCTAGGTGAGCTAGCTATCCAAACGCAACATACTCCACTCCTTGTGGTAGCTGAATCCCCGATAACCATGAAGTTGTCATATGTAGCACCATAACGCCTCTCATGGCAGTGGCCATATAGATTTTGCTGTCAACGATCGTGGGTTTTATTTCCAATCGCAGAGGAGCGAGATGTGCACTGATTCAAGTACGCATGGACCAAATACCATCTCTCAACATATACACTTGCACCTTGGTCATCATTGGGTTCATCCATTTCCATCCCAATCTGGCTCCACGTACACCACAAAGTAGAACAAGACCATAGTGGTTGGCCGGTCCGCTCGCTCCGGCTCGGGCTTCGCTGCCGCCTGTCCGGTCTGAAAGCAAGACCGTGAGGCTGCTCAGTCCGGTCTGGTCTGGACCGCCGGCGGCTGGTAAAAATGTTGGCTTGGTCAAGGACCGGACTGTGTCCTCCATTAATGGCATGCTTTTCCCTGTACTTTACATGCCATTTACGCAATGCGCGACAGGACTAGGAGCCAGCTACTGCGTGCAAGAATGGACCGGATAATTGCTATGTATGCATAGTCTGCTCAAAAAGGGCGGCAGGGTCACCGTCGAGGGTTTCTATCGAGGGATCTACACCGAGCACAATGCCGCCACCCATACTCACCAAGCGAGCGCGACGGCGGACACCGGTGTCATCCTCAATTAATACAGGCAAATGTGAGACGTCTAGCGTGTCCGACGTGGTCACAAGCATTGCAGTGAGTGATCACCATTGTCGAGGAGACGCATAACAGATTGACGAAATACATAAACCAAAAGTAATTTTATCTCCACTAAATTTAGAAGATCTGCTAGGTTCAGCCAAATTTAATGGAGTAAAGATACACTCATAAACTTTGCTCGGGCGTATCATTCTCTATCTTATAAGGGGTGGGTTAGAGTTGGCCTTAGTAGGCTAGGACTAGCATCACTACTGAAAAACAATTGCAAGAAAAAATGATTATATCAAACATCAGACATATTACTATCATTCCTATTACAACAAGTACATGTCTACATTATCAGTTTGTAGATCTAACAATAGCAGAGTTTCAAAGCCTATATTTTGTAGGAGGAACTAAATGCTTGTCATGACCTTGGCCAGCATGATTGAGTTGACTGCTTCTGTACAGTTCCATCGCCTCCTCCATGACCTTGGGTTGCGGTAATTGCCATGATCTTTTCGCACATGATGGATGAACTTTGGAAGAGAAGAAAGAGAGAAAAATTATCAAGGACAACTCCCCCTTTATCTTTCCTAACTTGTCACAGAATCGTGGGGCAGCACAAGGATCGAAACCCGTAGTAGCGAGTAGTAACATTCCGATGTAATCTGCCTCTGTCTCATGCCTACAATATAGAGAACATAATTAACTACATATCCTTATAAAATAATCAACATTCTTTTAATAAGAGTGAAACATCGATTAACCAAAGTTATTGCACACATTAAGCCATAAATTTGGGTGAGCATACTTAGGCAACCAACTCATTTATGTGATCAATTAGGGCCAATAACTATTTTGGGCGAAGGAGGGGAAATCGTCCACTTGGCTGCCACATCAGCCTAGTGTGTTTACAAAAATATATTGAGGCCACAATGCATTGGACAGGGCTTGAACCAAAAGCTTATAAGGCCATGACTAACACGTCCTGACCATTATAACCCAAAGCTTGAAAGTTGAGATTAGGACATGTAGCCTAAGTTTTAGCGGGAAACCTATACATATAAGTACTATATTGGTTTAGAAAATAAACTGCATATATATATATATATATATATATATATATATATATATATATATATATATATATATATATATATATATATATATATACACACACACACACAATAACAATTAATCGACATGGTCTACATAACATGCATGCATACATGATTGGTTTATCTATGAGTTCTTTTAACATGCATGGACAAGTTGGGGGTAACACAAGTGATGGGATTAATGGTACCTTCGTAAGTATGGCGTCATAATTAAGGAGGCGGGTCGGAAACAATGTGAATATCATCATCCTCTCAGATGTGTGCCTTGCAATAACATCACCGACCTACATCCATAGATAGAACCCAGTTAATGATAGTGATACTTTCCAAATTTAACAACTACAGAAATTCAGTAAAAGGATGTGCATACCTCATGCGCGAGAATAGTGGCAATTTCGGCATCCTAGCTGAACTGATCAAGTAATCCCGTGGATAGTATAATCTTGCCACCACCACAAAAGCATTCTCCTATCCTTACCTTATCCTTGATAACTATCACCTCCCATTTGAGTTCGTTAACCCAATCTAGATGCCCTATCATTTGTGATGGTGCATGCTGTACTCCCCATGCCATCTTTCTCTTGAAGGCCAGGCCACGGTTGACGGCTCAAAAGATCTTCGAGCCAATATATCGCGTACGTGGACACTTTGGTGATGTTGCCGGTCAAGGATCTTGGAGGCGTTCTTATTTTTGAAATCAGTGAAGGGGCGCTCGGTAAGATTCTGCGCTACCATAGGACTGCAGAATACGTGTGGGTGCAGTTGGCGTAGGCCACGGTCTCTGTGGAATGCATGATGGATGGTGATCCCTGTGCTGCCAAAAATTGGAGCCACCATTTGGTGATGGTGGACGGCTGCCGGGAAGAGGGAGCGCGATCTCCCCAGGTACGAGTTCGTAATTCCTCCCTATGTTGAGTGGAAAAACTCGTAAGAAATCACGTAAGTATGTACACGCCCAGGTTGTTTTGTTTTCTGGTGAATAAATAATACATTGCCGTGTACTTCGTAATGGTACGTACTAGCTAGAGCAGGAACATGTTTCTGAATCCTCCTGGGCTTGGGTTTCGCAAGAAACCTGGTCTTTAGTCATAAGATCGGCTTGGCTTAGCGAAAATCCTATCTGCGGATCGTTGCGGCAGATTGTCGACCGGACGCATCCTTTGCAAGGTGATCATCGCTATATGTATTACAACAGTATGAACAATCTGTACGGATGAAATCCTCCATCCGTCTCACACACACCTTACTTCTACCTAGTTTCGTTAAATCGTGAGCAGCACAAGTAATCTTTCTAGGAGCATGCTCAAAAATAATATGCGGGAAGTCGCACGCAAAGTGATATATATGAACAAAACCGCCCCGGTAGACCGAACTAGTGACCTTCATTCTTCATTGTCTCTATCACCTCGGTATTGTCAGAGTTCACCTTTATGCGGTTACACCCAACTATAGTTGTCAAACTGAGAACACACTATAAGGTCGGTCCCTCGACCATAAGCTAGCGCATCTCAGCACCAATCGATTTCTCCGTTTTTTGTTGCGATGAATCTGCCATTCGAGCCTCTGATGACAGTGCGCCATATGAGCCCTTGAGTAGGTCTGGATGAACAGCCTCATGCACATTTAGCTTCACATAGTTGCTCCTTAGTCTTTCCCATCCATGTCGCCTGATCGTCGTCTTTACGTCACTCACCATAGTATAGTTAGCAACAAAGCTCTGATTGCCATTGTTATGAAGTTATGTTCCTGGACCTTTTCATTATGCACTAACTTTCTCCTCTCCCATAATAAATACCAGGAACCTATAGCAATTGCTTACGTTGAATTTCGCAGACCAAGGACCACAGATTATTCAGCTGTTTGTAGCAATGAATATTCTAGCACAGCTTCTCCCACATGATCCACAGTGCATGCTTTATCAATAGCGAAATCCAAACACAGTAACCGCCATACCTCTTTAGCTTTTCCACGGAATTGGTTTATTTGTGTATAAATCAGTAGTGTAGAATTAGATTTTGTAGTGTAGTATCCGATTATTCCTAATAGAAATTGATTTATTAGTGTAGTGTAGAAACCAATTTTCTACATAGGGTAGAATTTTTTTGGCTTGACTTATGTGGTGACCAAATGCTTATTCATCCAAGCAGTTTAAGAGCATAGATGTTCTTAGACTACTCGTATGTGCACCCAGTATTTGTGATACGTCACTTACCATGTTTATTAGTTTGTCATGTCGCATCTACTTGACATGTCAATTACCACGGTGAGGCATGAGTGTGTTGTGTTGATACAGAAAGGAAGTTTTTGTTTGCTACTTGTTCATTCATGTAGTGTAACTTAAAAGATATCCAATGTATTAATGAGTCAAGGTAAATTTTGGCAATGCAGTCTAGAATGTTTTAAATAAATAAGATGAACACGTATAAATTACTCCAATGATTTCTTAAACAAGACCAACGATTGTTAATAGAAACTAAAGTTAGTAACTTACCATAGCAGCTTAGTTTACCAAGTTGCTCTGCAGTGAATATACACCTATGGTAAATATACTCATATACTGGTTGTCATGGACAATCTTTTTAGTGTTCAATATGTTTTAGTATGATGGACAAACTTTGCACTAGGTGACATGGTTTCTTTTGTTTGCCAAAGCTATGCATATTGTTGTCATATATAGTTCAATTGTCAAATGCATAGTATAATGACATGAATAGATACTAAACTTCATATAGTTCAATTGTCATATATCTTTTGTACTTGGCGCTGAGACTTGTCATTATTTTATAGTTGACGCTGACTTACCATGGCCAATGTTGGATGCAACCAGGAGGAGGTATATGATGTGGAGATGCTGAACTGCAAGCTCTTAGAGTCTCATCAATATACCATCAAGGCCCTGCAGGAGGCGAATGCCTCACTGAAGATGAAAACGGGTCAGCTGTTGAACGAGAAAGTTGATCTCTTCAAGAAAATTGTTAGGATGAGGGACGAGAGAGATCGACTGATTGAGGAGAGGGATAAGATGAAGAATGAGGGAAAACACCTCAGGCCTGGGAGGAATGAGCTCAAGATGGGGGTAGCTCACATCAGAAAATATGGAGTACGGTAGACACAAGATTCGTCTGTTAAAGTTATTCTTAGATGAAAAAAATATGATTGACTACCGATGATGTAGTTTCGTGAAGTTGAGTAAAGTTGATGAATAGTTTTATGGAGGTGAACTAATAAAGTTGATGAATAGTTTCTGGAGTTAAACTGGTTTATGCATCATTACATCTTAAATTAGTTCATGATTTAAATGCATATAATTTTTTCTTATTAGCAAAAAGTCAATTAGTGATGGCCACATGGCACACCATTAGTTTGTGAAATCCTGATGATGTGGTCTCCAATGCCACCACTATTTTTTCACAATGGCACCATATTGGTGGCGTCAGGTGTCCATGCCAGCAAGGCCATTTTTGCCATGCCATAGCTAGTTTTTTTCTGCACTAGTGCCCAAATCGTCTCCCTTATTGGTGAAATAGTTAATTGATTGGGACATTTTGAAGCTTAAAGATTGTTATATTTTTCCATTCAGTACAACTCTTTGCAAGAAAATGTTGTTGGTGATGACATGTTGGAGCGGATAGATGGAGATGTACGACATGATGCATGTGCCAGAACTGACCATATGTTGGCATGCCCATCTGAAATGAATTGATGCCTCACTTGGCTCCAATCACTGCTCATTATCAACTCCTTCCGAGTAGAGATATCCCTCTCACCATACTAGGCTCTGCATTAAATATAGCCTTCTTACTCTTTCTCTTCTTCCAATTGCATTGAATTCTTGTTGTACTTCAAAGATCTTCTTGTGGTATATATATGCTTACCTTGCTCTTTCCCCCCACTTAACTTCATAATCCTTCTAGCGTGTTTGCTACTTGCGGCTAATCTACTTCTCCTGTTGTGATATAAGTGGTTGGGGAGAAAGAAAACAAGTGGCGGAAAGTGATGGATCATGGTCATTGAGTTGTCCAGATGCCTAGGGCACATCCTCCCTAAGCTGGGGACCTGCTCTTGGATGAGTACAAACCTAAAGAAGCATGTGAATCAGGGGATTTGGGGCATTAAGATGAGCTCTTGTTTCTCTACAAGGGACAACATTCATGCAATTAGGGCATGGGAGGCAAAGGAAAATGTGGAGTCACATGGCTCGGGGATGTTACATGTAGCCTTTTGGTGGCAACTTCGAAAGATTAATCACGGGCTGGTTTGCTACTGCCTCCTCTTCCTTTGGTGCACATATAGGCAGTCCAAAAAACCTGATACCTATTGATGAGTACCTATAATGCAACTAGAGTGACGTCACACCTCGGTCCACCCATTGCTGAGTGACGTTTTAGGCATCACATCGCAAGTCAACGAATCACCGGAGTTAATCTCTTCTGACTAAACTACACACTTGTGTTCATAGACTTGCTTGTACATAGGACTTCTTAGACCAACTATCATGTCCCCACGCACGCCCCCTGCGGCGACCCCGGGAAACTCTACCCCCGCGCCTCTTGGCCTCCTCGGCTTCTCCCCCTCCTCGCCGCCGTCCGCAGCGCCGTTGGGCAAACGTGGCCAGCAAGGCGGCGGCGGGGCTTCTCCTCACCTCTTCCGTCACGGATGGTGCGGGACAATGAGATCGGGAGGTGCGTCGGGCGAGCGCTGGTCCGGTGACGTGGCGGGTTGGTCTTCGGGCGACGTCCTGCGCGGCGCGGTGGCGGCGGCCAACTTGTCACGGGTGCCTTGGACTTAACCAGTAGTCGCAGGTGCCGTCGGATCCAGATCAGATCCATCTGATCCTGTCATTGGACACTAGTAGAAAAAGGGGCTATCGTTGAGGCCTGTTTTTCCCATTAGTCCCGGTTCAATCCAGAACCGGGACTAATGTTAGCATTTATCCCGGTTCATGAGCCCAGGGGCCGGCGAGCACGTGGCCATTGGTCCCGGTTCGTCCGGACCTTTTGGTCCCGGTTGGTGGGACGAACCGGGACCATTGGCCCTCGCTCCTGGCCCACAATCATTGGTCTCGGTTGGCGGCTTGAACCGGGACCAAAGGCACACCGTTAGTCCCGGTTCGTCCTACCAACCGGGACTAAAGGGTTGGTCCTCGTTGCGCCCAGAGTTTAGTCCCACCTCGCCAATCGAAGGGGAGTCAAACCAGTTTATAAGCACCTCCCTTTCTGCCATGTTGAGCTCTTCTCAAAATGAAAATAGATGCCCTTATACAGGAAATTTAACCTAAATTCATACTGAATTTCTCTGAAGTTAGTAGGAATTTAGGTTGAATTTTCTCTATAAGCGCATCTATGTTCATTTATGAGTAGTTTTTTATATAGATTTTTTTCTTTTCTGCTATATTTATTTTTTTCTTTTTGCTTTTCTCGAAGTGGCTGAGGCAAACAAGCAGAATGGTTTTATGTGTTGTCCATGCCCTATATGTGGGAATACGAAGTCTTACTCTGACCGGAAAATCCTTCACACCCACCTGCTTTACAAGGGTTTCATGCCACACTATAATGTTTGGACGAGGCACGGAGAAATAGGGGTTATGATGGAAGACGGCGAGGAAGAAGAGTACGATGACAACTATGTGCCCCCTGAATACGGTGATGCTACTGAACATCAAGTTGCACTGCATTTATGTGCACGATGGTGCTGCAAGGCGAAGCTGCTGAAGATCAAGATGAACCAGACGATGTGCCCCATGATGATGATCTCCGCCGGGTCAATGTCGATGCAAGGACACAATGCGAAAGTCAAAAGGAGAAGCTGAAGTTCGATCGCATGTTAGAGGATCACAAAAAAGGGTTGTACCCCAATTGCGAAGATGGCAACACAAAGCTCGGTACCGTACTCGAATTGCTGCAGTGGAAGGCAGAGAATGCTGTGCCTGATAAAGGATTTGAGAAGCTACTGAAAATAATGAAGAAGAAGCTTCCAAAGGATAACGAATTGCCCGACAGTACATACGCAGCAAAGAAGGTCGTATGCCCTCTAGGATTGGAGGTGGAGAAGATACATGCATGCCCTAATGACTGCATCCTCTACCGTGGTGCCTACAAGGATCTGAACGCATGCCGGTATGCGGTGCATTGCGTATAAGATCGACGAGATGACCCAGTGATGTTGACGGCGAGCCCCCAAGGAAGAGGGTTCCTGCGAAGGTGATGTGGTATGCTCCTATAATACCACGGTTGAAACGTCTGTTCAGAAACGTCTGATAAATGATGAAGATTATCCATGGTTACGGCGCAATAAGCAAACGACACAAGCGAAGAAAAAGTGAAGACTTTCTCCCGCAACTATTATACCATTGTCCGTTTTGTTCATGAACATGCTATGCCAACTTTTTCAGAGTTCATTTGAAAACTATGAATTTGAAAACCTCGCCAACCGAAGGGCGCCACACCGTTTATAATTAAGCCCGTCCCTCTACGCCTTGTTGAGCTCACAAACTTGTGATTCACACAAATTTCAAAGAATTCAAATTTTATAAAGCTAATAGCACAAACAGAAAGTTTATAATTGTTCTAAAACAAATGGCACTAACAGAAAGTTTATAATTTTGCTGACCTAAAAGCAAAAAGAATTAAAAAATAAAGCAAAAAACCAAAAGAAAATAAATAATGCAGGAAACAAAACAAAAAAACTTGAAAAATAATAATAATAGCAACAATAAGCATTTTGTTGTAAGTAGAAACAAAATAAAATAAATAAAGCAACAAAGAAAACAAAAAAAGTGTTTTTGAATTTTAAAACTAATGGCACAAACAGAAAGTTTATATTTTTTCTAAAACTAAAAGCACTAACAGAAAGTTTATAATTTTGCTGACCTAAAAGCAAAAAGAATTAAAAATAAAGCAAAAACCAAAAGAAAATAAATAATGCAGAAAACAAAACAAAAAAACTTGAAAAAAATAAAAATAGCAACAATAAGTATTTTGTTGTAAGTAGAAACAAAATAAAATAAATAAAGCAACAAAGAAAATAAAAAAAAGTGTTTTCAAATTTTAAAACTAATGGCACTAAATAGAAAGTTTATATTTTTTCTAAAACTAAAAGCAAAAAGAAATAAAATATAAAGCAAAAAAAACTGCCACCTAGTAGGCCCCCACGGCCTGAATACGACTAGAAACCCTACATGGGCCAGGATTCAGGCCCACAGAGGCCCAATAGGCCCACAGGCAGTAGCATGATTAGGCCTTCGCTTCTTCTTCCTTCTTCTTCTCCTCTCTTTTTTTCTTCTATTTTTTCTTCTTCTTTCTTCTTCTTCTCTTTTTTCTTCTTCTCATTTCTTCTTCTTCTTCTTCTTCTTCTTCTTCTTCTTCTTTTTATCGGGAACGAGGGTGTCGAGGATCGCTGAGGGGTCGACGGTCGGGAACTAGGCTAGAGGGTCGAGAGGGTCACAGAGGGGTCGAGGGTCGCCGAGGCCGGTCGAGGGTCGTCGAGGCCGGTCGAGGTTTCGAGGAACAAGGGTTTGAGGTTCGAGGGTTCTAGGGTCGAGGTTCGAGGGTTCTAGGGTTCGAGGGTTCTAGGGTCGAGGTTCGAGGGTTCTAGGATCCGAAGGAAGAAGGAAGAAGAAGAAGAAAAATGAGAGGAAAAAGAAGAAAAGAAGAGAAGAAGAAAGAATAGAGAAGAAGAAGAAAAATAAATTTTTTCTATTTTTCTTCTTCTCCTCTATTCTTTCTTCTTCTCCTCTTTTTTTCTTCTTTTTTCTTCTTCTTCTTCCTTCTTCCTCTTTTCTTCCTTTTCCGATAGGGGGTACCGATAGTGTCAAAGTATTGAAGAAATCCATCGCTTCATCATTAGCCGAAGTAACCATGGCATGATGGTGCGAAGTCCTCAAAGTTGTTACGGAATGGAGTCCCGGATAGGATAATTTGCCTTTTGCTGAACTTTGTACCAAAAAGCTAATTATCCTATCTGACTCCGCTCCAAAACAACTTTGAGAGCTTCACCATCATGCACCTGTTACTTTCGCCTAATGATGAAGACATGGTTTTGTTGAATCCTTTGACACTAGGCAACCTCCCGACCCTCGGCGATCTTCGACCCTTGACCTCGATCGCTCGGCGATCCACGACCCTCTACCCTACTTGTGGGACATAGATGTACTGTTCAACGCCGACCCCTCCCCGATAGCTTCAACACGTGGGGGTCGATATACGTACCCTCCTAGCTTGAAGCGTTCTCGAGGCCACCCCTAACCCTTGAAGCGTTGTCGAGGCCACCCCAAACCCTAGAGAAGCAGCGTCGAGGCCACTAATATGATTCCTATTGTGATTAGCTAGCTAGTTCTACGTTGGCACTAATATATCCAGATCTGTCATGTTTGAATAATAATTGCCATGTTGTAAATATTTGTAGAAACTATGGACACCCCCCGAGACGAAGCACAAGAAGCGTTGTTGAGGGACATAATTGCCCAGCTCGGCGAACAAGCGAAGGAATCGTGCCCCCCGCTCAAGGTGCCTGCTAGCGACATCGTCGATCCGAGGATGGTGCCCGGTTATGGCAATCCTGAAGATTACTTGCCCGACGATGTACAATTTGATTTCTTGGAGGTGCAGATACAAAGATACGAGTACGGGAAGCCTCTCGTCAAAGATGAAAGCTCTCTAACAACGATGATGCGAAGGTTGCATGATTGGTACATGAAAACCTGCAAAGAGTCTAAGGGAGGAGTACTTTGTATGTGAGAGTTAAAAAGGAGCATGACCTCCTTGGAATTGAACTGTTGCCTATTCCATTTGAGGAGTTCTATCAGTTTTTCAATCAATTGGCCCTCGATAAAGCAACGGTCACCTGCTACTGTCTGTAAGTAGTACTACTTCTGTCATTAAGTATCTCTATATAACTCAGCCCTTTCATTGCATGTATTTATAAATATCCTCACTATATTATGCAGATTGAAGATCGCCGAATTGAAGAAAAGACAAGTGGGTGATATTGGGTTCATTAACACATATCTCATAGATGCAACTGAGGTTGAATTTCGTGCCAAAGATACCGAGGCCAACTTGCTACAATCGTTGGTAATAAATGAACACAAAGATATAATACTCTTTCCTTACAACTTCAAGTGAGTGTTACTGTCTTGTGGCATATTCGGTTTCCTTATTAGTCCAGGTTATAGTAATGTAATATTGATGAGTTATGCATGTGTGCGCAGCTACCACTATATTCTCCTAGAGATTAAGCTTGAGAAGGGAGTAGTAACTGTCTTTGACTCCAAGCGAAAAGATCCCAAGGAGTATGCGGACATGACTGAAATGCTCGAGAAGTAAGTTAAATTGATCATTATCCACCATATCAGCAACTTTGTTCATTTCTGATATCAAGTAATTGTTTTCTTTGTATGGCAGGGCTTGGGAAAATTCACCAAAAAGCTCGGGACTACCAAGAAGCTGCAATTTAGACACCAAAGTAAGTACTATATAGTAGCATATTCCACGCGCATCTCCTAGTGATTCAAGCGCTAGTTTCATCAATACCATTTAGCATGTGCTTGCTATATATAATTATCAGTTTGATTGACCTCTGTTTCTTGTAAAGTGGTTGTGGCAGGAACAAGGGAATGATTTCTGTGGATACTACGCTTTGCAGTACATCCGCCACACGACCTGTGAGAGGGCTACTCCGACAAACAATATGAAGTGCGTAAATAAAATATTCACAATTTTATTTTATTACCATCATTTGTGTTGAGTTTCATTCATTCATTCATATATATGTATTGACCCCTTTCTTAAAATTAGATGTCTCGGAAGCGGGATGAACTCCTAGCACTAGATCGCATGCGAGCAATTCAAGAGGAATTGGCGGCATTCTTTCTTGACCACGTGATCGCTGAAGACGGAGAATACTATGTGGACCACGCGTCCGTATTGTAAAAGATAACTATTGTATATATGTAGCCGGTAGTGTCGGATAGATATACGAGAACTTGTTGTTCGACCAATCTCTCGGAGAAGGAGAGGTGGTCGATATCACTTCTCTCTGTATGCATATATATGTTCATGACGATCTTCTGTTTGCTTAATTACTAGCTAGCTAGCATGAATAGTTAGTCCTCTCTATACGTATGTATAGTACGTAGCGTCGACCAAGCACGGACAAAAGAAAGGACACTTTTCTCTATTAATTAGCTAGCTATAGCACAATATATGAAACACCTAAATTAACCCCCCAAAACCCCCCAAACCCCCCTCTTCTGAAAAAAAAAACAAAAACCAGAGCCAAAGAAACGCCGACGTGGATGTTTATTGGTCCCGGTTGGTGCCACCAACCGGGACCAAAGGCCCTCCCGCTGGGCTCAGCGGACAGGCCACATGGAGGGCCATCTGTCCCGGTTCGGATAGAACCGGACTAAAGGGCGAGGTATTAGTATCGACCCTTTAGTCCCGGTTCATGAACCGGGACTAAAGGCCCTTATGAACCGGGACTATAGGCCCTTTTTCTACTAGTGGGAATCCGTCGGCCACCGAGGGGTGGTGGTGGTCGTCGCTGGCCACGTCGGATCGCTGGATTCGGTGTCTGGAGTTCTACATTGGGTTCTTCTCGGTCCTCCTTCCCTGTGGGCTGAGCCCCATGGCTCTTTCATGTCTGCAGGTTTTGGTTCATGGTTATTGCCGGATCCGGAGCAGGCGGAAGTTTGGTGGTATAGGATGGGAGCGGAGGAAACTTTAGCCGGCCTGTTCAGCCCGGCATCGGCGACGTCACTCCATACTGTTATCCTCCCTAGAGACGAAGCCGAGGTCTGTCCTATCCACCCCCGAATCCCTCTCGGACGGAAGTCCAAAATCCAGTTTGGATTTGGTGGCCGCAGCGTCCTGCGCGTCGTATTCTCCATGGAGGCGCGGTCTGGGGAGGACCTCGTATTCGGGGGAGAGATGCTGCGGGTGGTGGGGCTGCGCGTAGCTTCAGTAGTGGCGACGGTGTGGTGGTTGCCAAGTGGTGCGGCGTTGTGACTACCGCATCGATGACGGCGAGTTTTGGCGGCATGGTGCAGCGGGATTTTGTCGACGGACGCGGCTGGATGGTCGAGCGCAGGGCGGTGGCACGGTCTGACGCCATGGTGGCGTCGATAGCAGGCTGGCAAGGTTTGCGTCAGTCCCTGCTATGGAGATGGATCGGTGGAAGGCGGTGATGGCGGGCTCGGTGACTGCGTCGGACCGGTGTGTGACCCAGATTTGTTTGTTTGAATTGTGTATTTAGATATATTATAACTGTGCAGTTTTCCTGCCCTCCTAAGCCATTGCCTTTGTAGCCGTCTGATCAAATGCTTTGGGAGTTTGCTGGCCGTTCGATTGGCCGTGAATCACACGTTCGCTCGCTTTAATCGCTACCAACTAGCGCTCACTTTTGCTGGGCCGCTGCTCCGGCGACATTTTCGGCCCACTGGTATTAAATTGGGCCTAATGAGGTATTAAATTGGGCCTAGCGACTTGTAACAGTCACCTTTCTCTGTGCAGCTCGATAGCTACTTTGTCTAAAAAAACTCGATAGCTCGTGGGTCTATTGCGCTCGAAAAAAAAGAGCGAGGGCGAGTCGCCGATCGATGCCGTCGCTAGATTACGGCGAGGCGACGAGGGCGATGTGGTCGCACAACCTGAGCTAGACCGTGCGGGTCAGGCCTCCCCTCCCGGACCGCACGCTGATCTAGAGAAAGGCGAAGGGGCCGTTCGACTGTTCGGTGAAGCATACTGCATACATGGGGATGAAATTGAGTCGCGGGATTGAAGGACGCATTCAATTATCCGTTCATGGAAGCATTCATCCCGGCTGAAGTGCGCCACTCGCCGGCGGCAATTAATGTGTGCGTTTCTGTTTTTCCAATCTGCATAGAGGCGCCCGTATATACGCTTCGTGACCTGGCTCTCTCGGATCTCCCGGAACCCATCTTCCTCCGGCAGCAAACGCTAATGCAGGTGTCTCCCTCCTGCTTGCCTCCTCCTGAGTCCTGACCCTGCCGACTATCTCTCGCCTCCGCCTGCTCGATCTGGATGGCATCCGGCGCAGCGGGATCTACGTCGCGGCGATGATTAGGGGAGTACAAGGGGTGACAACTGGATCACCATCCTCGCCCTGTGCCTGCAGCAAAGCACCACGGAAACCATCAGTCAGGCAACAACAAGGTGCCACGGTTGTGTCTGCTACCTTCTCTTCATTGCCGTCTCTACTCCTGCTGCTCAGCACCTCGCTCACAACCGCTCGGTACACCCCAATTTCTTAGATTAATTATTTCATCTCAGTTCGAGGTTGTGGCGTTGATGATGAGGAATATGTGGACATGATCTCTAACCTTGTCATTTACTAATATCTAGCAATTGCTACTGAACACTTTGCCATGTAGAGTACCTTTTCCATCAGGATGCATTTTTTGAGTACTCTCACAAATTTAAGTTCCATGTGTGCAGCTTCGGCCACTAGAGGTCTCCATAATTGATGTTCCCAGGCTTCTCTCCGCCCGCATGCCATGGTGCAGAACATGCAATGTTTCTGGAATCAGCATATGAAATTTATTGAACTTTTTGATTTGATTTGACTACTATGCATAGGACTATAGTCGAGTAAATAATCTCCAATTATTTCACGTCCAATCAACCTAATACTAATTTTGTGTAGTTTGTAATGCTGAATTTTAATTGGAGATTATAAGAATAGAACTGCTGGAAGATTATGTGTCTTTTATAATTTCTCAACACTATGGGGCTCCCTTCAGTTAGAGATAATATTAAATAATAACATTGCTCCATATGTGACGTAAGTCAAAGAAAAGTGTTTCTCATGTATATATGTTTTGGAAAGTGCTTCGTCATTTTTCTTAGCATGATAACATATTTTTCTTGCTGAAGATTGCTTCCATTGCTTTCTAATGGAGTGGGTGTCCTGATTTTTAGTAGACCCTGCAAAGAAAAATTAGCAATGTTTTTTAATGGTTAGATGCTACAATATTGGTGGAAGTAATGAATGTAAATACTTGTATTATGTAGTTAAGTTGATTGAAACAAAGCCAAAGACTCTGTAACTACTTTCATGGAACAAGCTATCGAATCAGTACTCATTTGTAACTGAAATTATAATGATTAATCAACTTGCTATCTTGCAAACACAAAGTCTTATGCTTCAAATTCATTTGTATCAGGCGCAGCAGTTTTTATTGGTGAAGTTAGTATGATCATCCACCATGTCATCTTGTTCAAACATACTGATCTTGTATCTTTTTTTTTTGCGCAAAATACTGATGTTGATTCAGGGGGGCAAAACAAATGGAGAGAGGAGTTTTGCAAGGGAAACTGGTCCTTGGTGAGACACGAGTTCAGAGTCACCAAAACATATATACAGATATATTTTTCTTGATATTTATTGATTTATAGCTCTTTTTTTAGATAAAAATTGATTTATAGCTCATACGTAATCATGTTTTTCGCATCTCATGGTACATATTTCCATGGAAGCACCATGTGTTTATTTATTCCTGATTTTGTGTTGTACATATATATTATTACAACGGAATCACCGTATCAGATATATTGGATATACAAAGTAATATAACAATACACACACGCATGTTTTTCCTTTAAAATTCAATGAGAACCCACCATGGGCTGGCTAAGCATGTTCCTTTCCCATTCGATTAAATCCATGAATACTTGCAATGTATCAGATATAAGCCGTGTTTCAAAGTAAGGTACTTAGGTTGCCATGAAAATGAAGAGGTTATTAATTTTCAATGCTATAAATTTAAGTTCTCCATGGGAGGTGCTTACACGGTGTGACTTTACATGCCATTAATTTTTTTATGGGATGAGTGTCAATCTGATGTGTCATAGGTCACATATAGGAATTCCTCTACTACTTAGCCATGAATGTATTTTAGTGAAAGCAAATAGACAGACATTATTACTTGTACAACTGGTTAATATCTCTAAATTGATGACATCCATGGTGCCTGTAGTACACAGTTACCAATGAGTGTTGACCCCAAACATAGCGTCTCTATAATGCCAGCTAAACATATAGTTAGCCAAACGAACTTACAATTAATGGACCTAATATGAATTTTTGAAACCCGTTCCTTTTCCGAATATGCAGGTTAATGACACTCATTTTTTGGATATCTTAGAGCTCGTCTTCAGGTTCACTACATGTACCAGATCTCCACTCTGAACTACAATTGGTGTGTTTCTGGTTTGGAAATGGATCTCCACTGTAATTTGAATTGTTCAGATTATATTAAATGGATGATGTAAGGTTCCATATTTGTGCTGGAGATAGCTTTCATGGCATGAACAAATGTTTATTCCTGGAATAAAAAATTGCACATATTAGAAATATCAAGGTGCTACCTGCCCTACATGAATTAGATCCTTCCCACATTAAACCTTCATGTACTATAACTAGACGTATAATGCTCTTGCACAAATTGGTTTGAATATTTTCTGGGCCAACTCATTGAGATGGAACAATATGCTATTGGTTGGTTTATGTAAATTAAACTTTTGTATTCTGTATCACCATATATGCACAGAAATTACTATAAATTTATTGTCAAAATAGACGGGCGCGGCAACGCGCGCCATCATTTATCTAGTAAACATAATGGTGGAACCAAAAACCCAAGGCTGTGGAGTTGCATGACGTGCGACCGAAAAAATTAGAACATCTTGCATGTTTTTTACATAAGAAATCTATTGGGTCTATATTTGTTTTGTGTCCCATAAGATTTTACACTCTCCATGCGAAAGCCCAATTGCTACATGCATGAAGACGACGTGGTGATAGAGATGTCTGCTTGTCCATCCCACCACCATACATTTTTGGATAGTAATAAAATTGTCGGTGGCGATCGCTCCTCATTTTTGTTGTCTTAAGATCAGCTGAGCTATGGGAAAAACATGTTATCCAAGTAAAACAGAACGTAGACGAAAATAAGGCAGCGTAGTTGTCCATTGAGAGATACAAGTCAAGACATGATACTCTAAGAGCACCACCATAGACGAAGTCCTAATGCTGCCACCATCAAGTTGTTAGAGAAGAATTCCATTTGCAATGTCCTGGTCAACAGTGGAATCACGGATAAGAGTGAAAACCACACATCGGGAAATTTATGTGATGACAATTCTACCAAAATAGACAATGACCGTGCTAACACTTGCACTGAAGTGGGGCACACCGAGACTATCACTAGCTAGAACACGATGAACATCTAGCGGCGACGTATGTCATGTGGGCAGGAGGTATGGGGTAGCCTGACACGTGGGGGCTGTTTGGATCATTGCACCCATGACGCCGTGCCAAAATATTGGTAGTTGAATAGCTCTGGGTGTCCATTTGGATGCAAGCTATACTGAGAGAAATACATCAGCCGACATACATCCAAATGCCAATGGACGGGGAAGATTTCGGGAGCATCTGATCCCAGGCTCAGAAATGACTATTCGTGGATGCACACATTATTTTGATTGGTGGTATTCGGAAGATAGGTGGGACCAAGCTAGATAGAGTGGTACCACATGCATGTGCGAGAGAAGTGCATATATGCATACCTATGTGAAATTAATTGCCTCATCTCTTGACTCCATCCACTCCTCATCCCCTCTTCCTTTCCAGTAGAAATATCACTCACACATTTCTAAGGTACACATTGCTTGCATGTTATGGTAGGTCCCATTTAACTGAAGCGCACACACAACTCCGAGTGATCCTCCTGGTACAATACCTTTCTCCTTTCCTAGTTAAGACACCCCGCCCCCCACCTTCGTATATGTTCATACCTAGTTGTTTCCGGAGGGGAGTGGGGCTGCAATGTGTGGCCTTTATGAACCTTTAGGAATGGGAGGCATGGCGAGGGGAAGAGTCACTTGGTTTGAATTTTCTTCTACAAATAGTATCCACTATGTTAAATAGCTTTTTCGGCATAGCCAAGTTGATAGGCTCTACGCCATGTAAATGTCATGTGCTTTTGATGGGGAGTAGGCAAGCTAACATTGAGTCTTGCCATGTCATAGTTCTGCTATTACTTTAGAACATCTAAATCTATACTCGAACACTTTTTTATACAGTAGGCGACTCAATTAGAACCGCAAAGTGTGTTGCGAGAAAAAACAATGATGGCTGGGAACTGATTGCTTCCTAGTGAAGACCACAAGGTGTTGATCAATAAGCAGCATTTTTTCAGCATCTTGGCGACAAATATAAATATTATAAATACGACAAAAACAATGCCTTTCCAAACAAATTGGGGTATATCAGAACTGAAATCCATAAGATCTCACAACCAACTCATGGTTCTGACACATGGATAGCTAACTTCCACGTGCCCTTGTCCAATGCTAATTTCTTTGGGGATACTTTAGTCTTTCATATCCCTCTTTATGGACTCCTAGCGTGTCAAATTTGTCTACCCCGACTCGTGGCATTATCATCATGTTTAATCCATCTGCTATGCACTGGAGCTTGCTGAAACCATCTCAGACGAATGTCTACCCCAACTCTATCTCGTATACCATCATTCCGGACTTCCTTGTGTGGCCACAAATTCATCTCAACATGCGCATTTTTGCTACATATGTTTCCTTTTAGTCGGCTAACACTTAGTGTCATACAATGTCGCATGTCAAATCATTGTCCTATAGAACCTGCCTTTTAGATTTTATGGCACTCTCCCGTCACAGAGAATGCAAGAAGCTTGGCGCCACTTCATCCATCGGGCTATGACTCGATGGTTCATGTCTTCATCGATATCGCCATCCTTCTGCAACATTGACCCCAAATATTGAAATGTGTATTTCCGAGCTACCCTTGCTCATCAAGGCAAACCTCCTCCTCTCTTGCCTAGTAGTACTAAAATCGCTCCTCATGTACTCAATTAAAGTTCTATTAAGTCTAAAAATCTTCCGTTTCCAACGTTTGTCTCCATAGGTCTAACATTCTATCCCTCATCTGACTATCATCGACTAGCAGCACATCATCTCCAAAGAGTATACATCATGGGATATATCCTTGTATATTCCTTGTGACATCATTCTTCATTAAAACAAAAAGATAATTAAGGGTCAAACCTGACCCCTTGTGCAGCTCTATTTTAACCGTGAAGTCATCAATGTCGCCCTCACTTGTTCGAATACTTGAAACAATATTATCGTACATATCCTTGATGAGGGTAACATAATTTGTTGGGACTTTGTGTTTCTCAAAGGCCCACCACATGAGAATCCATCATATATTACCGTAGACCTTGTCCAAGTCGATGAACACCATATATAGGTCCTAATTTTGTTCCCTAAATCACTACATAATTTTTTCTAGCTGGCAACAACAAAAAACTGTAATTAATATTCTGGAAGTAGTTCTAGTTTCATTCTGTCTAACTAGAAGGTTGAAATATGTTTCCTACTACTAGATTTTCTACTAAGATCATAACCACAAATTTTACAATGTATTTACTTTTCTTATTGTTGTTTGTCCGTCAATATGTCATAGAGCTTTCACAAAAATAAAACAGAATGTATGTTGCAAGTAAAACATCAACTCCAAAGATTCTCTCACATGCCAGAACCATATCCAGTCACTTGAAACATACACAAGAGAATGCTAGTTAGTTCTGGGATCCCCATTTCAGATAAATTTTGCTACCAGCCACCTTATGCAACTCAATATTTCCACACACTACTAGGGAAAAGCTCATACACAGGATCTTACCAGCAGCGCGTTTTAAAATAAGGCGCTGCTGCAATGTAGCAGTAGCGCGCTCCAGCAGAACTCGCTGCTAAAATGAAAGTAGCAGTAGCGCGCCTCCTCTAAGCCTTGCTACTGCTATAATTCCCACGACCCCGCCGCGAAGCTAGTTGTAGTAGCAGCACGTTAATTTGAAGTGCACTACTGCTAGGTAGTTTAGCAGTAGCGCCTTTACCTATAGCGCGATACTGCTAAAACTAGCTATCTCCCACCACCCACGCTCTCCTCTATCCGATCCACTCACACTCGCACTCACTCGATCTCCCCCTCAACCCCACTGCGCCGGTCCTCCCCCGCCGGCCGCCGTCGCCTACCCCTGCTTGCTGGACTCGGTACGCCTCCTCCTCCGTCCTCCCTCGACTCGCCCCGTCCGGCACCTCCTCGCTCCGCCCTTCCTTCTCCGTCCTAATCTCTCCTCCCTCCTCCAGTTGCCCCTCCTTCTCCCTCCTCCCTCCTCCATCCACAACCCCTCCTCCCTGCTACATTTTAGTAGGCTACACTACTAGGGAAAAGCTTATACACAGACGCTTACTAGTAGCGCGGGTTTATACCCCTCGCTACTGCTACTTACTAATAGCGGGTTTTACCTCGCTACTACTAAGTTGATAGTAGTAGCGCGGTTTTTTAACCCTCGCTACTAATAAGCGGTTTCTACCGTGCCCCCCGGACATGCCATAGTAGTAGCAAGGGTTATAAAACCGCGCTACTACTAAGTTGATAGTAGTAGTGCGGGTTTTTACCCCTCGCTACTACTATGAGGTCTCTACCGTGCCCCCCCCGGGACATGCCATAGTAGTAGCGAGGGTAAAACCCCGCGCTACTACTATGTACTGTGTTTTTAACATCCCTGAAATCCCCATCTCCTCGTCCAAATCACTCGTTTCCCCCCGTCCCTCTCCTCCTCTCTCTCTCCACGGCGCTCCTGCGCCGCGACGTCTCCCTCAAATCCGGCGACCTCCTCTTCCACCGTAGCCCCTCCTTCCTCCTCCTCCTCCGCCGCTGCCCATCCTTCCTCCTCCTCCTCCTCCTCCTCTGCTGTTGCAAGGAGAGGAAGATCAAGCAGAGCACCGCCCATGACGATGGCCAGATCTCTGATGGATGCAACCCATGGCGTCAACTAGGGTTTCGGCTCCAACTCCAGTGGACACTGGTGAGTTGCTGCACCTACTCCTCTCTATCTCTCTCTTCCTCTTCTAATCCTTGTCTCTTTTTTTGTAGCAGCAGCAAAGGAGAGGTGTGAAGAAGAGTTGGATGGGGAAGCACCATCTCCATGGACGACTTCATCCCCTCAAGCATCAGCATCGGCCATGGATGAAGAGGATGATGACGCCTAGTAGCAGCAGCCATGGTTGGAATTTATTTTTTTATTTCCTAAATTGTTAGCAGTAGCGAGGGTCCAGAACCATGCTACTACTAGTTAGTAGTAGCGCGGGTAGTATCCACGCTACTACTACGGACGTAGTAGTAGCGCGGGTGGCACCCGCGCTACTACTACATGTTAGCTGTAGCGCCGTATCAATAGCGCAGGCACCCGTGCTACTGATATACCAAAAACCCGCGCTACTGCTAGCTTTTTCCTAGTAGTGCTAGTTCATATGCAATATTTTTATTTAATTGTATGATTTAGTTGATTTAGTGGGCTACTTGATTTATTTGATTTAGAACATTTCTATTTAGTTGATTTAGTAGGCAAGTTGATTTAGTAGGCTAGTTGATTTAGTGGATTTATAGAACATTTTGATTTAGTTGATTTAGTAGGCAAGTTGATTTAATAGGCTAGTTGACTTAGTTGATTTATCGAACATTTTGATTTAGTTGATTTAGTATGCTAGTTGATAGCTCTGAAGATTTGGCACCACCTAGCTAGATCTTAGGATTATAATTGTCCATCAAATTGCTTCTCGCAGAGGAAGAATCAAATTGCTTATCGCGGAAGATTTGGCATTTGCCTGCTAGCTGTTGGTTCTATTCTAGAAGGTGTTAGTAAGCTATGAAAATATAACTGAAGAAGAACCAAAAAAATCACATGTTACTATTTTTCTTTCCTGTGAAGTGGATCATTAATCACCACCACCACCACCATGTCGACTGTGCAAGTCAAGCTGCGCCAACAACCTTGCAACTGGCAAGCTATTCGGCATCTACTGCCAGCCAAGTTTTCGTCATACGGCGGTAAGAAATTATATGAAATGTAACAACTATTTTATTTTTAGTGTTGGCATTACTACATTGTGTCATTTTGCTTTTTTACATAGATCGTCCCATGCAATGTGAGGTTGAAATTCAACAAGCCGACAGAAGACACTGTGACATTTGAGGCTCCTGGGGGGCCGTACACTATTGAGGTCGAGAAAGGACGCAATATGTCGCAGATTGGAGGAGATGGATGGGCCCATTTCCTCGCCCGCATGCGTCTTACTGGTGGTGAGTTGATCAGCTTCTTCTTCAGAGCAGAAAGACCCAAGCTGGCTGTCATTTATATCAACCTGGTGGAAGATGATGAAGATGATGAAGATAATGAGGACCCACGTCATGAAGCCATCGTAGCTCAAAGAATGAGGCTGGGCGAGGAGGAGGTGTGCAACCTATGGGACATAATTCCGCCACGTGCTGACTTTGTCGGGGTGCCATTCGTGACCCGCCTGACAAGTACCATGGTCGATCGACATGATATTGTATGTTATACTTACAAATGCAAATTATCCGATGATATGCTTAGTGTAGAGTCCAATGATATGTTGTGTGGAATCTAGTCGATGATATGCTTTAGTGTAGAGTCCGATCACATGCTTATTAGTTTAGAATCTAAGGAACTATTAATAGTGTAGATAATCCATATATACTTATTTGCAAGAGTATGTGTGTTGGGGATACAACTACGGAGTGTGAACCGCCCCGGAGGGGCCGGTTTACCCTCGTGCGTGTTCCAGGCCCATATGGAGGCCTGGAGCCCGGAGGTGAATTAAGGTCCATACATGTAAACCGCCTTAGTTTTATAGCTTGTATTGTAAGGCAAGGAAAGAGAAACCAAGCCGGACTCTTGTATGAGCCGGATTGGGATTCTCAGAACCGCCAAGGCCAACCCGTGTATATAAGGGGACGACCCGGCGGCGAGTTAGGGACAGAGGATTCGAGGCTAAGGCAAAGCTATTGCTCCCTAGTCGCCGAACCATATCAATCACACCACAACTGGACGTAGGTTTTACCTTCATCGAAGGGGCCGAACCAGTATAATTCCCGTGTCTTGTGTCCGCATTAACCCCTCTAGGTTAACCCGTACGATGGCCCTGCGACTAAGTCCTTTCATGAGGACATCTGCCGTGACAATTCCATTTACGCTTGGCGCCCACCGTGGGGCTATCGCATGATGGTTTGATGATCTTAGAGGGCAAGTTCGGCGACTCGGCTATGCAATGGCCGGATGACTAAAAGTCGTCGCGGCAAACTCTACATCGACGATGCGGATCGGGCCCCGAGGCCGCTCGGTTGAGTACGGGTACCGGGTCCCTTTGGCGCATACACGTGTTCATCGGCAAGATTGGCGAAGTCAGGGCCTGGGCGGACGCCTGCACCGACTCGCCGAGACGGCTCAGCGGGCGAAGAGGAGTCCTGCCCTAGCTGAACCGGGCGTCAAGCATGTTTTCGTGGAGTCGCCCACGGAGGTTACGAGGGCGGATCGGTGTCCGGCGACGAAACCGCCGCTTTACTCTGGCGATTTAATCGCCGGCCGGAGAAACCGAGTCTTTATACCAGCTGCAGGATGGCCAGATCGGGGCTGTTCCGACGGTGAGAGTATTCCGACCTCGATCTACCCAACCGGTTGGGATCTTCATGGCGACGCAGGAGGCGCTTCACTTCTTCGCCGCGGCGCCCTGGTCGCCGGTTCAACAGCGGTGATGGCAGCCGGGGGCGGAGGCCCTGTGCGCCCACCGGCTCAAGTTTTATCAGAGCTTTTCGACGCATTGGCGGTGCTCATGGCGGAAGCTAATCCACCGGATCAGGACATACACAACGCAGAGATTGCAAAGGTGAGGGAACAGATCACTAGTTAAAGCGGACTGGCGGCCGCGACGAACGGATGGCGTGGAACGAGCCGCTTTGGATGCGCAGCTTATAGGCTCAGCTGACCAGAGTGCATCACAGAAGTCATGAAAAGGAAGTACAGGTCCCGCTTGCCTTCAGTTTTTGAGGGTAGGGAGCTTTTCAATACCCCGGGAGCAGGGACCAGTAATCCGCCGCTGTTGGTGAACCGGCCGGAAGCACCTGGGACGGCCGCACCGTTCAGCCCGTCTCGTAGATCTGCCTCGCCATCATACCGGTGCGCCCTGCACCTTGCGACACCTCCGGTCACTACTCCAACCCGATGGATAATCTTGTAGCGGCTGCGGCACGGTTGAGGCGATTCCAATTGAAGGCGATTCACCACAAAGCGTAGAGACCCGCCGGGTTAAGGAGTCCTCCGACGGCCCCGCTCAGCAAGAAGCTTACTCGATAGTCGGGATCGGATCCACTCCACCCCGCCCGAGCCGGAGCTATAGCCGACGCGTCGATTTAACCGCCAGATCAAGCAATGCGCAGCGTGGTCCGCCAAGGCAACAATCCGGCAGCGGCTTTGAAGATGCTCAAGTGGTAGTGGACCGCGCCAGGGCACGTAGGGAGGCCGAGTTAGCCGCACAAGTAGAGGATCATCCGGCTGCGCCGGTTCGTCCGACCATCTTCGAGCCAGGGGTGACGTCTGGCTCTTTGGGGGTGCCTTGCCTCGTCCCCACTTTACGCAACGTGCGCTTGCCCAAGGACTTCAAGGGGCCACGCAAGGTGCCGAATTATACTGCCGACTTGGCTCCAGAGGCATGGATAGAAAGCTACGAGATGGCCATGGAGATGCTAGACGTGGATGAAGCTGCATGTGCAAAGTACTTCACAATGATGCTGGAAGGTACTGCCCGGACTTGGTTGAAAAACTTGCCGCCCAACTCTATCAACTCGTGGACACAGTTGCGAACCCGGTTCATCCAAAATTTCAAAGACACCTGTAAACAGCCCATGTCTGTGGTGGATCTGGCGGCTTGTGTCCAGGCGGAGGGAGAGTCTACAACCCATTGGGTGCGCCGCGTCTCGGAAGTTTTACATTCTTCAGACCGGATCAACCCTGATTCCGCGATCCTGACCTTGGAAGCCAATTGCCGGTTCGAGCCATTGAAGCTGAAGCTGGGTCGCATGAAGCGTTTTTGTCATGACATGGGCACTCTAATGGGCGTTTTGGTAAAGTACGCTGATTCTGATAGTACCAAGGATCCCGAATCGGAGAATGATGAAGTGGGAAGGAAAACAGAACGGCAACTCCAGAGCCAGCAGCATCGGGCCGGCAGCAATGGAGGGCACAAGCGTAGTTTAACGGCAACATGGGCTTTGTGGCCAACACCAACGCTGGGACAAGGGTCAGCGGCGCCGGGTAGGCAGTCAAACCGGGTGGTCACAACCGGATCGCTTGAATTTCATATTGAATCAGCCTTGTCCAAGCATGGGACGAAGGAGGTGCCGGCGAACCACCTTTGGAAGGATTGTTATATTATGCAGGAGTTCAAAAACTCCAACTCTTTCCGGTATGATCAAGGGCCCGGTGGCGGTTCAGGGTCCGCCCCGGGTTACGGTGGAGGAGATACCGGCCCAGGATTCGGTGGTAATCCGGGCGGGCAAGGCAATCGAATAATCAAGGTAATCGTAACAATCGTAACCAAGGGGCTACAATCAACAACAGCAGCAATCGGGTCATCGAGCAATCCAAAGCAATTGAATGGTGGACAGTACCACGCCTTTACCACCAGCTTGGACCGACGAGACCGAAAACTTCGAAGCGGGCGGTCAAGTTGTTGAACTGCTGCGCCAGACATTACCGCGCTGGTCCGAGCAGCCGATTGTGTGGAGCAGAGAGGACCATCCTCCCGGGTTTACAATCCGGTCGCTTAGCCCTGGTGGTGGCACCCCGTAGGCGGGTACAAGTTTACCAAGGTTCTTATGGATGGAGGAAGCAGCATCAACATCCCGTACTACTTAAACTTTCCGACGATGGGGTTAACAGATAGGCATCTCGTGCCATCCAAAGACAGTGTTTCACGGAGTGGTGCCCGGTAAGTCGGCATACCCGTCGGTAAAATAGCTCGAGGTAACCTTTGGAGACGAGCATGACTCGCAACGTAAACATTGACATTTGAGGTGGTGAAGATTCAAAGCCCTTACCACGCCTCTTTGGGCGGCCGGCTTATGCTAAGTTCATGGCACGGCCCTGTTATGTTTACTTACAGCTGAAAATGCCGGGTCACAAAGGAACAATAAAGGTTCATGGAGCCGCCGGATCGCTCTCGAGTGCGAGGAAGGTGATGCGGCTTACGCAGAGTCGGTTTGTGCCACGGAGGAGTTAAAGTATTATAAGGATAATGTTGATCCGCGGATATGACCCTTTGAAGAAGCCAACTACAGAGCATGATCCGACTTGAAGTTCAAATCGCGGCTGAGACGAAGCTTGTTGATTTTGTGCCCGCGATTCATCCAAGCAGTTCACCATCGCGCCAACCTGATCCTAAATAGGAAAGCGCTACCATCGAAGTTCATCCGTGAGAATCGACATTTTTGCATGGAAACCTTCCGACATGCCAGTGTACCGAGGGAACTCGCTGAGCACACTCTTAATGTGGACCCAAATACAAACCGTAAAACAGTTTCTTCGCCGGTTTAACGAGGAAAGGCGCAAGGCCATCGGAGAAGAAGTCGCTAGACTTTTGGCAGCAGGGTTTATCGTCAAGTCTTTCACCCAGAGTGGCTTGCTAATCCGTGTTGGTCCTTAAGAAAATGGCACTTGGCGCATGTGCGTGGATTACATGTATCTTAACAAAGCTTGTCCAATGCGGATCCTTTCGCCTCCCCCGCATTGACCAGATCATTGATGCAACGGCGGTTGTGAGCGTTTGAGCTTTCGATGCGTATTCCGTTATCATCAGATTAAGATGGCGGTTATGACCAGGAGAAACGGCGCTTATCACCCCTTTGGAGCCTTCGCTATGTGTCCATGCCTTTGGGCTCAAGAGCCTAAGCAACTTATCAGCGCTATGCATATAATTGTTTGCACGAACAGATCGGGCCGTAATGTGCACGCTTATGTGGATGATATCGTGGTGAAATCAAGGCAGAAGGAAACATTGATTGAGGACTTAAAGGAAACCTTTGACAACTTGCGGGTGTACAAGATGATGCTCAACCCGCCAAGTGCGCCTTTGGTGTTCCGCAGCAAATTGTTGGGTTTTCTCGTGTCCAACCGGGATTGAGGCTAATCCGGAGAAGATTACAGCTATCACCTCCTTAGCTAAGCCAAAGTGCATCAATGATGTCCAACGTTTGGCAGGCCGGATTGCTGCGCTAAGCCGGTTTATCACTCGCCTAGGAGAGAAGGCCATTCCTTTGTACCAGATGCTGAAGAAGACGGATCAATTCGTTTGGAGCTCAGCTGCTGATGAGGCATTGGAGGATTTAAAGCGCAGCTGGCCAACCCGCCTTGTTCTTGCTGCCCCTATTGACAGGGAGCCGCCTCCCGTTATATGTTGCTGCTAATGCCAGGCAGTGAGTGTGGCCATTGTGGTGGAGCGCAAGGAGGCAGGGAAGGAGTATCCGTTCAGCGCCATTTACTACATCAGCGAGGTTCTCATCGAATCTAAACAAAGATATCCACATTGGCGTAAGCTGGTATATGGAGTTTTTATGGCGTCGAAGTCAAGCAATATTTCCAAGGGCACCCCATTACAAAGGGTCGGCCTCGCCCCTTGGGTGATATCATATCTGAACCGGAAGCGATCGGCGGATTGCTAAGTGGGCTATAGAACTTGGGCCGCACGGTTTAAGGTATGTGCCCGGATGGCCGTAGAAGTCTCGTGCACTTGTGGATTTCATTAATGATTGGACGGAGTTGCAAGCGCCGTAAGAGAAGCCGGATCACACCTATTGGACCATCCATTTTGATGGGTCCAGCAGTTGAGGGCTCGGGGCTGGAGTCGATTAACTTCCCCACGAGGTGACAAGTTCTGTTATGTTCTCCGCCTAATGTTCCCTTGTACTAACAATGCAGCTGAGTATGAAGCTTTGCTCCATGGTCTCCGGATGGCCAAGGAAATGAATCTCAGCCGGTTAAATGCTTTGGTGACTCGGACTTGGTGGCCCAGCAAGTATCCGCACTTGGGACTCCAAAGATCCACTCATGGCTGCATATCGTCGGAAGTGGATGTTGTTGCAGGACATTTTAAAGGGTATCGTGGACCATGTGGATCGTCGGAAGAACGAGGCGGTTGATGCTTTGAGCCGGCTGGGTTCCCAACAGAAACCGTCCCGCCTAACGCTTTTCCTTGATGTGCTGCACAAACCGCCGCTAAACTTCCCGATGAAATTGATTTGGCTATCCCTGATCCGGAGGCTCACTTGGTGGCGGCCTTGCATGTCATCCCGGATTGACGCCCCCTTATTTGGCATACATGAACCGGGCGAAGTTACGAGGATGAGACGCTGGCCCGGCAGATAGTTCGCGGTTCTAAGTCTATGACCATTGTTAATGGCGAGTTGCACTGCCGCAGCAGTGTCGTATGCGTTTCAGCGCCAGTGTCCCCTCAAGAGGGCTGTGAGATATTGCGAGAGATTCATGAAGGGATTGTGGTCATCACGCCGGTTCAAAGTCCCTCGTGGCCAAAGCATTCCGCCATGGTTTCTATTGGTTGATCGCCCATGCCGATGCGGAGGATTTGGTCGACGATGTGACGGTTGCCAAAAGTTCTCCAAAGTGTTTCATGTGCCAGCCAAGAATTGAGGATGATTCCAATTACTTGGCCATTTGCGACTTGGGGTTGATATGGTTGGACCTTTCAAAAGGTCCAAGGATAAAAAGACCCACCTGTTGGTGGCGGTGGATAAGTTTACCAAGTGGGTCGAGGCAGAGCCTGTTAGCAAGTGTGATGCAGCCACGGCGGTTCAGTTCATCAAACGGGTGATTTTCCGGTTTGGGTTTCCACACAGTATCATCACGGACAATGGCACCAATTTGTCCAAAGGAGCTATGAAGGAATTTTGTGAACGAGAGCACATCCGGCTTGATGTTTCTTCTGTAGCCCACCCGCAATCCAATGGTCAAGCGGAACAAGCTAATCAGGAAATTTTGAAGGGTATCAAACCCCGGCTTATGGTCCCTTTAGAGAGGACGCCGGTTGTTGGGTGGAAGAGCTACCATCGGTGATATGGAGTATTAACACTACCCCCAACCGATCCAATCGGATACATGCCGCTCTTTATGGTCTATGGAGCGGAGGCGGTCCTTCCCAAAGGATATCCGCCACGACTCGCCTCGAGTAGCAGCTTATGTTGAGGTGGATAGCGAGGCAGCACGGCAAGATGATTTGGACCGACCGACGAAGAGCGCGATATGGCAGCAGCCCGCTCGGGCGGTCTACCAGCAAGATCTTCGCCGGTATCACAGCCGCGGGTTAAAACCAGAACCTTTCAGAAGGAGATTTAGTGTTGCGGCTCGCTCAAGATCGAAAGATATGCACAAGCTATCCCCACCTTGGGAAGGGCCTTTGTGGTCAGCAAGAATCTATACAACGGTTCCTACTATCTGATTGATGTTCGAGAGCGAAAGGACTCACGCACGCCGGAGGAGGAGACCAACAGCCGTGGAACATTGCTCATCTCCGCCTTATTATACCGAGCCATTGGCTCCACTTATGTACATATCAAGACTGTATATATTATGAATAAAAGCAATAAACCGGATCCTCGGCTAAAGCGGGCATCTGCTCAGATAAAAGACCGGTTTGGGTACATGGAGATGTTGTTGTGAAGCGGCTTCCGTTCAACCCTTAGCCTTGTTTTCGAAACTTTTGTCATTTGGGGCTTGGTCGATCCGAACCAATGCAACGCCTCTTGGCAGGCGAAAGCCACCAGATCATTTGGGGACATGGTCACGCCTGAACCATCCACGCCTTTGGTCGGCCTAAGGCCATAGAATCACTTGGGGCTTTGGTCGAACCCAACCATTGCAATGCCACTTGATCGGCATCATGCCACGAAGTTCAGTTGGGGACCTGCTGACTTGAACCATCGCTACACCGTATAGGGGCTTGGTCCTGTCCCACCATGGTAACACCATCCGATCCGCTCAAGACAGCCTTGTCTCAGAAACGGTTTTTTCTCATTGATTTTGTTTCCATGTGGTTTTGATACCTATCATTTGGCTTTTGTCGGCCTTCGTAAACCGGCAAATTTTTTTCTTAAACCGGATTTACGTTGTCGATACGTTTTTAAGCTGGCGATTTTGTTCCGGTTTGATTTTACTGTTAAACATCCCATTGTGGAGTAACAGGGGGCTTATCATGCCCGGCACGATTTACACGGTAAATCGGTCTTATACAGGGGTTGCCCTCCTTTGACGATGATGGTTTATAAGACCTCCGCTTCGGGATTGGCTAAAGCCAACTGTGTGCCTGATGCTGGCAGGTATGTTCGTATCACATAATTTTGATCGTATACCTCGGTATTTTCTCATATAAATATCGGTATCAGTCTGGTTGGAGGTGTAAACCGCCATGGCGGTTTAAGAACTTGTGATTGCAGGCAAAATATGTTGCAGGATTTACTACAAAAGCCAACGGATCCAGCACCGCCATGCAAAAGTTTACAGACCAAGGTTGTACCGGCATTGTTCAATGAAAGACACTTGCTATCCTATTACAAAAGCCTTTCGAGGCCCGGCGTTTTACGCGGAGTTATGCCTTGAAGCTTTGGATATGTCGCCCGGCTTGACGGATTACGCTGCTTCACCGGGTTGGCGCGAGGTGGAGGGGACGGCGCCTGGCGTCGGTTCAGCTTCTTCTTCTTCCTCACCCAAAGCCCGGAAGTCATTGGTAGACCAGTCAATCCGGGTTAAGGCCTGAAAGACAGCTTCTTCACTTATCAGTTCAGCCGGATCAACGCTGTAGCGTAAGTGTGCTTACGGATTGAGGAATCAGGCTCGCACTTCCGGGATGACAAACTCCACCCGCTTGTTATTGGCGCCATAAAAGATCGGTGAACCTCCAGATTGGCTTCAGCGCCGCTTGACTCGCCAACGGACGCACTTCCTTTGTAATCCGCTTCAGGCATCGCTATCAAAGGCTTCACCATTCTCTTGAGCACTGGAAAACCTTTAGCTATGTCACCGGATCAAGATCCGCTATCCATGCTTTGGCACGAGTCGAGCCAGAGCGTGCCAGCCGGGCTGCGGATCGCTTCATCTCTTCAAGCTGCCCCGAATCATGGACAGCCGGTCCAGCGCCTCTCGATCAGGGACGGCGCCGTGTTGTCATATAAAGTGGCGATATGACCGCTGGCGCCGTATATAGCTGCTCAATCAGAGTGTACGAAGCCTTGAGCTTTTTCCGCACGCCGAGCCTGTGATGAGCAATACGCTTGCCTACACCAGGTTTAGACAGCTCAGTTAAACCGGCGGAAGCATTAACACAGGCATATTCAGTGTAAATTTGCTTACCAAAGATGGCAGAGGTCATGGCATGCACTTGGCGCTTGAGTCCGGTCAGCTCTTCACCACCGGTTTAAGGGTCAGCCACGGCTTCCTCCGCCCGCTTTACTAAACCGGCCTTCTCGGTGTCCCAGTTGACCCGCTCGGATTTGTACCACTCCTTCAGCTGTTCCATGGTGGTCAGGGCAGTTTTTAGCTCATCCTTGGCTTTGGTGGCTTCTGTTATTTGGATTTCCAGATTGGTTCGGAGGTCCTTGAGTTGCACAGCTTGCTGGTGTATTTCATTCTGATGACAAAGGAAGCAGGTTAGTGGTTTCATTATACAAGTCCCAAGCTTAATACAAGTATTCAACTTGGCACTTGGGGGCTAATGGCTAGTTGATCTCAATTTGCTATGAGGACACACCTTAAGTCCCGGTTTAATTTTACAAAGTTAAACCGACCCTTGGGGGCTACTATGCAGTTAAAATAAAAGAAAGGTCAGCCCATTACCTCATAGCGGTCCTTCATGCGATGCATTAGACCGGCTTCAAGTCACGGCTTGTGTAAAGCCGTTCGAAAAGCCGAATGAAGCTCTTGGGCAGAGAAATTGTCGTAAGCCGACATATCAGCCTTCCCCTTGTCCTTGATCATAGTAGTGGAACTTTCTTTGATGCTGTGCTTTGCTAAAGCGACCGGTTGGCTAGGAGCAGTATAGCCAGACCGCTATAATAACATCGCTGCTTTCAGCGGTCTTGTTTGGGCTAGATGTCGCTTTTGCTCGCTCGGCGGTTCAACGGTCACGACCGCTCGGCAGACGGGTTTATGGAGCAGGCTGGGAAGTTTCCACTTGGACCTCCGGTTCAACTTCTGGCGGATCAGCAGTGTCGTCTTTGTACAATTCGCCAGAGCTTTCCTTGGCGGCTTCAGGATTTTCGTGTGGTTGTTCTGGGGTTTTCTCCGGATCAACATCCGGGTAGGATCAAGAGTTTTCGCCTTCTTGCTCAAGCGAGCCTTGGTGCTGCAATATTCAGAATCGGATCAAGACAAATTGACCAAGGTGACGGTGAGTCGAATTGACAAACAGTAATTACATACCCTGCGGCGATGTTCAGCGGAGGCAGTTGTGTGGTGGATGAACCGCCAGACGAGTTGGAAGAGGCCTGATAATTCGGGTCAGACGGATTGAGAGGACATCGGAAGAAACCTTTTAAGGGATAACGCTTTTCGGGAGAGCAAGTCACCTCGGACGACGCCCGGATTGGTGTCTGTAAACCGCTGAGGTAACCCGTTGGCCATCGTGCCGGGTTGTACGGGCGCTCTTCAGCCTGCTGTGTCTTCAAGTTAAGATTTGGATTCAAGTAAGCATAGGAATGATATTTTTCACTTTCCGGACGGCGCGACGAATTCTCTTAACCGCGCAAGATCGGATTCGAAGAAAGTAAGATTACCTCAACAGGTCGGCATGGCTGGCTTCAAAGATCATCCCGGGAAGAAAATTGTCGAAAAAAAGAGTGTAAAGGGGCCAAGCGTATGCAGGAAGAAACACAAAGCGGAAAGCCGGTTTACCTCAGCTTCGATTCTTCGCCTCCGGCGGATCAGAGGACTCGGCGGTCTTCTTCTTGCCTGTTTTCTTAGTGGCCTTGGACTTTACACGCGGCGCCCGAACCGGTTTGGTGCGTTTCCAGAAGGAGCTGTCAGCCTGAGAAGTAACAAGGATTAGCATATATCAACAGAGTATTAAGAGCCTGAAAGGCAGTGAGTAGAACGTACCGCCGGCGGTTTGTTGGCGACACAAAATGGAGCCAACCCGGTTAGGCTGCAGACGGAGATCGGCTCATCAAGCATCTTCTTGACGATCTCGGTGACCTCCTGTTCAGTTATGGGCAGCTCGTGACGCCTTTGAGGATCTTTGAGGCTGCCGTGTACTCGGTGCATCAATCCGGGCCGGCGGCTTAGTGGCAAAACACCCCAAGAGACCCAGCAACGTACAAGATCCACGCCGGTTAAGCCGTTGGCCATTAGAGCTCGGAGCTTGATTATTTGCGGTGCGAAGTTCTTCCGTTCCGCGGCGGTTAAGCGTGCAGGCAGCGGATGCTGGTTGCTGAGCCGGTGAGAACGGTAACCCGGCAAGGGGTTTTCGTCGGCAGGGGCAGTGTTCCGGCAGTAGAACCAGGTTTGGTTCCAGTCTTTTGGATGGCTGTGGTGCTTGGCGTGAGGAAAATCGACTTCCTTCCTCTTCTGGATTGAAACGCCGCCCAGCTCCGTGTTAGGACCATCAGAAAATTCTGTGCGCCGGTTTAGATGGAAAAAATCCCGGAACAACTCCACAGATGGTTCTTCTTGAAGATAGACTTCACAGAAAACTTGAAAGTTGCATATGTTTGACACAGAATTCGGGCCGATATCTTGCGGATGGAGTTGCAAGCTGGCAAGGACGTCCCGGAAAAACTTTGAACCGGGCGGGCAGAACCCCCGGTCTAGGTGCTGCATAAACACAATTACTTCCCCGCGGTTCGGGAGGAAACTCGCCCTCCGGAACACGCCAATGGAGGACATTTTTTGGAGCCAAACCGCCAGTGGTGACATAGCCGCTGAGCTGCGCTTTCAGTGACTCGACCGGACCCAGCTTGCAAGCGGAGAATTGAGGAGCCATTCCGAAGACTAAAGCTGCGAAAGAAAGGAAGAAACGGTTTACCGTCGAACGGGTCAGGTGTTGTAGATATTGTTAAACCGCGATTCAGCAGCCGGCTTTCATTCCGGTTTAACGAGGACTAATGGAGTGACGGATTAACTATCAAAAGTTAAACCGCCAAAGGAGGCAGAGCTAAAAAGTTACTAAGTGCGATGTAAACAGGTTTCCCACGTGAATGAAAGTAAACTAGATCTACCAAGTTCAGTAAGAAAATTTTTTACGACTTATGCAAACCGCGACAGCGCAGAAGGTTCGTGCATGTTAAAATAAAGGATCTGAACAGAAAGGGAAGATGCAGAGTTGGACGAACGGCGTAAAGCAGCCATTTGCACAGATGAGCGGTACGGGCTGGGCAGACGGCACAAGCGGAGCAAGCAGGAAGAACCGCACGAACGCTACGAACTATGAGACGAACAGCGGTCGATGAGATCTAGGGTTCAAGGAAACCTTACTCGACGAAAGGGAACCGCGGAGGAGCGCTGAAACTCGTAAGATCAGGTTGATGCAGCGGCCCGGCGGGAAGCGTCGGTCGAAGGTTGAGGACGACGGCAAGAGCTTCAGGGTCGGCGGGTCGCGAGGAAGAAGAAGAAAGGAAGAAGAAGAAGAGAATGGCCCGACCGGTCTATTTATAAGGGACCGGAGTAATCAACGGGCGCGAGAATCGAGGAGTCAAAAGCGCGGAAGGTGCAGCGGCCGCCGATTCCCGGGATAGCCTTAATGAAGGGAATCTTACTGTTTGGATCTTTTTGTTCAAAATGACGTCAGGGTGCTTTGACACGAAGATCAGAGGATGATGTCACGGCGGTTCAAGCAGATGGCGGTTTACAGGGGAGATCAAGAGTTGCCTGAAGATGTAGAAGATTAACCTGAACCGGTTCAAGTCAATCTGGGGCCTAATGTTGGGGATACAACTACGGAGTGTGAACCGCCCCGGAGGGGCCGGTTTACCCTCGTGCGTGTTCCAGGCCCATATGGAGGCCTGGAGCCCAGAGGTGAATTAAGGTCCGTACATGTAAACCGCCTTAGTTTTATAGCTTGTATTGTAAGGCAAGGAAAGAGAAACCAAGCCGGACTCTTGTATGAGCCGGATTGGGATTCAGAAACCGCCAAGGCCAACCCGTATATAAGGGACGACCAGCGGCGAAGTTAGGGACAGAGAATTCGAGGCTAAGGCAAAGCTATTGCTCCCTAGTCGCCAAACCATATCAATCACACCACAACCGGACGTAGGTTTTACCTTCATCGAAGGGCGAACCAAGATAATTCCGTGTCTTGTGTCCGCATTAACCCTCTAGGTTAACCCGTACGATGGCCCTGCGACTAAGTCCTTTCATGAGGACATCTGCCGTGACAATTCCACGACAATGTGCGATGCTATTTATTAATTGATATGTTTTTCTTATTCAGAAATTGGCAAAGAGCCTATATGTGAGTTATGGTATCGAGCCTGATGAAGAAGGCTCAGCTGGACTACGCCTTACCGCCAGGGGCTTCATCACAACCTGTACTTACCGCATGGACACGGACGGTCGCACACACTTAAACTCGATTGGGTGGAAGAGATTCCTCGATGGCAAGAATCTTCGTGTTGGCCAGGCCATCCTAATTACTATCAAGAAGAACCACCGCCCAGTCTTGAGGATGATGATCGTCTTCGATATCATCTACAACTACATATGTGTGTGTGGCTATATCATCTAGAACTACATATGATGATCGTCGTCGATATCATCTAGAACTACATATGATCATCGTCGTCAATGTCATCTAGAACTACATACGATGATCGTCGTCGATATCACCTAGTACTACTTGAGGATGCATGTTGACTATGTATGAAATTGTTATCTAGTACTCCCTCCGTTCCAAATTACTTGTCGTGGTTTGAACTAAAACCACGACGAGTAATTTAGAACGGAGGGAGTACTACCTAGTACCTATAATGCTTTATGAAATTGATATCTAGTAGTACCTAGTATCTGGAAATTGCAGCTTATTGAAACCAAAACAGGGTAGGAAGCGGGCGGGAAATGATGAAAGATACAGCAGTAGGGAGGGGCTAGGAAACCGCTACAGCTAACTAATAGTAGCGCGTTCCAGAAAATCGCTGCTGATATAGTCGACAGTAGTAGCGCGGGTGCGGACCGCTACTACTAACAATTATCTAGCTGTAGCGCCGTAGTAGTAGTGCGGCTGCCCGTGCTGCTGATAGCCTCAAAACCCGCACTATTACTAGGGTTTTCCCTAGTAGTGCCACTTGCGTTTGTGGCTTGTTGTATCCTCACTTGTACTAATTATCATTCATCTATCAATGGAATGGCACACAAGATTGCATACTTGCGAAAAAAATGTCGGTGATCCGCAACCCTGATTTTTGTTTGTAGGAGCAGTCAGCCATAGGAATTTATATGGCCATGCTTTCAACTTTAACCTCCACACTCTAGTTGCTTGGTGGGCTTGCCAAGGTCTAACTTGGTCATGTTTGTAGAAATAATCTTGAGTTTAATTAGTGTTAGAAATGTGTACCTATTGTGATTCACTTGCATTCAGGCCAAGGCGTGGCGGCGGCTTGCAAGTCTAAGTTGTACTAGTATGGGCAACATTAGTTGTTAGTGCCCGACTAGGTTAAGCTTCCTAGCCCAAGTCATGTTTGGAATATTAGGATATGTCGATAATGGGGCCCTCTTGTGTTTTCATTTCCATCGTCATCTTCCCAGACAAAGCATAACATGCTCAACGGGTTGCCGGTACATGGTAACAAGAAAAAAGAATAAAAACATTAATGAGGATGATGTGGTATAGTGATCTAGAGTTGATTCATGGGGATATATATGAATCTCACAGCGGTTTTAGTAAAGTATTGCAAAGCAAAGGGAATGACACATGGAAATAACAGGTTCACTCGATATTTATTCGTGTGTGTGTGTAGGTCAATATGATCATCCATGGTTCCACTATTCTCACTAACTAGAAGGAGTTCGCTGTCATTTACACACTTAACCAAACTTGATGTGTCGCGCTCTTCAGGGTCACAGGTCTTTTGAGTACTACAAGTGTACATTTTGATGTAATTTCCTCCTAAAAAGATTTGCAAGAAAAGAAAATGTTTTGAAGAGAGAACTAGGAAGGTTTCAGAAAAAATCTGAAAAAGCGAATCATCAGAAATGTTCTGGAAAACACCTGTTCTGGAAAACCTCTGGAAGGTATAAGAAGGGTCCAAAAGATTCATGAACCTACCAGAAAATTCGGGAGAGTGCATCAGACTTGCTCCATGGCATGGGCCAAATGGGACAACCCTAGTTGAGCTGCAGGGCCCATTAGTGGGGGCACCACCATTTGCCTTGGGAGCAAGCTCCCTTGGGGGATGCCAGCCCTAGATGGAGGCACACCCTTTGGGGGGCTCCCAAGTCGGCCACCCCGGGCCTATTATAAATAGAGCGGGGGGGGGAGCTCATCGAGGCAGAAGTCTTTTTCGTGCCCGCGATTGGGCCCTCCCACTCTCTCCCATAAAACATCTCCACACCTTAATGCTGCTCCTCCGTTCTTCTACTTTGACATAGCCTCGCTCTGGGCAGCGAAGCCCTATTGGACGTTGGTTCTGTACACATGGATACTGGCAGAGAGAACATGCATTCAATCTTTTGTTCGGGGAGAATATTCTCGCAACTGGGAGGTTATAAATCCCATCTTCGGGATTTACACCAAATTTACTTATACTGCGGAAATTTGCATCAACACTCTAATCCAATCTCATCTGCATTTTCATACTGATCTTGGGATTTCATTCGTGTGATGATATTTTTCTTTTTCTTCTCTCCCAATACCAGTATTCTAGCATATATTCGTATTCTAAGATTCAGTGGAATCCACAATTGCGTTTTCACGTGATCGTGTAAAGTACCATCACTTAATCTGTTACTATTAGCAAAATACAAATGCATTATTGTGTGGTGAAAAATAATTTCCCAAGGCATTTCCGTGTAGATACTTTTATTGTGAGCAAGAATGTGAAGCTAAATTTTTTGCCACCTCATGATGTGCGTCGACATTCTCTGCTCTGCTTAATATTGTTCACCTCTTTGCTTTATTTCCTTAACTTTGTGTCCTATTTCTTGCAGAAGGCATGCAAGCCACTCTTTCCCGTAAATTTGTCATTCTGATTTTCCACTGACTCAGGGCAATACTGTGTCACCCACTCATCCCAATTCTCCCACTTACATAATATATTGATATGTGTTGTCACCTCCATCCACTCGTCCTCAATTTATTGGCTTTTCATACTAGGCACAACATCAATCGTGTTTCCCCCATTTCCACATGAAATAACTTAGGTCCTACAGCCTCAATATCGTTGCCTACTGTCGGTGCTCCTTGTCTACTCAATCACCACAAAATCATTGGTTCTTCTTCGCCGAAACTTATGATAACACTACTAGGAAAATGCTTATAGGTAGACATTTAGCAGTAGCGTTGGCTAAACACCCCACACTACTGCTATTACCAGTAGCGCCTCACAACACCAGCGCTGCAAGTAAGTGTTAGCAGTAGCGCGGGATATCCCGGCCAGCGCTGTTGCTGATGGGCCACGCTCTCGGCCCACTGTTGCAGCTTTAGCTATAGCGCTGGGCCTCCTTCCCCGCATTGCTGCTAAGCCCACCTCTGCTTCCCCCATGCTGGCCCGCCCTCCCTCTCACTCACCCACTCACGCTCACACTCACAGATCGAATCCCTCAATCCCCTGATCCGGCCGCCGCCCGTCCTACTCCAGCCGCCCACCCTCGTGCGCGCCCTCTTCCCCCATCGGCCGCCCTTCCCTGCGCCGGCCCTCCTCCCCCCCCGCCCCCAGACCGCCATCCTTCCGCCGGTCGCCCCCCCCCCCCCCCCGCCCTCTCCTCCACCGAGAGGTACTCCTCCCTCCTTCCTCCTCCTCCCTCCCTCCCTAGTTATAGTTATTAGTTAGTAGTTATTTTGAATCCTATATAGTTGAAAAAATGTAGGTTTTTAGAATAATGTAGGTTATGATCGAACCGTAGCTAGGACAGATTAAATATGAACCCTAGTTAATTCGTATGAACCCTAGGTTTTTAATTAGGTGTAGTTAATACAATTTAGGTGTTTTAGGTGTATTTAAAAGAATTTTAGGTGTTTTAGTTGTCTTAGGTGTAGTTAACAGAATTTTAGGTGTTTTAGTTGTTTTAGGTGTAGTTAACAGAATTCTAGGTATTTTTTTAGTTAAAGCAATTGTTGTTATTTTTCTAGTTAAAGCAATTTTTCCTGTTATATTCAAATATGTAGTGGACAAGTCATATTTTGAACATGTCATATTTTTGACATGTCATATTTTTCCGAGTGGCCAATGTTTTGCCAGAAATGTTGATTCATTTACGTTCTGGCAAATTTCAGGCGCTGGATATGTCCTACTTTTAGCAAAGGTCATGCCGAGTTTTGCTAAGTGTTTATTAATTTTTGTTTTCATAATTAAGCATTTTGTTATCGACATCGACGATGCCTATCCCGCATCCTCGTCATAGACTCGGCGGAGGACTCCTGCTTTAGCCGAGGGGCCATGTCCGGGACTGGGCTCCGCCTGGCTGGTACTGTGTTGTGCTACCTTCTAGCGAGCGCAGCTTAGTGAGGAGCCAGCCCGTCATAGACTCGGAGCTTCTTTGGTGGCGGTCACGTGGGCCTGCATCGGTGTAGAGGCCTGAGTCCCCCGCGCAGGTGGTACAACACCGTGTCATGGAGGAGAACGCGCACGTCCAACGCTACTTGGTTTCGTTGGCGAACGGCAGGTTCTCCAATACCTGGCAGATTCTTTGGGAACCTCACCGTAGCTATGATCCTGTGATGGTTCCTTCTCTTTGGGTGTCCACCGCAGCCCACTGAACCTAGATGAGCTATTATTCGAGATGTATTAGTGATATTATATGATGATCTTTGCTACAAACTACTATATAGGTATTCGATGATGGATTATTAATTACCTATTAGTTATTTGCTTATTGAATGCAAAGATGAGCGTGGTTTGTGCTATAAACTACTATATATGTATTCGATGATGGATTATATGATGATCTTTGCTGCAAACTTGGTTCGATGATGATCTTTGCTACAAAGTACTACAAACTAGACATTTCAGGTGTTCTAGTTGTTATATGATGATCTTTGCTACAAACTACTATATATGTATTCGATGACGGATTATTAATTACATATTAGGAAATGTCTGACGACGAAAGGGAATTCGCTTTGTGCGATTACTGCGAAGATGAGCGCGGTCTGTGCGACATGCCTCACCTGGTAGAAGGTCGGTGCTTCAGCATCAAGCTCCAAGAGACCTTTGATGTTGATACGGTACGCAACGATGACAAGTGTTTTTTGTTATTTTTGCACGACTTCTCTACTTCTTCAACGTGTAATTTCCGTCATTTACAATTCGACTAGCTTATCCCATGCCATGCAAGACGCTATGTCTTGGAGAAGATGGGTTTTGAAGATCATGAAAGCATGGAGACAAAGATAATTCAACTAAGGATCCATCATGGTTATGATTTTGCTGTAAAACTATACAATTTTGTTAACTCATCCAATTTTGGTTGCCCGAATTGGGAAGCCCTTTGCAAGGCGTATGATTTTCATGAGGGTATGCTTCTCACCTTCGATCTTGGTGATCCTGACATCCATGAAAAGAATATGACCATTTGGGTCCTTGTTGACACGCTTCCAGTTCTACCTCTGTGTGATTTTCTCAAATATATTTATTAAGTAATTTATATTGTTTATTTCAAAGTATTTGACAGGTTATTTCCATTGACAGCTTATTTTCATTCTTCAAAAAATGTACGGAATATGGTAGACAGAACCTACTACTACAATGATGAAGCACAATTAACTTATAAGGAGAAAAATGGTCTTATCACATTTTTTACTGATCTTGAGAATTACAATAGCTATTATCGAATTCCTCAAAATTATGGTCAATATGTGCCACTAGTGCACGCGGTGTGCTATGGTAACATCAATGGAGATAGCACGGTAAGATTTTCTACTATTACGACATCCGTGCATCTTTTGCATAAATTTTTCTAACACTAAACTACATTGCTAACTACAAAGTTATTACTATGTTTTTAAACAGAAAATCCTGATGCATCGTGTGCCTCATCTGATGTTGCCAAGAGGTCGCGTTAATGTTATGAGCTTACGGCCACCACGGCCAGGTCAGCCGAAGTATCCACATCACTCATGTCCATAACGGATTTCTAAAAGCGAGGAAGCCATGATAATAAATGATTGGAAAAAATGTTTCGGCCATTGAGAGCTACTTGGAAGGAACATTGAGCGTAGGCCAAGACTTGGAGATAGGATGATCTCCGTTCTTCATTATGGAGGGTCCAGTTTCCTTAATGAAGAGTCAATGCCTATCTTGTTTTATGATATTTTACCTAAGAGAGGGTAGAGTAGTTCCTATGAGAGGAGTAGGTCCTAGGTAGAATGTGTTATTATGTGCTACAATGTGTTAGCTAAAGTTGATGAGGAGGATGAGGAGTTGTGATTATGACTAGTGACTAACTTGTTATATATATGATGTCTCATTGACGAACATTGTTTGGTGGTGATGACTAGTAGTAATGAATATGCTATTTAAACAGACTAGTTCATGATGAGTTGTTATTGTATAAAAGATATATCTGTTTAAACATGTACAACGCCAAAATATGAAGAAAAAAAACAAAAACTTTAGCAGTGGCGCGGGCCAAAATATTAACAGCAGTGCTCATTTACCAGTAGCGTGGCCCAAAACAAGCGCTACTTCTAGAAAATAGCTGTAGCGCCATAGCAGTAGCGCGCCTACCCGCTCTACTAATAGCAAAAAAAAAACAGCGCTACTGGTAAGGGTTTTTCTAGTAGTGTAAAGAGTGCGGTAAAAATCTTAGAGAGCTTATTTGCTTGTTACCGTAAAAACCTGGACCTACTGACAAATAACACATAATCTAAGGACTAAACTGTAAAGTATAATTATATTGACAACGTGAGTGTGAGACATAGGGACTATTACGTCAATAGGATATAATAGAGGACTTAATGCAAAACATCCAAAATCATACTCCCTCCTCCCCGTATGTTAGGTGTACTTACTTCTGCATGCAATTCCATAATGTAAGGCACATAGTTACGGCCTCGCTAACGACCACTATTTTCTGGAAATAAAAAAAACAAAGACGACCCGCTGGTGCAGTTACGGCAATCTGGGGTTGGGATTGGATCGTTCAATCAAAACGAGGTGTCCAGGGCTAATTTTACTGCTAAATCCTCGTACACCTAACATACTAGGAAGGAGGGACGAGAGTACTTTCTTTCTAGTTCGTGCAGTTACCAATTCGCAAAATGTATAGTGCTCTCTCGTTCGTGAGATTATCCCTTTGGACGAGGAGAAATTAGCACCGCCGACCAGCAGGAGACGCCACACCGACCCTTTTTCAGAGGGCGTCAACATGTGGAGCATGAAGGTTCCGGTCGTTTCCTGCCGCTACTTCCTTAGATGCATGCGTAACGTGGGGAGCCAGGCTAGGAGGTTGTGGTCATGGGCAGTGCCGTCTGACCTTGTATTACCGATCTCTTGGATGGGAGGCCGCGCCACTGGCCAACAGGAGGCCCCTACGTCTACGTGTGGCTCCTTTTCTTCTTCAAGTCCGACAGCCACCGCCACCATTCGTCACCTCTCGCCGACCTTGAGGCGCCAAGACCATCGAAAGGTGGTGCCTCCTAGAAATTTGTCCGCCAGCGTCACCGCAATCGCAGCCCGCCACATGTACAACGAGATTGTTCCCTTCAACCGCCGCATGCCCCTGGCAGTGCTCTCCTATATAGAGCTGTGTGAGGCCGACGGGTCGTCTTTGCGTAGTTTAAGAAGGAGAATGCCTTCGAGGACCTCGGCCGGTGCCACCTCATCACGGACTTTCGGATCGCTGATGAACCATTAACAAAAGTAATAGTAGCACCGGTGTGGCAATGCAGGAGGGTACTGTTGGACTAGTACACCAGAAGAGCAAGTCTGATGCAGTTTATATTGGTGGAGGATGACATGTGGGTCCAGATTAAATGGAGTTGTACCGCATACATGTGCGAGTACTCGGCATGTATGTGTACCCATGTGTGCATTAATTGCCACAACACTTGAATCCGTCCACTCCTCGTGATCCTCTCCTCGTACCTCGCGGATTTTCCTCACACCTTTATATGATTTACAAGAGCTGAAGTTCCAGTTGAAGCAAGCGTCTATTTTCCCAAGTTGTGTTGTTCTACCTAGCTCCTTTCCCAGTTAAAATCTTCCCCGTCACCTTCATAACCTTCTGGGGAAGAGCGTGAGTCAGCAGACATGGGCCATGGGAATGAGCACTTGTTTTTCCGTGAGGTGGGCATTTCGGGCTTTTAGGCATAGAAGACATGGGGAAAGGAAGGGCCAGCTATCGATTCAAAACTTGTACACTTTGGCTGAGCGTGTCTACAACTTTGTCAGACAGATCTCTAGAAGACATATGTACATAGCCACTTTTGAAAGGTTTGGTTGCCTCTGCTGACTCCCAAGCCAGGCCTTGCTCGGCCTGATCTGGGCAAGAGCGTGAGTCAGCAGACATACGTACGTACGTAGCTTCATGAAAAGACCTCTATTTTTTGTCGAATGCAGGGGCTTTACCTAGCAGGAGTCCATCGGGACCTACTCATGCATGACCACTCGTGAAGGTACGCTACGGTCACGGCAAGAGAATCCATCAGGGCTACATACATACGTGCCTCCTATATATACTACTCCACTGTTACTAGGTATGACTAATATGTTTATTCGTGCGGTTGAGAAGACTACCGTGTATGCTTCATAGATATCTTGTCGGTCTTCTTGTCATCTTGTGTGTCAGTCTGTGGCTCCGCTACATACCCCCCCTTTGACTTGTGGCATTTGTTGACGTATGTTCACGTTCTTGTTCACCACTGCCAAATCTGTTTTAAATAGTGATGTTAGGTCTAGTTTAATTTCAGGCCATAGTCTGTCTACTCCACATGCACAACCATGGGAGACTCCCCATGAGGCACTTGTGTTGGTACAGTAAAGATTAAGTTGATACCCAGGGGCAACATAATTATTGTTAATAACCAGTGGAAATTTGTTTGATAGGAAGCTTATTTGCGTCCATAGGTTAAGAGTGGACTAAAGCAACTGCAACTGAAATTCATAGTTTTAGAGTTATGTTTTTAATACCAAAGAGAAAAATACTGGTTGATGTGTTGTAAGATCAAAGATTTTAGTGCAGTGAGAAACAAAAAGGAAAGACAGATGCAACTCCTCAACAACAGCTAGATGAGACTTCATTTGCTCATCTCAGGAACATGATGGTATGTGACCTCATCTAGATATATTTATCTCTTTTTTTTGCAGGGGTACAAGCAGGTACTTCGTGTTAAAACCAACACTATGCCTTTCCTTGTCAAAATTGGTCTTGCTATGTTAGTTTTGAGCCGCTCATGCTTGAAAGTTGGGACTTGAGACCAAGAGTAGTACTAGAAGTAGGCTGGGAGCTAGGTTGGATGAATGACATAGCTTATATCATTGACGGGATCCCCACTCAGCCTCCGAGATTGAATGAGAAAATAAAAATCACAATAGAAATAACAACCAGAAATGAAGTATTGTTCAACATTTTGGCTAAAAATTTCAAAAATAAAAAATGATTGTTATATTTTAAATCATTAACCACTTGCATTCTAGAAAGCATATGCTTTTCAACGCAGTGAATACATCTTCATGTTTTTAACAAAATTAGTGTAATACTGTGTGCCAAGAAAACTATTGTTGCTACCATTTCATGATGTATTTTTTCAAACAAAATACTCAAGTGCGACTAGAGAAAAATCTCCTCGACGGGTCATGCTGACGGAAGCTGACCATGGGCCCCCCTTGCCATACCGACCATTGTGTGCTTTGCTAAGACTAGACCTCCAGCTGGAGAGGTTGAGCATGGTAGCAAGACAGACCCTGAGATTTCGTGGGTACATGGCGAAACTAGAATACGAGGGGCGCCGTTAATATAAGCTATACATATGTAATCTGAAACGATATGGCCTGATAGTAATATTTATCTCTACGTAGTGTCCAATCAGTTGATTATGAATGACATGTCACAGCAATAAATGGAAGGAGATATAGCCTGGCCGCGTGGGTCCGGCGGTGGACGGTCGGCAGGTGGCAGGCGTCACGGCCCAGCTTGAGGACGAGGACGAGGAATAGGCACACAGGGGGGCAAATGGATAGATGATTGGTCGACCACACTACAGGCGATCAGGAGCAACGAAAAAATGAGCCCTGAATTTCTTTTTTTAGGCCAGTGTTAACACTGATGATGCCAGATCCCCCAAAGCAGCTCACGTGCATTGCTAGCCCACTAACAACCATGCCATTTTTTTGCAGGGGCCTAATCGCTAGTTACTATCCCTGGGCTACATACGACTCTCTGCTTGACAATCGCCTGTGTACCAAGGGCAGCTCCCCTATATTTTTACTTACTAGACATTCCGATGAGATTTGTAAAAACTTGACGCCATCTATGACTCTTTATTTCCGTGTGCCTCCCATGCCTACATGTCTGATGTGACTTTGCCTTGAGAAACAAGCAAGGAGAAAATTACGTGCCACCAAGTTTCTCACATCGCTTTACAGAGCTTTTGGCACAAATGAATACTCAACAATAGAGAAAGATACACCCCAGATGTTATATATATAGCCCTCAACTTTCCTTATAAAGTAGAGAAAGTGCCGATTATTTCTAGGCCCATTGTTAGATGTGATGAATGATAGAGCTATAACTTCATTGGCAGCAGCTACCGTCTACCAGTACCATTTCTGCACTTGATTTGGTGGGTTGTAATGTTTACCACAATAGATGTGATTAAGAGAATGAATGCCAAATTTGTTTTCTGAATCCATCGTTCAAATAGTTGTAGTCTCGTCATTGCTAAATAAATAGATTTTAGTGCATTTGATCTTTTCTGGACGCATCTTTTTTTCTTTTTCGAAATGGAGTGTAACCCCCGGCCATTGCATTGAGCGATGCACATAGCTTTCATTGAGGGATGCACATAACCCCCGGCCGGGCTTTCTTTCCATGCGATTATATCACCTCGGTATTTCAATTTAATGAAAGGCCCTTTATCGAAATGTTGCAACTGAGCTTGAATGATCGTTCATACCCTTCAGATCGTAAAAATGGTAGAGCTATGTTTGAAGAAAAGATCCATCAAAGAGTAACACAGGTATTTGTTAGTTTGCATCATGGACAATGCACGGCCCAATAGATAAACGAACAATTGAGGAATTTCAAGTCGATCGTGCATCATAAAAACAAGAACAACTTGCAAGTTCTTAAATAGACATCTTTTCTGCCTATATTTTCTCAGCATCCCGCCATATTTTGGCGACCCTCTCTACACACCCGGTCAATTGGTACATGCATCAATACGATGATGCCAATCACTCGTGCTGACGTGAATACATAATTGCCAATATAATTAAACATTCATTTATTGTGCTGGTAAACGTTTAAATTTCCCGAGCAAACTTTGGATTATTTTTATATATTTATCGGATAGAAGCTAAGAAAAGGTGCTTAGATATGAATTTTTCTTGCATTTACATGCATTTTTAAAGATACTTATAGTTGAATTTTATATTATAGCCACTAAATAGCTCACAAAAATGACAAGGCCCGATCAAGCCCCGAATTCAGCTTGTGAGATGCGGTTGGATGGAGCTTTTTGAGATGCCCGGCAATGGATGGAGAGGTTTGGAGGAAGAAGGTCCGGTTGGTCCTTCCGGCAACAGGATCGATGCGGTAACAGTGGCGGCGATGGATCACGATTCCGGCGATGACAACTGTTGTTGACCGTCTCGGTGTGGCGCCGTAGGGCGGAGGAGGCAGTTGGGAGTCGGCAGAGGCGCTGGGTAGTTAACATAAGTAACATCGGCGACGACCCGACGCATGGTGGTGACAGTGATGACGCCAGGACAGAGGTCAAAAGTTTTACTCGGCAGGTGGGTGATAGAGTATATTTAGGAGTTGGGGCGGCCGAGGAGGATAAGTTATCCTCATCTAAAGGCGATAGGGGATCAGTTAGGTGCCGCTTAGAAGAGGAAAACTGAATTTATCCTAACGCCTTTTGGGGGGATTGGTCAGAGATGTATGTGTGCGATCTAACCTAAAGGTGTTTTCAAAGAATTTTCCAGGAGCGCATGCACAAGAGAGAGCGGGAGGGGGGGTCATAATTGAGATCAAAGAAAATGGTTGCAGCAACAGCTAGCACCATCACTAATCCAACCTAACTACCAGACCTAGTACCAGCACTAGGGGTTTGAAACCACGACACCTAGTGTATAAGAGGGCTCAAGACTATGTAGATCTCCAAACTCTTGAATCGTCATTGAGATACTGATCTGCCTCACGCACATCTCTTCTTTGTGTCAACACTCACTGTACCTTCCGATTAATATTTACCGTAACAACCCATATTACTCAGTGGCACAATTTTCTCTTTGTCCTTCTTTTCAAGGGAGCACAATTTTCAGGCTACAGGCATGGGAGGTACCAGGAAAGAAAGAGTCACTTGTAGCGCTGAATCTCTTACAGGTGGCATTTGAAAGCCTACTGACGTTTCTCTGCGCTCCAAAATTTGTTGTACTATCCTTTCCTTTCGTGATGTACTATTACTTCATAAAAACTTACATGCAGATGTTTTAGCTTTGTATTATACTTGTACAACGAGTATTATGTATTTGGGTAGGATTTGTTGGCTTTAGGCCTGCGTCACATGTCGATCCCGACAAGTAATTTCTGCCGGAAAACGTATGTATACCCTCTGTTCAACTATTTAACCTCGCTCCGTCAGATAGGGGATAGGACGCACAAAGAGATGGGAAACTTCGCCAGAACGGAGAAACCAAGCCTCTTGAACGGATCCAGAGGGGAATCGATAGAAAGGCTCCATCACCTCAATCAAGGAGACTCCGACATCAACCATCAGCGTCATTATTCCCCTATTCATCTCTTTGTAATACCAACCCTGAGTGGATTCTCTAATGTATTACATTGATCACTCATACATGTTCATTATGATTATCCCCATGGTGCCTTTTCTCTCCGTGTCCGAGTAGACCCCCTAGTTCTCAAGCATATAGAGGAAGTCTAGTATGTTTAGGCAGTGAACACTGATACAATTCGATATCTGATTTATATGTTTATGTTAATAATCTTCTCAATGATGGGTTAAGTCGTCGATCTAATAGTCGTCGATTTCAATAAAGGATTAGATGCAACAGGTGATTCTTCTTCTCCCGTTGCCTCCCATGCCTAGAATCACCACCCCTCCTCCTCCTCGCACCCCCCTCTAGAAGAACAAGCACCGAGTGGCCACTGAGTTTTTCATTGCAGTTTTAGGTAGCGGTAGATTCGCGAGTTCTAATGAGTTTTGGCATACAGAAGAGTTGGTCCACGAAGCCATGAAGGGAGATCAATGTCTCGTTGATAAATGAAGAGGCCAACAGTTGTGCTGCCCTTGAGTGCTCTTATATATTGGCTCGTTGCATTAAATCCACTACCTACAGCTAGTACTTGTAGTAGAGGCTGGCTGAGACGATGGACCTAACTTCCAGAGTTGAGAAAGCGCTCGTAGATGTGCCCGCAAGTATGAAAAACTAACAAAGCACTCGCACAAAGAACTCTTTCCTAGCATGTACGATGTGCTCATGTTCCACTCGGAGTGCAAGTAAATTTTTACTTCACCAGTCACAGTTGGTTTTTGAGATACAGATACTAACTCCACAAGGAGTGGTACTCCAATATAATACTTTAGAGATGCAACAACAAACCAAGGAGTTGTACTTCCAATATACATACATATACATAAAGTATCAAACCGAGAAAATGTCACAGTTCACGTATAATGGACGCTTACATAAAGTATCAAGCACACACTACGATAATACCCACGGATTATAATGCAAGGTACAATCCAATAAAAGTTACTTTCTTACGCTACGCTTATGCACTGGTTGATATGAATTAGCTTAGGATTCTCTAAGATTGGACTAGATGGCACGTACAGTTGGCATCAATAGCTCTGCTCATCTCTTTGCAGTAGTATGTACAATATTCTCTTTAATCTTGACAAGTTGTTCTGCTACTTCTTTCATACCAGGCCGTCCATCTAGACATTCCTTTAGACATTTCATTGCTGCCTTGCCAATTTCTTCAAGAATCACGATATCTTTTTCAGCTACAATTTCCTCATCAAACAATGACCTTCCACTCTTTTTTGTCTCATATATATGGCGGAACTAGATGATGAGGCTACCACTTTCACCATATTCCACTTTTTTCCTAGATATGAGCTCTAGTAGAACAACTCCAAAGCTATAGACCTCGCTCTTTGAGGTTAATATACCAGTGTTCCTCAAAACTGGGTCCATGTAACCCTGGCACCCGATAACCTTCTTACTAAATTTTTCCCCTAGTTAAGTAGGCGGCGCAGCCCGTGTCCGTGTAGTAGGTGTACGTGGAGCGACCGCTCGGCCCGTTGTTGGTGTAGGCGAAGGTGTTGCAGCCGATGATGAAGAGCTCGTTGTGAGTGTTGGAGATGCGGTAAACGCCAGCCGGGTTGTAGTCTACGGTTTTGATGTGCCAGTCGATGACGTCGCCAGAGGAGTTGTGGCACTGCCATGTTAAGGGCACCAGCATCACCCGAGCCTCCGGGCGCGGGGTGACCGACATGTTGAGCACCAACACCCGTAGAGCCTAGCCAGTGTTCCCTAGGATAGGCCTGCTGTTGTCGCAGATGATCTCGAAGCCCGGGAGGAAGCAGCCTTGGCCGATGCCCAAAGGGTAGGGGACATCGACGCCGCCACAGCTCGGCCGGCAGCCTTGCTTCAAGATGAGGCTTTGCGCGGTGGTGGCAAGTGCCGCAAGACGCAGCGTACGTAGGCAGCAAAAATGTCGTCGACATTTCTGCTTTGTTCCTCAGCTACTTGCTGTTGAGAGCTTGGGCCTGTATACCGAAAAAGGCTTTCGCCCCGCTTTATAAATAAAGCACCACCGAACATAAAGTTGCACAAATCAAGCATACAGACACACACGCACACACCGCCACCTCAAGCAGGTCCGACAAATAAACACACGGTATGAAACCCAGGTTCAGCTATGGGCACAGCACAACACGCCCAATAACACAACACGACTCACACTACGAGCACACCGGCGGCGGCGACGACGAGGTGTAGAGGATCTAATCCGGCTCCGGCGGTGGAGGAGGGAGCGGAGGAGCCAACCGGAGCGCCATTGAGCGAATCTGGGCGATGATGGAGGTGATGGCGTCTCTCTCCTGGGGGCAACTAAGCGGCCGCCAAAGTTGCAAGTAATCAGACCATTTGAACAAAGCGTCAGTAGCACGTCGAAGAGGAATCCACTGAATCACAAGTTTATTCCTAACTGTCCACAACGTCCAGGTTAGCACGCCGATGACTAGCCACCCAATGTGGCGGGAAGGGGGAGGTAACGTCTGGAGTTCCGTGAATAGGGCGGGGAAGTTGTTGTGATCCCAGCTTCCACCCACTAATTCGCGGAAACATCTCCAAAGGAACTGCGCGGACACGCAGGTGAAGAAGATATGGTTTGAATCTTCCTCAGGCCCGCAGAGCGAGCAACGCCCATCCCCTGGGCCGTTGCGCTTCAGGACCTCCACGCCGGAGGGTAGGCGGCCGAGAATCCATTGCCACATGAATATCCTAATCTTCAAGGGGAGTCGAATCTCCCAGATGGAAGTGAGGGCCGCATGACCCAGCGAGGGTGCGATGGCCTGGTATAGAGATTTAGTGGAGAACTGCCCCGATGGCTCTAGACGCCACTTGGCCCGGTCTTCTCCACCCTTGAGATTAGGTTCTTGGAGCACGATGCATTCCAGCAACTCATGCCAGTCCGCATTCCCAGCCGGGCCAAAAGCTCTCCGGAATGCGAGATGCCCTAAGTCAATAAGGGCCGTTGCAACCGAGATTCCCGGGTCAACCGCGATGGAGAATAGGTCCGGGAACCGAGCCGCAAGGGGACGGTCTCCAGCCCATCTATCAAACCAAAACAACGTGGAGGTGCCCGATCCAACCGCGATCGAGGTGCCGATGCGAAGGATCGGAAGGAGCTGAATGACGGATCGCCAGAACTGGGAACCTCTGGATCTCTGGCAGAAGGCGAGTGGCTGCCCACGGAGGTATTTATTTTATTTTGCTTCTTTTATTTATTTTATGAAAATTCTTTATTTTTTGCTTTTTTTATTTTATTTTGTTTCTACTTACTGTTGCTAATTTTATTTATTTTATTAAATTTGTTTATTTTACTTTATTAAATTTTATTTTGTTTCTACTTATGTATTTTCTTTTCTTTTTTTATTTTTTATTAAAATTCTTTTTGCTTTTAATGTTTTACACACAAAAGCCCTCTCCCCTGGCCGGTTCATTGGTCCAGGTTCGTGCCATAAACCGGTACTAAAGACCAATCTTTGGACCCGGTTCAGGGCACCAACCGGGGCCAATGATGGTGGGCCTGGAGAGAGGCCCATTGGTCCCGGATCGTCCCACCAACCGGGACCAAAGGTGTCAGACGAACCGGAAACAATGCCCCCACGAGGCCCGGCAGGCCCCTGGCCTCACGAACCGGGACCAATGGGCCCATGGGTTCCGGTTTGTGACCGAACCGGGACTAATGGGCTTACCTGGCCCGAACGTATGCCATATTTTCTACTAGTGAGTTCGTCAGCATTTGTTTCTCTTACTTCTGGTATATATGATGCATTTACCAGAGCTTACTGCCGCTTGCTCATCTACTCACATGGGTTTGTATAGAAAGGATGTCATCAGTTCCTTACTGAACCTTAAGTCCATGTGGAGTAGACCAGACTGGCCTCAAACCAGATAAAACCAATATAGCAATGCGGCACGAGGACGCTTCTGCAAATACCATAAATGTAACTAACAGTACTTTAATGCCACCAGAGTAGGACCTTATCTTTTCCATTTGTTGATGCGTAACGGACCTCGTTAAACTTTGTTGGTTCTCACTTCTTTATTAGTGATGTAGGCAAAGCTTTTGCCTCCGTTTTAGAAAAAGAACTAACAGTGGAAAACTGGAAGCACATGACTATGATGGAAACTGACATTTTGCAAGAGAGCAAATTTTCTTCACTAAGATGAAACACCTCTGTCACATAGAAAGAGCCCTAAATAATCCACCACAAGTCATAAAAAATGAAGTTAGAGCTGCTACAATGGAGATACCAGAAGTAAAACTCACTGACTTGGTGACTGGTGAGAAGAAAAATGTGTTCCAAATGCCAATCGAATTCAGTATGCTGGCTCACTTGTATGTTTTGTGGTGTCAGTAACATGGTTATATAACAACTCCCAGACATAGTGATATGCTTGTTCTTCATGTGCCATTCTGTTCCAAGTAAGAAAAACAGAACAAGGATCATAATGGTTAGATAATAAGCATCTTATATACTCTTCTATTAATGTTAGCTGAAGATGTCATGTGGGATAGGGCTGGGTGAAGCTGTACTATGTACATGTGCGAAAACCTGAAAACTCATCCTATAGGGATGCCATGTGAAAAAACATTGCTGCAGCGCTCGACTTCCTCCACTCCATCTCACCTCAATCCTTTTTTGAAGGAGGCTACACCCCCGGCCTCTCCATCATATGTAGTGATGCAAACACAAGCTAGGATATTTTGTTCAGATCACCGTAAACTCAGGATTATCGAGCCTTCTTTTTCTTCTTCTTCCTCTTGGATCGCATGCTCGTCCTATAATTGAGACATGCTCCTAAGATATACTTCTTCTTTAGGCATGGGAGACATGGGGGAAGGAAGAGTGACTTATGGTATTTGATCAACTACGAAGGGCATTAGTAGGGTCGCCATGATGTGAATCTGTTGAATATTTGCGAAAACAAATACATTTTTGAGGAAGATGGCGAGGTGCACGCAAGTCATCCAGTTCATGCTCTAAACTCATGTCTGCTGCATGTATGACACTGGACCACGAGGCTCAAACTGAACGTCTGCTCAACTCAATGTGGATGGGTCTTGCTCAAACTTCAAACTTACCTCCAGGAGCCCCAAATGTAGCAGCTCCAAATGGATAAGGAAAAAGAAACTCAGATTTCATACTCAATATTATGACCTCACAACCAGACTGAGCGATTCAAGCAGTTATTACAGAAAAATAAAAATAAAAATCTTTGCCACAATATGCCATCAGATAAACAACAAATTAATTTATTAGATCTGCATGGTTATCACTTTAGGCTAAAGGCAGTTTGGCGCCTGCCCCATGCTATGACTAAAGCAAAAATCAGTTAACTGAGTATGTTCTGGTTTCCAGCTTACTAGGAAGCAAAAGCAGGCCTGACTAATCTCCCTCAACACACTGAAGATAACAGAAAACTCAAACTTTGCGTCCTGATCGTCATGCACCTCTTGACCATGGCTTTGAAAGTTTCCTGTGTCCACCGACCTCACAGAAGACATGCTCCATACACACTGCTAGCTAGAACAATTTTTGCAGATGGATAAGATATTGGAAAGCAAATAACATATAGCTTTCCTGCGTATGTATATACACATTCAGTCAAAAAAATCGTCAGAACGTTTGCAATCAACCAGAAGTTTCATTTCTCCACAAAAGAAAAAAATATATAATACTCTTTTATACACAAGAAGCATTCTATTAGTGCGCTCATGAACAAAGGCACAAGGTAGGCAAATGAATTGTAAATATGGATTTCACAAGGACCATGTGTTAACCGCCAGTGCCTACAGTTTCTTGTCCCTCCACCTACTTAAGTAGTACCACCTCACATCAGAGAGCCTAGTACTATTGACAGAAGGAACTCCAACAGTCACTGTCTAGGCACAATGCATGTTCACTAATGACTACAGCTTTGGAAGTCTGGTTGGCAGGCCACGTCACTCATGTATGGGACAATCTCAGTGTTGAAAACATCACATGCCAGCACGTTCTGTATCTCAGACTCTCAGCAACCTGACTTCACTCTAGATACCTGTTGAACCTCGTATAAACATTAACATCAACACAATTATACTGAAAATCCCAGAGCGGAATCACCCAAGAATATACAGAGTATCCTCATGAAAATATTGTTGCCCCGGGCAGTGTGTATATTAGTAGCCAAGTAGGTGATTGGGTTAATGTATAGATGGATAATTATGCACCGGGCAGCAACCTGTCAATCCAAATCACCTATTATATAGAGTAGCCTCATGAAAATGGTAATTAAAAAAACATCAACCACAAAAACACTTCTTAATGTTGAGATGGAATTTTCATGATCATCTAAAACTAAACACATTATGTACACCTAGCTTACAGGATATGTACAGCTTTAAAAAATTATGAGCTTGGTTTTCGTTTCTTACAAATAACTTCTTGGATAAATTTAAGACTTGTGTTCCTAGCTTCCTACATATCCTCTCACTCCTTTATTCTTTCTTTATGATGGGGTGCTGCAAGCTAATCATATTTTAATGGATGTTGATGTATAGATAGTTTTGCCCATTCAAGGCTTTTAACTTATTGTGCAAATAGGTAATGATTATTGTTGTCCATATATGTGAAACATCAACATGGAATACACTAAAAGATGATTTTCTATTGATAAAAGGTGCTTCGGTTGATAGGAACGTAACATGTAGTGTTCAAGTTGCCTCAAAAGTTTTTGTCATTTACAACATGAAACCACTTGATGATAACACCAAAAAGGTTACTCTATTATAGAATGTGTGGTGCTGAAGACATATGTCTAGATAACCAATTTACTTAACTGGCCAACAATTTTTTATAAAGTGTGGACAATATCACACCGATGACAACTACTAAGATTCGGTTTGTCACTAATGTTGTGAACTCTACTGATAGGCCCATCATTCAATGTATTTGGCCCCAAATCCACCCCAGCCAAGGTAAAGCCCACCATCACCCACTATAATAAGTTTCTTCTCTATGTTGATCAAGAATAAAATAAAATTTAAATGCTTATAAATTATCCTATAATAATCAACTCAAATGATGGAGAACTAGTATTTCTAAAATGCCCTGAGAGATGTGATACATGGGGCAAATCTCTTATTTGAATAGAACTAGATGCTCCTACCCTTTCAACGTTCTTGAAAAAAATAGCCTGAATAATTTATCATATACCTACCACCACTCCATAGTTCTAACAAAGAGTGTGATTGTTAGTGAACCAGTAAAAAAAAGTAATAGGGCAGCATCATTAGTGTAAAAATGCATGGATGAGTAATGCTACTATCCGCCACAATAGAATAGTACAAAAGAACAGGTCACATGTTGCTGGCTTCAATGTTTAATTGATGTTCGTTGAGGACGATAGGTAAGACAACACTATTCTAATCCTGGATTAGAATAGTTATTTGGATCACAGCCAGCCTATATAGGGGCGATCACACATTCCTGAGATCACGAAACCCACCAGACCGATTGAAAAAAACACCACACTCCACCCGCTGCCCCGATCCCCACCTCGTCCCTCTATCCACTCCCCGCCGAATGCCAGATCTCGCCGCCGCCTCGTCCCCAAACCGCCGCCGGGGCCTCCTCCTTCCCCAACCGCAACCTCTGCTCCCCTGAGCCCCTCATCCCGCCGCCGCCCGCCTTCCCCTGAACCCCACGCCGCGCGCGCCCTCCCAGGAACGCCCCGCCGCCACGAGCCCTCCCGGGAACCCCCGCCGCCGTGCACCCTCCCCGGAACCACCGCCCTCCTCAAATCCCGCCGCCAGTGCCGCCGCCCTCCCTGGATCACCCAGCCACCACCATCTCCCTCCCTGGTCGCGCCGCCACCACTCTTTCCCTCCCCAAATAGCGCCGCAACCACCACCTCTGGCCTCTCCTGCATCGCGCCCATGCTCCTCTACCTCCGGGCGCGGCTCTGCGCCGCAACCATCACTGTCGACTAACCCCGACAACCATCAGCCTGGGCGCCCTCCCTCCCGCCCGCTCGCTCCGACGCGGATCCGGACAACCCCACAACCCTCCCCTCCGGTGAGCCTCCTCTGCTCCTTCTCTACCTCCGGCGTCCCACCCCTTCCCCCACCTCCCCGACCTTCACTGGTTGCCTGGATAGGACTGCCCTTGCCATTGGGCGCGACCAGTGCCTGTACTTCGCCCACGACCAAGCCACTGTGCTCATCTTCAGTTCCGCGTCGCCCAGTTGCATAACAGTAGCGGTATGTTGATGTTCAGAGCACATGTTCTGTTGAAAAGATTCCCATTTTGCCTAATTATATTGCAATCCTGCAAGTCTATGAGCCATGCTCTGTACTGTGAACATATACTGATAATACAAGTTATTTGGTACACTGTCAAGGTTCAGGAAAGGATGCAGGCTTCCACACGATGCCTGAAAAAATGCCACTTTCCAAATCTCGTCTCCGTCCGAGCACGAAGCCGCTGCTGCCGTCAGTGCTTGGTGCACCAGGAGAAGTTCGTCACCTCACTCGCGACCAGTCCATCTATCGCCTTCTGTGCAAGCACTCCATCACCTCACACAGTGTCCGTTCGACAGAGTTTGTCCTTTTGAATAAGCGGAAAATGGAGTTTAAAGCGCCCACGGGCGGGGGTGGTGTGGTTGCAGAAGAAGAAACGCTGGTGCGAACTTGTCCATCCGGCGCTAGTATACCTGTATGATTTGGAGGCGAAGAATTTGTTGTGTCTCTTACCATGAATCTGTGTAGCTATGGAAACTTGGCTTCCTGTAAAATTTTAAGATATATCGCTAGCACTTTGTTCCCCAAGTGTGTTTGCATTAATGCGTGAGAGGAAACTATTCTGGGCCTATGCTTTGCACTGCTACGTACTCCGACATAGTTTGAAAATGTAGTTTTGGAGTCCAATATGGCTCCAGGTTGAAGTTTGATACATTGCACGTGATTGCTATACATTATATCCTACTATAAATGCATAACACTTCTTGTCCGACTATACATGATTGTGCAGTCCAATGCATAACATTGGTTCTAAAAAAACTAGAGGTTCAAATTTAAATAACAGAGAAGTTCAATATTTATTATAATATCAAGAAGGTCAAATTGAAAAAACCGAGCAGTTCAAAAAGTTTAAAAACTTTTCCCGTTACTAATGAATAACACCAAGAAGTCCATTTTTTGCGTCAAAATGATGCAAAAAAATTACAGTAGAATATTGTGCTCTCAAAAAGTGTTAGTGGTATCCATAAGAACGCAACATTTTCTATTTTAATTTCATTTTTTTTATATATATAAGAATGCATAAAACTTGAGCCGGTCGGGGACATATTGTCGAGAAGTTCATGTATAATGGACTTGTTAACTCTGAAAGTTCATAATTAATAAAATGGAGAGGTCAAAGAAAATGACAAATAAAAAAGTTCAAAAAATTCCCATGGATTTTTATCGTTTGCAAAAATATGGAGAAGTCCAAATTAAAAAGAGGAACATTTCAAAAAGAATTTATGAAAAAATCCCCGTTATAAAAAAACTAGAAGTTCAAATTAGAATAAAAGGAACAAGTAAAAATGTTTAAAAAAAATCTCATTTCTTAAAAAACTAGAAGTTCAAATTTAAATAGCGGAGCAGAAAAGTTGTATGTTTTCAACAGCTTATTCATGTGCAGCAGAAGTTCAAGTCAAACTAACGGGGCTATTCAGCGCTTATTCTTGAAAAAGTGGAGAAATTATACATGCTCTGTAGGTCAAAAGTTTGGCTTTAATTTATATTTTGTGAAGGTCAAAATGTTGTGTTCGAGAAGGTCAAGTGTGTTATCTCAGCAATTTCAAAATAAATATAAACATGCAAGGTAAAACATTCAAGAAAACAAAAAATGGAGAAGTTCAATTTCTAAAAGATGACGCAGTTCAACGTGTAAAGCACTGTTGAAACAAAACAAAAAGAAAATGAGAAGTTCAATTTCTAAAGATGAAGCGGTTCGACGTGCAACCCAATGTTGAAAGAAAACAAAAAGAAAAGAGAAGTTTAATTTCTAAAGATGACGTGGTTCGACGTGCTAAACAATGTTGAAAGAAAATAAAAAGAAAAGGAGAAGTTCAATTTCTAAACATGGCGCGGTTTGGTGCACAAACCAATGCAAAATTAAACACAAAAATGTTGTTTTGGTGTCTTAAAATATTTTTATTCGTAAAAAAATAATTAAGAAATAAAACCAAGAAGGCCATATTAAAAAGATGGAGAAGTTCGATGATTATAGAAACTCAGATTTTCCTCTTTATTAAAGAATGGGAACAAGAAGTTCAAAAATAAAAAACAAGAAGTTCAACTTTAAAAAATAGAGAGCTTCAAAATTTCATAAAGAAGGATTAAGAAATAAAACCAGGAAGTCCATATTAAAAAGATGGAGAAGTTCGATGACTATAGAAAACTCAGATTTTCCTCGTTAGTAAAAATGGAAACAAGAAGTTCAAATATAAAAATAGCAAGGAGTTCAACTATTAAAAATATAACGCTCAAAATTTCATAAAAAAGATTAATAAATAAAACTAGGAAGGCCATATTAAAAGATGGAGAAGTTCGATGATTATAGAAAACTCATATTTTCCTCGTTATTAAATAATGGAAACAAGAAGTTCAACTATTAAAAATAGAGCGTTTCAAAATTCATAAAAAAGGATTAAGAAAAATCAGATTAAAAAATTCATAAAAAAAACTCAAAATATTTCACGTAACCGAGAGAGGTTCAGGTTGATAGAAGTTCATGTACTACACGGTGTGCATTTTGTATTAAAAAAAGAACAAAAAAGAAAATGCTAAAAGTTTTGTTGTTACAAGTTCAAGTCCTTGGTCGGAGAAATTAAAAAAATTATTGTGAGAGACGTTTGTACAAAAGGAATATTATTTGTGTAACACTTACGAATGGATGAGAAAATTACAAACAAAAATACGTCCCAGAAGTTCAATGTGAAAACAGCAGGAAGTTCTACTACTATGCTAAATGAATTTCAGATGAAAAACTTTCAAAATCGTCGCGAGTATGAAAAAATGATCAACACGGGAAAGTTGCGTGTTTACAGCAGCTTTCCATCGGTATATCACCCGCTCAATTCCCGTGAGTGGGATGGAGAGCTACGGGCAGTGGATGAAGATCTACGAGCAAAAAAATCACGTGAAAAACAGAGTGAAGTTCAGGTACACGCACCGAGAAGTTCAGGTTCTTCACGCGTTGCATTTTTGAAGAATCTGATTCGCGGTAGAAGTAGAATGAATGATCCCGCCGTTTTCAGAATTACTTGAAAACGGCTAGGAATCAGAGAAAACGATCAACACGAAAAAAATTCGCATTTTCCGTAGCTTTTCAACGGTATATTATTTGCCCAATTCCGATAAATTTGGTAGAAATTATGGCGAAAATACGTTTTTCGCCATTTTTGAAACTGACTTAAAACCGTAAAGAATTGGGAGAAACAATACATACCAAAAAGTTTCGCATTTGTTCAAGCTTTCCAACGCCATATTATTTGGAGCATTCGGACGCATGATTAAAAAATTAGCTCGAAAATACGAACTCGGTAGGACTTGGACCATTTTCTAAATTACTCTTAAACCATTCAAAACTAGAAAACAACTTTCAAGATGAAAAAGTAACGCATTTTCATAAGCTTTCCAAGGCTATATCATATGTCTCCATTGGATTAGCCGTTTAGAAATGAAATTGAAAAAACGAACTCAGCTGTTCGGTTTACGAAATTTTACGTTTTTTCAAATTACTCTTTAACCATAGGGAATTAGAGAAAACTTTCAACATGTGGAAGGAGCGGTTTTGCAGCAGCTTTCCAACGCCATATTATATGCCTCATTCCGATAAACGGTTTAGAAATGCGATCAAAATTACGATTCACGTTTTTTGTGTGAAGAAAAACGGTTTTCAAAACTGCTCTTAAACAACTTACATTTTGCGAAAAATTTAACTTGGGTCATGATATTGGTGTCCATAGCTTTCCAACGGTATATAGCAAGCCCTGTTTGGGCAATGTTGCGGGAAGTTCAACATAGCACAGGTGGAAGTTCAGGTCGAACAACTCACACAGTAAAATTGCAAAAAACGCGAGATTCCTATCTAAAACGAGTATTTAGTTGCTAAAAATCGTTTGAAGATTACACTTACATCACATGGAACACGACTAACCAGAAAAACTCGCGGTAGAAGGCATGGTTGTGAAGATAGCCCGAAGGTCGGGTTCGTACAGAGAGAAGTTCAGGCGCGTTACTCAGGCAGGTCAGGTTGTCATCAGAATATTATTCTGATCCCGTGATCAGAATAATGTTTATGTATCAAAAAATCAAACATTCATACGATCTATTGTATGGCAAGTCTTGCATGCCTAGTAGTTAAAAATGAAAACAAAATGTAAGCATGGAAAGCCTTGCATGAAAAATAGTTAGGAAAGAAATCAAACAATCATTGTGCAGCGATAATTACCTAAAACAATCAAGGTGCCCGGGCACCTAGGTGTCCCATCTATTTTACCTATACCTATATATATATACCTGTGTTAAAAAATATATTGTAGTACTTAACTCATCCATTCCACGTCACACGTGTCCTCCTACGTTCCTATATACCAAATAGATTTCTCTTAGCTTCCCAAGATATGCATTCTAACTTCTGTTCTATTTCATTATTCTTATTACAACACATACTAGTTCTAGTTGAAAAATCCTCTTGTGATACCTTGAAAGTTATTAGATCTCCTATCAGAAACATATCCATCTCCTATTGGGCTGCTTCCCTTAGGTAATCTTCTTGCATCTTCATATACATTTAACATATAAAGGATGAAGGACTGCGCCCAACTAGCGGCTGTGGCCACGTCTCCTTTTTTGCCGAGCGCTCTCTTTCCCCTTTTCCTCTCCCTCGTGCTCTCCTTTCCTCGCCCGCCACTCCATCCTAGCCGCCTCCTCTCCTCGTCGAACCAGCCGCCTCCTCCCCATCTTCACGCAGCAGCCTCCTCTCCCTCAAGCCCGCCTCCTTCCCACCCTGGCTTCGCCTCTTGGGGCGGACGCAGATGGCCGTGGTGATGGCAGATGGGGCGACAACGGCGGCGCCCTCCTCTCCCATGGCGGTCGGCGACGCTCGCCGTGGAGGCCTGCTCCTCATGCTCCTCGATATGCCTCTTCGCCCCTGCCAAGGACGGCGGTGAGGGGCAAAGGGCTGCCGTTCTCCCCTCGCCGAAAGCATCCATCATGCCGCCGACGCCGCCCTCTCCTACCAACGCCTGGATCCTCCTCCCCTTCCCTCATGGCGGCGCCTGGATCCTCCTCCTCTTCCTTCCATGGCGGCACCGGACTTGCCGCATCTTCCTCATCGTCGGTCCGAGGGAGAGGATCGGCAGCAGCGACGCGCCTCGTCCGTGTCGCGTGGTGGCCTGGATCGTCGCCCGTGCTCTGCCGATGCCTGCCTCACCCGTCTCACGCCAAGAAGGAGGGAGGACTGGATGCCAACCGATCTGGAGGAAGAAGCGGACACCAGACGAAATCGACGGCGAGATGCTTGGTGACATCCTGGATAGGCTTCATGGTGGAGGGCACGACCTCCGCTGCCGGGTGCATGATGAGGCACTCGAGGGTAGGGTCGCTGCAGCGCAGGTGCCCGTCGTGTGTCCCAATGGGGCACTTGATGTAGCTGCAGCAGGCGGCAAGTTTGGCTGATTTCAACATCAAGGTGAGCTTCGCCCAATCCTTCTTCCCTCCCTCTCTTTCGCAACTCGAAGCTTGTGCAATGTGCTCGCTTCCATCTCTTTTTTGTTAAATGAATCTCAGAGAGCATGGTCTTTATGCTAGCATTACTGTCAAGGACCTCACCTTCCTATTGAATTGCTTATGTTTGTACAGCATGGATATTTCAAAATTAGTTGCTTACATTGTGAATAATTCTATTAACTTTTAGTTGAAAAGAATCTGCCAGTGTTAAGAGTTCTTTGTGATGTTGCATGATGTTCTGATTTTGAACTTGAACGCTAACTGAATTTTGCAGTGCAAACTGAACTTTTCAAATTAACTGAATTAACTAAAGTTTATGGATTTCTCGAAAAGGTAAAACACTACCTCAGTATTTCTGTATTAGAGGGTGCCCCTGTTGTTTCTTGGTATCATTACTAGCAAGTGTCATATGAGGTGTGTGTGCCTTGCCTGCCATCATGATTCATGAGGTGTGTGTTTACCTTTGTTTCAAGAAGGTAAACCACACAAAGGAAATCTATGTATCATAAAAAAAGTGGATGTGCATGTGTCTTGTAGGGTTGATGGATTGATTGATCACCACACAAAGTAAGTAGTTTGGGGAAAGAATGATGTTGGACTACTAAAATCAAACAAAATATTCCATGAATTTTTCACTGGAATGGCTTGTAAAATGGTGCAGTGCCATCTTGTCTCTAGAACAACTTATAAATGGTGTGCAGAGGTTTCTTAGTTCTTGTGATGCACCCCATTTTTTAGAAATTGAAACTACTCCAGTGTCCAGTGTTAGCTAAGAGCTAAGATGAGTACAAGAATTTTCTGTAGAGATTGTTGCAAGGAGACATCTCTGTCTAGTGTTAGCAAAATTTTATTGGTCTCGGCATTGGTCTATCTATGCATTGGTCTCACATCTTATTTTCAGAACATTTGAGTACTCTCCAAATATGCATACACTGCATATTTTCAGTGATAGTCTGAAAATATGCACACACTGCATATTTTCAGTGATAGTCTGAAAATATGCATACACTGTACAGCAGCATGTTGAAAACATTCAAGTTTTAGTATAACTGAATTTCCTGTTACATACACTCTGCACTTCTTCTTTAGCTGAATTTTGTGTTACATACACTCTGCACTTCTGCTTTAACTGAATTTATTTTTCAAGTTTTGTACATCAGCTTACTGAAAACATTCAGTTATTGACAAATCATCACATTACAATCTGACAAATCATGCATGCAAAAATCTGACCAAGTGTAAAAGCTCGTCAAAGCTCTCATTCCTTGTTATGTTATAAACTGAATGCCAAGATAGATTCCTCAATGTACACATTGTTTCACTTTCTGAGCACTGAAATCTGTATATTTTAGATAAAGTAGCATTTGCCAATAGAATTCATGGTTGGATCAACATATTTTTCCACTGAACCTTGGCATATTTAGAGCTTTCTATATATTTTAGATTTTCTTTCAGCGATTTTCTCTGAGGATGTGTCTTACTTAATGCAGGTAAATTATCATAACCATGGAATGACACATACTGATCTCAGCCTGGAGAATGTTCGTGTAAGGGCCAGTACACAAGCATGTCTACTTTGCCATATGGATGGTGGATTTAGAGGACAAATTTATGCACCAACTTTGAGTTCCATGATGTTGCGCCAACTATGTGGAACCCACTGATTCATAGTGATGTATTTTCTTCTTTGAGAGAGAGGATTGTGCAATCAGAAGTACAATATGTGATCATCAAGTGTAAGAGATGGCAAGAATATGTGGTATGTATTTCAGTCTGCGTATTAATGAAATGTATTGACCATTCATGCTGCTATAATAAGCTCGATGATTTCCTATGGAAACAGAAAAACACTTGAGAAGCATCTTAGTTTTTATGTACTGAGATTTTAGAGGCTATTATTGACATTGATTTCCTTTATGCTAGAGATGCTGGTAACAAATCTACATCAGAACATACTTTGGTCTAATTCTTGGTTAGCACTTATCTGTTCTTTGCATTGAAAGAACTCATTTGTTTCAAAAAAAAGATAAGAAATATTGCAATCTTAATTGGCGCAATTTGGCCCTTTCATCACTTGGTATATAGTATTTTGTAGATACACCAACAATGAATTTTCTTAGATACATTACAAATGATGAATTAGGGCCTTGCCCCATTTGGTGTATTTTGTTACTATCAATATTCTGACTATGCTGTTGGCGATAGTTGAACTGGAGGGTACGGATGCGGCGGCGACAACGTCGACTTCGGTGAGATGGCTGGTGGACCAAGGACCAATCCTGCATTTGCTTTATAATATGAAGTAATGTCGATGTGTGATGTTACCATCATGGCAACTCCCCTCTCCCATGCTTGACACCCCAGTGCAAGCAGAATGTTCCAAATAGATGGTCAAGTGCACTACATATACTGAGGGTTTGAAACTGGTAGCTAAGATCAGAAGAAGCAATAAATGCACAGATTATTCACGGCACTTTGGGTTCAGATAATTTTATTTGTTATTTGGTCGCTTTGGCTATGTGGAAATGATAAGATTTTTAACGATAAAAATACTTCTCTTATGTAGGCTATGTACAGTTGTATGGGTACGCTCCGTTTATGGTCGTCTCTATAACGTGTGGAGTATCGAGACCTGTTTACGGAGGTGTGCACATGATTGGAGGACACGACGAGGGATACTTTTAACTGACATGGATGACCGCATGATCTTCGGATTGGTCCTCCTACGCTTTAGGCATTATACAAACTCTTTGATTAAGTGTATTTCGCCTTTTTCTGTTTTTTTGGAACGTGGACTTGGTTATAGCTATGTGCATCTCAATTATGCAGAGGCCGGGTGTAATGCTTAAGTAGTTTAAGTAATAAAGCGCCTTTTATCAAAAAGTAGTCAGATTTGTTTTTGTTTATCCATATACAACATCATGTCTGAGTTCATCATCTTCTGATACTGGAAGAGGATGCACTATAAGTTATAAAGCAAGAAAGTAAAACATGGATTTCATTTACTTGAGAGAAGATCTGGCCATGATATACTGCTACGTGCCAGACTAAAAGTTCAACAAACGATCACGAGCTTAGTGTCTTCCGTTTATGATGCCAATTTTGGAGATACTGTGTCCCGTTTTTGGAAAACTATTTTGTTCAACTACATACTAATACAGGAAGTTTACCCATTCTTTTTTCCTTTTCCATTTGGGTAAGGCCTATATATATAGTGTTACCTTAGTGGCAAATTTGTATGGTATTTTTATTGCTTCTTTGCTGGATCACGGATCACATTCAGAATATCAATTTGTAGCCTAGCTTCCAACACTTGCTTACAATGTCTTTCTCTTTGTGACCAGTCCGTCGTGATGGAAAACGTTAATATTCCAACAAAAGTGCTTCCGGATGCTACAACGAGATAGCTTGGCCTTCCAAGCGCAGCTTACTCAACACACAAGGCAAGGACCTCGAGGCAAGTGTTCAATTCTATCCATTGAGTACCAACTAAATAATGAACTTGCAAAGACATTAATATCCATCTATGTCTATGAAACTAGATGAGGCCGAAGATTGGTTGGCAGACGAACCTCTTAAATACATGGAAGCCTCTTACAACAAAGTGTTGCAAGACATCAACTATGATAAGTTGCAGTCGGTTCAACAAAAAGTAAATCTCTCGAACACGAGCTGAAAGAAAAAGATGGAATCATAGACTATCTGAGCAGCAGCTGGTGGATGATGTCTATGGAAGGCATTTCTTCTTTTGCCAATTACAACCCGCCGAAACACACCCACCATGAAGAGCAGCTTAGATGATGAGGTCATTTTCGACACGGCTGGTACAGGCTCTACCTGATCTAAATACTACATATCTTAGTTACCATAAGCTGGGTGACCAAAGCTATCTATATGATGCATGTCTGTCTATCAGCTAATCTCATCCCTTTCTTTTGGCCTATGTTCTTATTTGACAAAGCTGAAGGAAGCACGTCCAGATTGGTTCTCTGGATGGTGAGGTTAGATTAATTGACCACTATTTCTATTTAACTTCTCCTGTACACAATATTCACAAGTTCATGTATTAAGTACATTTTATTGTGTCACTTGTGTTTACTCCTTTTTTAATGCAAGTTTATAGCTACTCGGAGTTCCTAATTGCAGACTCAACTATCTTGACCTACCGATGATCTAATTTGTGGCATTAATTATTACCTTAAGAAAATATTTGCATTTAATGTCCTTTATATATAGGGGTATAAGTTCTTACCAAATGTACTCAAATATACAGTTACTGAAAAAATGCAAATATTTTCAACACGAACATGGTTTTAAACGGGTCTTTGCGCCATTTGGCGCAACTGGTCATCTAGTATGATATAATGGAAAGAAGCAAGTAAACAAGAGGAGAGAGAGCATCGTGACATAGAATTGGCAATGAGGTGCCACGCACCCTCCTCCTCTACCTCGTGGAGCTGCTCCAATAACCCCCCAAGGACCACAATAATAGTGTTGATCAGGGGTTGGGCGTCTTAGGGATGAGTTCTTGTCTCTGTCCAAAGGAGAACCAACTGGAGCATCTAAGCATGGGAGGGATCGGCCCCTCCCCTCCCCTCCCTGGCTGCTCCCGCGAGCGCCGGGGGTGAAACTCTAGCCCGCGGGCCGCGGCCCCCTCCTCGTTTCTCCCTCCTCTCGCCGCCGCCCCAGCGTGCTGGCGGGCAAAGCCCGGCCAGATCGGGCGGCGGCGGGGCCTCTTCCTCCCCCGCGTGGCGCTGGATGGCGCGGGCCATCCTTGTTGGGCGGCGGCGCTGGCCAGTGGCACGGCGGCGCAGCGACGGGCGGCCCGCGACGGGGCGTGGCTTGCTGGCGGCGGCGTGGTGGCTGGGCTGGCTGGGGCGTGCCTTGATCCCGGCGGCGGCGGCGTGTGGGCTCGGCCTAGATCCGTCACGGCGGCGGCTCAGGTGCTCTGGGCCCTTGTGGTGGCGGGGCCCCGGCTTGCCGCAGGTGGTGGCCTGCTCCGGTGGCTGCCCCTGCTGCAGCGCTCCCTGGTGGTGGTGGACCTGCCGGCCCCCGGCCGATCCGGCGATGGTAGGTGCCGCGGGCTGTGCTCGGCGGGGATGTGGGCTACCACAGTGTGGTGGTGTCTCATGGCGGTGGTCAGGATCGTCTCATGGCGGCGGCCGGACTTCTTCGTGAAGGAAATATGCCCTAGAGGCAATAATAAAGTTATTATTTATTTCCTCATATCATGCTAAATGTTTATTATTCATGCTAGAATTGTATTAACCGGAAACATGATACATGTGTGAATACATAGACAAACATATAGTCACTAGTATGCCTCTACTTGACTAGCTCATTAATCAAAGATGGTTATGTTTCCTAACCATAGACATGTGTTGTTATTTGATTAATGGGATCACATCATTAGGAGAATGATGTGATTGACATGACCCATTCTGTTAGCCTAGCACTTGATCGTTTAGTATATTGCTATTGCTTTCTTCATGACCTATACATGTTCCTGTAACTATGAGATTATGCAACTCCCGCTTACGGAGGAACACTTTGGTGCTACCAAACGTCACAGCGTAATCGGGTGATTATAAAGGAGTACTACAGGTGTCTCCAAAGGTACATGTTGGGTTGGCGATTTCGAGATTAGGTTTTGTCACTCCGATTGTCGGAGAGGTATCTCTGCCCTCTCGGTAATGCACATCACATAAGCCTTGCAAGCATTGCAACTAATAAGTTAGTTGCGAGATGATGTATTACGTAACGAGTAAAGAGACTTGCCGGTAACGAGATTGAACTAGGTATTGGATACCGACGATCGAATCTCGGACAAGTAACATACCGATGACAAAGGGAACAACGTATGTCGTTATGCGGTTTGACCGATACAGATCTTCGTAGAATATGTAGGAACCAATATGGGCATCCAGGTTCCGCTATTGGTTATTGACCGAGAATAGTTCTAGGTCATGTCTACATAGTTCTCGAACCCGTAGGGTCCGCACACTTAACGTTACGATGGCAGTTTCATTATGAGTTTATAAGTTTTGATGTACCGAAGTTTGTTCGGAGTCCCGGATGTGATCACGGACATGACGAGGAGTCTCGAAATGGTCGAGACATAAAGATTGATATATTGGAAGCCTATGTTTGGACTTGAATGGTTCCGGTGAAATCGATTTTACCGAACACCGGGTTACCGAACCTCCCGGGGTTAATGGGCCTTAGTGGGCCATGAGGGAGAAGAGGAGGGCCGGCCAGGGCAGGCCGCGCGCCCCCCTTTCCTCTTTCCCTCCCCCCAAGTCCTAATCCAACTAGGAAAAGGGGGGGGAGTCCTACTCCCGGTGGGAGTAGGACTCCTCCGGGGCGCCTCCTCCTAGGGCCGGCCGCACCCCCCTTGCTCCTTTATATACGGGGGCAGGGGGGCACCCTAGGACACACAAGTTGATCTACGGATCGTTCCTTAGCCGTGTGGTGCCCCCTCCGCCATATTACACCTCGATCATATCGTCGCGGAGTTTAGGCGAAGCCTGCGCGATAGAGCATCATCATCGTCACCACGCCGTCGTCTTGACGGAACTCATCCCGACACTTTGCTGGATCGAGTCCCGGATCGCCATCTAGCTGAACGTGTGCTGAACTCGGAGGTGCCGTGACGTTCGGTACTTGGATCGGTCGGATCGTGAAGACGCATCGACTACATCAACAGCGTTGTCATAACGCTTCCGCTTCGGTCTCACGAGGGTACGTGGACAATACTCTCCCCTCTCGTTGCTATGCCATCACCAGGATCTTGCGTGTGCGTAGGAAAATTTTGAAATTACTACGTTCCCCAACAGTGGCATCCGAGCCTGGTTTTATGCGTTGATGTTATATGCACGAGTAGAACACAAGTGAGTTGTGGGCGATACAAGTCATACTGCTTACCAACATGTCATACTTTGGTTCGGCGGTATTGTGAGATGAAGCGGCCCGGACCGACATTACGCGTACTCTTACGCGAGACTGGTTTCACCGCTGCGAGCACTCGTTGCTTAAAGGTGACTGGCGGGTGTCTGTCTCTCTCACTTTAGTTGAACCGAGTATGGCTACGCCCGGTCCTTGCGAAGGTTAAAACAACACCAACTTGACAAACTATCGTTGTGGTTTTAATGCGTAGGTAAGAACGGTTCTTGCTCAGCCCGTAGCAGCCACGTAAAACTTGCAACAACAAAGTAGAGGATGTCTAACTTGTTTTTGCAGGGCATGTTGTGATGTGATATGGTCAAGACGTGATGCTATATTTTATTGTATGAGATGATCATGTTTTGTAACCGGTTATCGGCAATCTGGCAGGAGCCATATGGTTGTCGCTTTATTGTATGAAATGCAACGCCTGTAATTGCTTTACTTTATCACTAAGCGGTAGCGATAGTCGTAGAAGCAATAGATGGCGTAACGACAACGATGCTACGATGGAGATCAAGGTGTCGCGCCGGTGACGATGGTGATCATGACGGTGCTTCGGAGATGGAGATCACAAGCACAAGATGATGATGGCCATATCATATCACTTATATTGATTGCATGTGATGTTTATCCTTTATGCATCTTATCTTGCTTTGATTGACGGTAGCATTTTAAGATGATCTCTCACTAAAAATTATCAAGAAGTGTTCTCCCTGAGTATGCACCGTTGCCAAAGTTCGTCGTGCCCAGACACCACGTGATGATCGGGTGTGATAAGCTCTACGTTCATATACAACGGGTGCAAAATAGTTGCGCACGCGGAATACTCAGGTTAAACTTGACGAGCCTAGCATATAACAGATATGGCCTCGGAACACGGAGACCGAAAGGTCGAGCGTGAATCATATAGTAGATATGATCAACATAGTGATGTCCACCGTCGAAACTACTCCATCTCACGTGACGATCGGACATGGTGTAGTTAATATGGATCACATAATCACTTAGAAGATTAGAGGGATGTCTATCTAAGTGGGAGTTCTTAAGTAATATGATTAATTGAACTTAAATTTATCATGAACTTAGTACCTGATAGTATTTTGCTTGTCTATGTTTACTGTAGATAGATGGCTCGTGCTGTTGTTCCATTGAATTTTAATGCGTTCCTTGAGAAAGCAAAGTTGAAAGATGATGGTAGCAATTACACGGACTGGGTCCGTAACCTGAGGATTATCCTCATTGCTGCACAGAAGAATTACGTCCTGGAAGCACCGCTGGGTGCCAGGCCTGCTGCTGATGCAACTGACGACGTTAAGAACGTCTGGCAGAGCAAAGCTGATGACTACTCGATAGTTCAGTGTGCCATGCTTTACGGCTTAGAACCGGGCCTTCAACGATGTTTTGAACGTCATGGAGCATATGAGATGTTCCAGGAGTTGAAGTTAATATTTCAAGCAAATGCCCGGATTGAGAGATATGAAGTCTCCAATATGTTCTATAGCTGCAAGATGGAGGAGAATAGTTCGTCGGTGAACACATACTCAAAATGTCAGGTATAATAATCACTTGATTCAACTGGGAGTTAATCTTCCTGATGATAGTGTCATTGACAGAATTCTTCAATCACTGCCACCAAGCTACAAGAGCTTCGTGATGAACTATAATATGCAAGGGATGGACAAGTCTATTCCCGAGCTCTTCGCAATGCTAAAAGCCGTGGAGGTAGAAATCAAAAAGGAGCATCAAGTGTTGATGGTTAACAAGACCACTAGTTTCAAGAAAAGGGGCAAAGGGAAGAAGAAGGGGAACTTCAAGAAGAACAACAAACAAGTTGCTGCTCAAGAAAAGAAACCCAAGTCTGGACCTAAGCCTGAGACTGAGTGCTTCTACTGCAAGCAGACTAGACACTAGAAGCGGAACTGTCCCAAGTATTTGGCGGATAAGAAGGATGGCAAGGTGAACAAAGGTATATGTGATATACATGTTATTGATGTGTACCTTACTAGAGCTCGCAGTAGCACCTGGGTATTTGATACTGGTTTTGTTGCTAATATTTGCAACTCGAAACAGGGACTACGGAATAAGCGAGCACTGGCCAAGGGCGAGGTGACGATGCGCGTGAGAAACGGTTCCAAAGTCGATGTGATCGCGGTCGGCACGCTACCTCTACATCTACCTTCGGGATTAGTTTTAGACCTAAATAATTGTTATTTGGTGCCAGCGTTAAGCATGAACATTATATCTGGATCTTGTTTGATGCGAGACGGTTATTCATTTAAGTCAGAGAATAATGGTTGTTCTATTTATATGAATAATACCTTTTATGGTCATGCACCCTTGAAGAGTGGTCTATTTTTATTGAATCTCGATAGTAGTAATACACATATTCATAGTGTTGAAACCAAAAGATGCAGAGTTGATAATGATAGTGCAACTTATTTGTGGCACTGCCGTTTAGGTCATATCGGTATAAAGCGCATGAAGAAACTCCATATTGATGGACTTTTGGAATCACTTGATTATGAATCACTTGGTACTCGCGAACCGTGTCTCATGGGCAAGATGACAAAAACGTCGTTCTCCGGAACTATGGAGCGAGCAACTGATTTGTTGAAAATCATACATACTGATGTTTGTGGTCCAATGAATATTGAGGCTCGCGGCGGGTATCGTTATTTTCTCACCTTCACAGATGATTTGAGCAGATATGGTTATATCTACTTAATGAAACACAAATCTGAAACGTTTGAAAAGTTCAAAGAATTTCAGAGTGAAGTGCAAAATCATCGTGACAAGAAAATAAAATTTCTATGATCTGATCATGGAGGAGAATATTTGAGTTACGAGTTTGGTTTACATTTGAAACAATGTGGAATGGTTTCGCAACTCACGCCACCCGGAACACCACAACGAAATGGTGTGTCCGAACGTCGTAATCGTACTTTACTAGATATGGTGCGATCTATGATGTCTCTTACTGATTTACCGCTATCGTTTTTGGGGTTACACTTTAGAGACGGCCGCATTCACGTTAAATAGGGCACCATCAAAATCCGTTAAGACAATGCCTCATGAACTGTGGTTTGGCAAGAAACCAAAGTTGTCGTTTCTTAAAGTTTGGGGCTGCGATGCTTATGTGAGGAAACTTCAACCAGATAAGCTCGAACCCAAATCGGAGAAATGTGTCTTCATAGGATACCCAAAGGAGACTGTTGGGTACACCTTCTATCACAGATCTGAAGGCAAGATTTTCGTTGCTAAATTCGGATCCTTTCTAGAAAAAGAGTTTCTCTCAAAAGAAGTGAGTGGGAGGAAAGTAGAACTTGATGAGATAACTGTATCTGCTCCCTTATTGGAAAGTAGTTCATCACAAGAACCGGTTCCTGTGGCAACTACACCAATTAGTGAGGAAGCTAATGATATTGATCATGAAACTTCACATCAAGTTTCTACTGAACTTCGTAGGTCAACCAGAGTAAGATCCGCACCAGAGTGGTACGGTAATCCTATTCTGTAAGTCATGTTACTTGACCATGGCGAACCTACGAACTATGAGGAAGCGATGATGAGCCCAGATTCCGCAAAATGGCTAGAAGCCATGAAATCTGAGATGGGATCCATGTATGAGAACAAAGTATGGACTTTGGTTGACTTGCCCGATGATCGGCAAGCCACTGAGAATAAATGGATTTTTAAGAAGAAGACTGAAGCTGATGGTAATATAACTGTCTATAAAGCACGACTTGTTGCGAAAGGTTTTCGACAAGTTCAAGGGGTTGACTACGATGAGACTTTCTCACCCGTAGCGATGCTTAGGTCTGTCCGAATCATGTTAGCAATTGCTGCATTTTATGATTATGAAATTTGGCAGATGGATGTCAAAACTGCATTCTTGAATGGATTTCTAGAAGAAGAGTTGTATATGATGCAACCAGAAGGTTTTGTTGATCTAAAAGGGGCTAACAAAGTGTGCAAGCTCCAGCGATCAATTTATGGTCTGGTGCAAGCCTCTCGGAGTTGGAATAAATGCTTTGATAGTGTGATCAAAGCATATGGTTTTATACAGACTTTTGGAGAAGCCTGTATTTACAAGAAAGTGAGTGGGAGCTCTGTAGCATTTCTGATATTATATGTGGATGACATATTATTGATTGGAAATGATATAGAATTTCTGGATAGCATAAAAGGATACTTGAATAAAAGCTTTTCAATGAAAGACCTCGGTGAAGCTGCTTACATATTGGGCATCAAGATCTATAGAGATAGATCAAGACGCTTGATTGGACTTTCACAAAGCACATACCTTGATAAAGTTTTGAAAAAGTTCAAAATGGATCAGGCAAAGAAAGGATTCTTACCTGTATTACAAGGTGTGAAATTGAGTCAAACTCAATGCCCGACCACAGCAGAAGATAGAGAGAAAATGAAAGATGTTCCCTATGCTTCAGCCATAGGCTCTATCATGTATGCAATGCTGTGTACCAGACCTGACGTATGCTTAGCAATAAGCTTGGCAGGAAGGTACCAAAGTAATCCACGAATGGATCACTGGACAGCGGTCAAGAACATCCTGAAATACCTGAAAATGACTAAGGATATGTTTCTCGTATATGGAGGTGACAAAGAGCTAGTCGTAAATGGTTACGTCGATGCAAGCTTTGACACTGATCCAGACGATTCTAAATCGCAAACCGGATACATGTTTTTATTAAACGGTGGAGCTGTTAGTTGGTGCAGTTCTAAACAAAGCGTCGTGGCGGGATCTACATGTGAAGCGGAGTACATAGCTGCTTCGGAAGCAGCAAATGAAGGAGTCTGGATGAAAGAGTTCATTTCCGATCTAGGTGTCATACCTAGTGCATCGGGACCAATGAAGATCTTCTGTGACAATACTGGTGCAATTGCCTTGGCAAAGGAATCCAGATTTCACAAGAGGACCAAGCACATCAAGAGACGCTTCAATTCCATCCGGGACCAAGTCCAGGTGGGAGACATAGAGATTTGCAAGATACATAGGGATCTGAATGTTGCAGAACCGTTGACTAAGCCTCTTCCACGAGCAAAACATGATCAGCACCAAGACTCCATGGGTGTTAGAATCATTACTGTGTAATCTAGATTATTGACTCTAGTGCAAGTGGGAGACTGAAGAAAATATGCCCTAGAGGAAATAATAAAGTTATTATTTATTTCCTCATATCATGATAAATGTTTATTATTCATGCTAGAATTGTATTAACCGGAAACATGATACATGTGTGAATACATAGACAAACATATAGTCACTAGTATACCTCTACTTGACTAGCTCATTAATCAAAGATGGTTATGTTTCCTAACCATAGACATGTGTTGTTATTTGATTAATGGGATCACATCATTAGGAGAATGATGTGATTGACATGACCCATTCTGTTAGCCTAGCACTTGATCGTTTAGTATATTGCTATTGCTTTCTTCATGACCTATACATGTTCCTGTAACTATGAGATTATGCAACTCCCGTTTACCGGAGGAACACTTTGGGTGCTACCAAATGTCACAACGTAACTGGGTGATTATAAAGGAGTACTACAGGTGTCTCCAAAGGTACATGTTGGGTTGGCGTATTTCGAGATTAGGTTTTGTCACTCCGATTGTCGGAGAGGTATCTCTGGGCCCTCTCGGTAATGCACATCACATAAGCCTTGCAAGCATTGCAACTAATACGTTAGTTGCGATATGATGTATTACGTAACGAGTAAAGAGACTTGCCGGTAACGAGATTGAACTAGGTATTGGATACCGACGATCGAATCTCGGACAAGTAACATACCGATGACAAAGGGAACAACGTATGTCGTTATGCGGTTTGAACGATAAAGATCTTCGTAGAATATGTAGGAACCAATATGGGCATCCAGGTTCCGCTATTGGTTATTGACCGAGAATAGTTCTAGGTCATGTCTACATAGTTCTCGAACCCGTAGGGTCCGCACGCTTAACGTTACGATGAAAGTTTCATTATGAGTTTATAAGTTTTGATGTACCGAAGTTTGTTCGGAGTCCCGGATGTGATCACGGACATGACGAGGAGTCTCGAAATGGTCGAGACATAAAGATTGATATATTGGAAGCCTATGTTTGGACTTCGGAATGGTTCCGGGTGAAATCGGGATTTTACCGGAACACCGGGGGGTTACCGGAACCCTCCCGGGGGTTAATGGGCCTCAGTGGGCCATAAGGAGAAGAGGAGGGCCGGCCAGGGCAGGCCGCGCCCCTCCCCTACTCCGAATAGGACAAGGAAGGGGGGGCGCCCTCCTCTGTTCCCTCCCCAAGTCCTAATCCAACTAGGAAAGGGGAGTCCTACTACCGGTGGGAGTAGGACTCCTCCGCCGCCTCCTCCTAGGGCCGCCGCACCCCCTTGCTCCTTTATATACGGGGCAGGGGCACCCTAGGACACACAAGTTGATCTACGGATCGTTCCTTAGCCGTGTGCGGTGCCCCCTCCACCATATTACACCTCGGTCATATCGTCGCGGAGTTTAGGCGAAGCCCTGCGCGATAGAGCATCATCATCGTCCTGCGCCATCGTCTTGACGGAACTCATCCCGACACTTTGCTGGATCGGAGTCCGGGATCGTCATCGAGCTGAGCGTGTGCTGAACTCGGAGGTGCCGTGACGTTTGGTACTTGGATCGGTCGGATCGTGAAGGCGTCGACTACATCAACCGCGTTGTCATAGCGCTTCCGCTTACGGTCTCACGAGGGTACGTGGACAATACTCTCCCCTCTCGTTGCTATGCCATCACCATGATCTTGCGTGTGCGTAGGAAAATTTTGAAATTACTACGTTCCCCAACACTTCGGCGTCGGCCTGTTGGTGAGCGGCCTGTGAAGAGCTTCGACCCCTCTTTTCGATGCCCGGGCGCAATCTTCGTCGGTGGGATGACCCTCTCCCTGCTGCGACTCATCGCTAGTCCTGTGCTCGGGCTGCAGGACTTTGCTTGTCTCGCGCCCGGCAGCAGGACCTCCTCGTCTCGCGCCCGGCAGCAGGACCGAGCCCGTCTCGCGCCCGGCAGCAGGACCGAGCTCGTCTCGCGCCCGGCAGCAGGACCACGCTAGTCTCGCGCCCGGAGCTGTAGGACGAATCGATGGACTTGTGTGCCCCGGGATCCGTTCGTCTCTTCCGTTGGGGTAGCGGCGGGTGTCGGTTGTGGTGGTTCCTAGGTCTTGGATTCCGGGGCGGCGGCCCTGGTGGTGGTTGCGCGGTGCTCACGGGCAGAGCCCGTCGCTTGGTGCTGCCCGTTGGTCATGGTCGTGTGGGCGGCGTGGTTGTCGGGTGCGGCGTTCGATGGCAGTGAGTATTGGCCGGGGTGAAAACCTGCTCTTTCTTCGAACAGACCAGCGGCGGCGTAGCTCGTTCCCTTCTTGAAGGCGTCATCGCGGCTCTCATTGTCTGTCGTGTGGCTCCGGGGGAAACCTTGATCCTCGGATCAGGCGGTGGCGACGCTTCCGTGCCGTACCCTTCCTGAAGGCACCGTCTTGGAGCCCACAATTCGTCGTATGCGGCTGCATCTCTTCGTGGTGGCGTGTTCGCTGGTGGAGTCCCGGGTGCTCGAGTAGTGCTAGGGGTCGTGTTGCTGCGCTCGGCGCCTATGTATCCCACCTTGAGTGTGTGCATGTGTTGCGGTGGTGTGCGTCTGTTCTTGGATGTTGTTGATCATTGCTTTATTTATAAATCGGGGCGAAAGCCTTTTTCAGTAAGCATGGGAGGGATCAGGAAATGCCATATTACATTGGCACATCAAGTAATTACATTGAAACCGTTTGCAAGCAAGCATGAATTTCTAATGGTTCCTTTTGAGACCACTCACCGTCCTTCCAATGCACATCCCGGAACAATTGCATACATATGTACTAGCTCCACAACTAATCAGTGTTAAGCATGTACTTGTTTCTTAAAAAGCATGCCAATTAATGTTGGGGAATACTTTGTATCCACTAATAGATGTGTTAGCAAATATTTCATGTGGGCCTCCTTTAGGCATCAGCGGGTTCTTGTATTGTTACCCTGTAGTAGCATGGTATATACCGCATAGTTCGCTAGTGTACATGTACACACACACACAAGACTTTTCTAGGGCGAAATGCATGGATCCTAGAAAAAAGTAAATGTAGATCATTTCTCGGGGCCCATTGATAGTGTTCTTTTTATCACAACATCAGCAGATAATTCAGTAATTAATCCGTGTCATGTACTACAACTGGCCCATCCACCAATTCCGCCTACGTGTTCCTGCATGGGAACAACATTATTATGCATTTTCAGCCTGACCGTCTGGCAGGTTATTGTGATTAGATTCCGATACTGGAAGACAATCAGGAATTGTGGTTCTGCAGTAAGAAGCAAATGGGTTATTGGTTAACCAACCAACAGCCTCAACATGGATGAATCAGCGCTTGACAAAGCCGAAGGTGCTTCAGATCGTTGGCCCATTAATTGTAAGTAAACTTCTAAAACATTGGCTTTGGCCATTTTGAGAACATTTCACGTGCAACCCTGGTGACACTTAAAAAACTATTAGCAGAAGGAAGCACAACACATCGTCTATAGTATCATCGACATCCCATAGCAGAGGGAACTGCTAGTGCAACATCGAAATCATAGATTTAATTTTGTGAAAAAAATCATGGTTGTAAATAGTGCGCTATGTCAACGCAATAGCATTTGGTGGGGCATCACGCTAAATTCATCTGGTACCATTTAGCACCATTTAGCGCATTATATCTTCAATTTAATGCAAAGCATAGAATGCCATAGCCCACTATTTAAAACTATGATCAAAAGGAACAATTAGGTATCATTAGCCAACATCATAGCAGTTATGGCAAATGAGGAGCAATAGGATCATCCAGATCATCCGAGCGTCAGCTCACCAAGTAGGTCTCGTTCCATGGCTTGACTTCAGTTTTCCTAGATTAGTTCCTTGTGATGGGCAAAGACAAATGGTAATTAGTTATGACTTCTTTTCTTTCTACAATTCACTAAGCCTGCGGTAGAGAATCTACTAGGTTGTAGGTGTTCCTACTTAACAGCAGTTTAATTTCACTAGTAGAAAAACACCTATTAGTCCCGGTCCGTAAGGGCCTTTAGTCCCGGTTCATGAACCGGGACTAATGGGTCGTTACTAATACCTCCCCCCTTTAGTCCCGGTTCTAACACGAACCGGGACAGATCAATCCTCCACGTGGCCGGTGCGCCGAGCCCAGCAGGGGCCTTTGGTCCCGGTTGGTGGCACCAACCGGGACCAAAAGGCATCCACGCGTCAGCATTCCAGTGGCTGGGGTTTTGTTTTTTAAAGGAGGGGGTTGGGGTTTTGGGGTTAATTTAGGTGTTTCATATATAGTGTTAGCTAGCTAATTAATAGAGAAGTGTCCTCTCTTATGTCCGTGCTTGGTCGGCGCTTCGTACTATATACATATAGCCCTCGACACGCTAGCTAGTAAGAAAATGAAGGGAACCATCGAGTACAGAAGTTCGTCATGCATACCGAGAGAAATGATCGATCGAGCTCTCCTTCTCCGAGAGATTGGTCGAACAACAAGTTTTCGTATCATGTACGTCCGACGCAACTGGCTACATGCATGTACAATATATAAGATCTCTCAATTACAGTCCCCTAGCATTTGAAATCAATTTCCACATGGTATTCTCCGGCTTTATTGATGATGTGGTCAAGAAAGAATCCCACCAATTCCTCTTGAATTGCTTTAATGCGATCTGGTTCTAGGAGTTCATTCCGCATCTGCCACGTCTAATTTAAAGAAGGGGGTTAATTAATACATATATATGAATGAAACTCAACAGAAATGATGGTGTAATAAAATGAAATTGTGAATATTATTAATTGCTTACGCACTTCATATTGTCTTTGAGAGTTGCCCCGCTTATTTTTCAAAGTCGCGTTGTAGATGAACTCGCACACGTAGTATGCACAAAAATCATTCCCTTGTTCCTGCCACAAGCACTTTACGAGAAATAGAGGTCAATCAAACTGATAAAGAAGCATTATAAATGGCCTTGATAAAAGTATAGCTATAGAATCAACGGGAGATGCGCACAACTAGCCAGTAGTACTTACATTCGGGTATGTATATCGCAACTCCTTCGGCAGTCCCGGAGCTTTTGCGGTGAACTGTTTCCAAAGTCTGCAAGACAAAGAAAATAATTATTATTACTTGAGATATCAGGAAATGAACAAAAAGTTGCCGCTATGGTGCGATAATGATCGATTAATTGAACTTACTTGCTGAGCATTTCAGTCATGTCCGCGTAGGTGCTGGGATCTTTCCGTCTCGAGTCTAAAACGGTTACTAGTCCACGCTCAAGCTTAATCTCCAGAAGAATATAGTGGAACCTGCGCACGCATGCATAACTCATCAATTACATTACTATAACCTCGCTCGAGTAATAAGGGAAACCGAATATGCAAACGATCAGTAACACACACTTGCCGTTGTAAGGAAAGAGTATGGTATCTTTGTTTTGATTTTTGATCAACGATTGTAGCAAGTTGTCCTCGGCCTCTTTGACGTGCTTTTCAACCAGAAATACATCTATGATATTTGTGTTAATGAACCCAATATCATAGATTTCATTTTTTTTGCACTCGACGATCTTCAATCTGCATAATATATTAAGGATAATTAATTATAAATACATGCAATGAAAGAGCCGAGCTATATATAGAGACTTAATGACAGAAATAGTACTTACAGACAGTAGCAAAAGACCGTTAATTTATCGAGGGCCTTTTGATTGAAGAACGCGAAGAACTCCTCAAATGGAACACACAACAGATCAGTTCCAACGAGGTCGTGCTCCTCTTTAATGTTTAGATACAAAGAATTCGTCCCCGCAGACTCTCTGCAGGTTTTCATGTACCAAGTATGGAATCTTCGCATCATCGTTGTTAGAGATTTTTTATCTTTGACGAGAGGTTTCCCGTACTCGTATCTGTGTTCTTCCACCTTCAATTCATGTATTCATGAAGTGCATCGTCAGGCAGGTAATCTTGTAGATTGCCATAACCGGCCACCATCCCCGGAACATTAGCGACGATGTTGCCGCTAGACACATTGAGCGGGGGGCACGACTGGTTTGCTTGTTCGCCGAGCTGGTCAATTTTTTTCGCAGCTGCTCGTTCTTTTGCTCTTTGATGTCCGACAAGACTTCCCGACCGCTCCGCTTAGAGATATGTCTGTTCAGAATGCGCTCATAGTTGGTTCTCGGCGGAGACTTTGCGGTTTCCTCGGGGCAGCAGAGTGCGCTTCGCTTTCACCGGATCTACCTTCTCCTCCGGAGGTGGATGTCTCTTTGCTTTCAACCCTGCAAACCAGTCATCCACTTCGGTCTGCGCGATCTTCGCGTTTTCCTCCTTGGTCCTCTCGTACTGTAACTTCTCTGGAGTCTTCAGAGAAGGACCGAATCTGTATTTCCTCCCGCCTTTGGCTGTACTGCTAGACGCCGGCAGAGCAGACGGAGCGGATGTCTTCTTTGCTTGCTTACGAGGCGGAGGATAGGACTACGACGCGCCGTAGCAGCCGGAGCGGCGGCGGGTCTCTTCCGCCCTTGCTGACGAGGCGGAGAAGGAGGAGGCTGGCTGCTCGGGCGCGCCGGCGCAGGTGGAGAAGGAGGCGGAGTGCTGCCACGCGTGCCATGATCGTCACTCGCCGGAGGAGGAGGCGGTGGAGGAGGCGGAGTGCCCTGACTCGTCGGAGGTGGAGGAGGAGGCAGAGGCGTCCAGTTCGAAAGGTTGATGAGCTCCTTCCGCCATAGGCATGGAGTCTTCAGAGCAGAACCCAGCCTAGTCTCCCCTTCACCGGTAGGGTGGTCAAGCAGGAGGTCCTCAAATCCCTCCGTTATTTCATCCACCATCACCTTAGCATATCCTTCTGGAATCGGCTGGCAGTGATAAGTTGTGTCGGGTCCACTAGGATAAACTTGGCCAACAGCCGCCTTGACCTTCAAATTCATACATCGTGCCATAATGTGGCAATTTTGAGACTCCGTGATACCATCCATGGGATAGCTGGCTGGAGCCGTCAAGACATGCTCCGGCTGAAGCAGCTCGGTGCAAGCCACGCTGCTTCTCCGCTGAGATGGCGGGTTAGCTTCGGGGGAAGCTTCGGCAGGTCGTTTGCTGTGATCTGCTGCTTCTAGTTCCTCTAGCCCCATTACCCTTTCGTGCAGCGCCTGCAGTTGGTCCTGCTCCAGTTTCTTCCTCCTCTCGTGGGTTTTGTAACCCCCTGCGTCCGGAAAACCAATCTTCCATGAAAGGGAGCCTGGCGTGCCTCGTGTCCGTCCAGGGTGCTCAGGATTCCCAAGGGCCATTGTGAGCTCGTCCTTCTCCCTGTTTGGAAGGAACGTCCCTCCCTGCGCTGCATCGATATAGTGTCGAAGCTTCCTGACTGGTATTTGCAGTTGCTCGTCCATCCACTAGCACCTCGCTGTTACAGGGTCCAAGGTTCCGCCAGCCCCGAAGAACCAAGTCCGGCAACGGTCTGCCCAGTACATTGTCTCTGGTTCGATCCCTTTTTCAAGGAGATCATGCTCAGCCTTGGACCACTTAGGCCGGGCTTTGAGGTAGCCACCTGACCCCGTGCGATGGTGAAACTTCTTCTTCGCAACATTTTGCTTGTTTGTCACTGACATCTTCTTACTCTTTTCCGATGTCTTGTGGGCCACAAATGCGGGCCAGTGATCTTTGATCTTCTCATATTTGCCGATGAATTCTGGTGTCTTTTCTTTCTCGACAAACTGGTTCAGCTCTTTCCTCCACCTCCTCATTAGGGTTGCCATCTTCTTAAGAGCACAAGACTTGATTAATTGCTCTTTAACTAGCTTCTCCGAATCCTCCTCTGGCGGTAGGGTGAAATTTGCGTTCAGCTGAGTCCAAAGATCTTCTTTCTGCATATCATTGACATAAGACACCTCAGGGTCTTCCTGCTTAGGCTTATACCATTGATGGATGCTGATCGGGATCTTGTCCCTAACAAGAACCCCGCACTGAGCAGAAAATGCCTTCCTTCTCCGGATGGGTTCAATCGGTTCGCCGTCGGCGCGATTTCTATGATCTCAAACTTTTCATCCGAGCTCAACTTTTCTTGGGCCTCATCTCCTTACTGAAGTTGTGCTCGATCCGGAGGGCTAGAAATTATAAGGAAGAAAGGCGAGAGTAATTAATATGTGTACATATACCAAAACAATGGATGCATAAATTAACTAGTCAGAGCAGGCTTAACTAATATATATATATATATATATATATATATATATATATATATATATATATATATATATATATATATATATATATATATATATATATATATATATATATATATATACCTACCGGACTCGGTTCGGTCACCAGCAGTCAGCACGGTCTCCTTCTTGTACCTCCATTGTGTCACCGGAGCCATCATGAACATAGTCCTCTTCTTGTACCGGCATTAATTGGTCGAAGCCATCATGAAAATAGCCCTCTTCTTCACCCAGTCCTTCGGGACCACCGGTGTCGTTGAGAAATGACGTAACTTCCAAGCTTGCCTTTTCCGGTCAGTCTCCCCTCATACCACGATTTAGGGAGACCTATCTTCTTAAGGCCAGGAATGAAGTCAACACAAAACCCGATGACATCCTCTGTTTGATGGCCCATGGAGATGCTTCCTTCTGGCCTAAGCGATTCTGGACATATTTCTTTAGGACTCCATGAACCTCTCAAAGGGGTACATATTGTGTAGAAATACGGGGCCCAGAATGACAATCTCGTCAACTAGATGAACTAGGACGTGCGTCATGATATTGAAGAAGGATGGTGAGAACACCAGCTCGAAACTGACAAGACATTGCACCACCTCACTCCTTAGCCTTGGTATGATTTCTGGATCGATCACCTTCTGAGAGATTGCATTGAGGAATGCACATAGCTTCACAATGGCTAATCAGACGTTTTCCGGTAGAAGCCCCCTCAATGCAACCGGAAGCAGTTGCGTCATGATAACGTGGCAGTCATGAGACTTTAGGTTCTGGAACTTTTTCTCTGGCATATTTATTATTCCTTTTATATTCGACGAGAAGCCAGTCGGGACCTTCATACTGAGCAGGCATTCAAAGAAGATTTCTTTCTCTTCTTTCGTAAGAGCGTAGCTGGCAGGACCTTCATACTGCTTTGGAGGCATGCCCTTTTTTCGTGCAAGCGTTGCAGGTCCTCCCGTGCCTCAGGTGTATCTTTTGTCTTACCATACACGCCCAAGAAGCCTAGCAGGTTCACGCAAAGGTTCTTCTTCACGTGCATCACGTCGATCGAAGAGCGGACCTCTAGGTCTTTCCAGTAGGGTAGGTCCCAAAATATAGATTTATTCTTCCACATGGGTGGGTGATTGTCGGCGTCATTCGAACAGCTAGTCCGCGGGACCCTTTCCAAAGATTACGTGTAAATCATTGACCATAGTAAATACGTGATCACCGATGCGCATGGCGGGCTTCTTCCAGTGATCTGCCTCGCCTTTGAAATGCTTGCCTTTCTTTCGGCGGTGATGGTTGGTCGGAAGAAATCGGCGATAGCCTAGGTACACATTCTTCCTGCAGCTTGCCGGTATACTATCGGTGTCAAGTAAACAGTGCGTGCATCGTGGTATCCCTTGTTTGTCTGTCACGAAAGGTTCTTGAGAGCGGCCAATCGTCGATGGTCACGAACAGCAACGCCTTTAGGTTAAATTCCTCCTGTTTGTGCTCATCCCACGTCGTACACGTTTCCATTCCACAGCTGTAAAAGTTCTTCAACTAATGGCCTTAGGTACACATCAATGTCGTTGCCGGGTTGCTTAGGGCCTTGGATGAGAACTGGCATCATAATGAACTTCCGCTTCATGCACATCCAAGGAGGAAGGTTATACATACATAGAGTCACGGGCCAGGTGCTGTGATTGCTGCTCTGCTCCCCGAAAGGATTAATGCCATCCGCGCTTAAAGCAAACCATACGTTCCTTGGCTCACTTGCAAACTCATCCCAGTACTTTCTCTCGATTTTTCTCCACTGCGACCCATCAGCGGGTGCTCTCAACTTCCCGTCTTTCTTACGGTCCTCACTGTGCCATCGCATCAACTTGGCATGCTCTCCGTTTCTGAACAGACGTTTCAACCGTGGTATTATAGGAGCATACCACATCACCTTCGCAGGAACCCTCTTCCTGTGGGGCTCGCCGTCAACATCACCAGGGTCATCTCGTCTGATCTTATACCGTAATGCACCGCATACCGGGCATGCATTCAGATCCTTGTACGCACTACGGTAGAGGATGCAGTCATTAGGGCATGCATGTATCTTCTGCACCTCCAATCCTAGAGGGCATACGACCTTCTTTGCTGCGTATGTACTGTCGGGCAATTCGTTATCCTTTGGAAGCTTCTTCTTCAATATTTTCAGTAGCTTCTCAAATCCTTTGTCAGGCACAGCATTCTCTGCCTTCCACTGCAGCAATTCCAGTATGGTACCGAGCTTTGTGTTGCCATCTTCGCAATTGGGGTACAACCCTTTTTTGTGGTCCTCTAACATGCGCTCGAACTTGAGCTTCTCCTTTTGACTTTCGCATTGCGTCCTTGCATCGACAATGACCCGGCGGAGATCATCATCATCGGGCACATCGTCTGGTTCCTCTTGATCTTCAGCAGCTTCGCGCGTTGCAGCATCATCGTGCACATCGTCTGGTTCCTTTTGATGTTCAGTAGCATCACCGTATTCAGGGGGCACATAGTTGTCATCGTACTCTTCTTCTTCGTCTGTCTTCCATCATAACCCCTATTTCTCCGTGCCTCGTCCAAACATTATAGTGTGGCATTAAACCCTTGTAAAGCAGGTGGGTGTGGAGGATTTTCCGGTCAGAGTAAGACTTCGTATTCCCACATATAGGGCATGGACAACACATAAAACCATTCTGCTTGTTTGCCTCAGCCACTTCGAGAAAATCATGCACGCCCTTAATGTACTCGGAGATGTGTATTGAACCGTACATCCATTCCCGGTTCATCTGCGTGCATTATATATAATTAAGTGTGTTAAAAATCATTACAGAACATCATGAATAGATAATTAAGGACCAAATTAATAGAAGTTCATCATCACATTAAAACCAAAGTACATACATAGTTCTCATCTAACAACATAAAGCTCTGCAGAGCATCTAAATTAATTAAACCATACACTGAGACTATGTAAAACATTTCAATGCGAAAACAAATGCGATCATAATCGCAACCAATGTAACAACTGATCCAACGGCATAATGATACCAAGCCTCGGTATGAATGGCATATTTTCTAATCTTTCTAATATTCAAGCGCATTGCATCCATCTTGATCTTGTGATCATCGACGACATCCGCAACATGCAACTCCAATATCATCTTCTCCTCCTCAATTTTTCTAATTTTTTCCTTCAACAAATTGTTTTCTTCTTCAAATAAATTAACCTCTCGACAATAGGGTCGGTTGGAATTTCCGGTTCAACAACCTCCTAGATAAATAAAATCTATGTCACGCTGGTCGGCATAATTGTCATAAACAATAAATGAACCAATAGTTACGAAAAGATAATATATACCACATCCGTATCATAGACAGGACGAGGGCCGACGGAGGCGGATACCAAAACCATCGCACTATATAAGATGCAATAATAAAAGTAAGAAAATTATACAAGTATCTATATAAACATACAAGTAATATTTTTTTTCCTTTCAGAAAGAAGATAAGATAAGAACAAGAGGCTCACCACGGTGGTGCCGGCGACGAGATCGGCGCGGGCGATCCACGGCGGTGAAGACGGGGACGGGACGTGACGGACCGCTAAACCTAGACAAATATTAAGAAAAATGGAGCTTGGAGGTCAAGCTTGGAGAGGAGAAAGCTTAAGTAGTGTGGCTCGGGTATTCTATCGAACACCTCATGTGCATAGGAGGTGAGCTAGAGCACCACAAAGCTCTCCCCTCGCCGGCCACGAAAAACAGAGCACTGGGAGTGCTCTGCTCGCGGGCGAGGGGTATATATAGGCAACTAATTGGTCCCGGTTGGTGGCATGAACCGGGACTAATGGGCAGCCTTTGGTCCCAGTTCAAGCCACCAACCGGGACCAATGGTGGTGGACCAAGAGCGAGGGCCAATGGTCCCGGTTCGTCTCACCAACCGGGACCAATAGGTCCAGACGAACCGGAACCAATGGCCCACGTGGCCCGGCCGGCCCCCGGGGCTCACGAACTGGGTCCATGCCCCATTGGTCCCGGTTCTCGATTGAACCGGACTAATGGGCTGGCGGGCCTGGACCATTGCCCCTTTTCTACTAGTTTTGGCTTATTCCTTTACCGAAAAAGGCTTTTGCCTCGTTTTATATATAAAGTAATGACCAACAACCCGGTACAAATGCACACCACCACAAAACATGCATACAATCAAGCAGTGGCGAATCTAGCATGCAAATGAAGGGTAGGCTCAAACATCAAGTTCTAAGCCAAATTAGCAATTGCATTGTGATTCTTGCATGTAAATCACATAAATATAATTGTTAAGTGGTATGGTTGGCTGAAATATGTTTGTGGAGGGTAGGCTTAAGCCTGATGAAGCCCACCTAGTAGACTCGCCACTGCACTCAAGGCAAGATACATAGGTGCTGAGCGCAGCAACACCACCCCAAGCACTACAAGAGCAGCCGGGTCCTCGACCGTGAACACGCCACCGTGAAGAGATGAAGCCGCATACGATGAACCGTGGGCTCCAAGGTGATACCTTCAGGAAGGATAAGACACCGGAGTGCCGCCACAACCCGGCCCGAGGGTCAGAGTTTCCCCAAGAGCAACACGACGGGCAATGAAGGTCGCGACGACGCCTTCAAGAAGGGAACGAGCTTCGTCGCCGCCGGTCCATCCGAAGATAGATCAGGTTTTCACGCCGGCCAATACTCATTGCCACCAAGCACCACACCCCGGCGACCATGCCACCCACATGACCATGGTCACCGGGCAGCACCAAGTCACGGGCTTTGCCCAAGAGCACCGCGACACTACCACCAGGGCCGCCGCCCCGGCATCCAAGACCTCGACGCAACCTTGCCCACCACCTATCGCCACCCCACCCAAAGAGACGAGTTGAAAGGTCCCGCCTTTAGCACCCCTGAGCTGCCCCCAGCTTCGAGACGCAATAGGCCAGCCAAAAATGGTGTCCATCAGCCCATCCTGCCGCTGGGCGTGAGACAAGCTCAGCCCTGCTGCCGGGCGCGAGACGAGTCGGGTCCTGCTGCCGGGTGCGAGACGAGCGCGATCCTACTACCGGGCACGAGACGAGCTCTGTTCTGCTGCCTGCCGTGAGATGAGCGATGGCCCATAGCTGGGAGAAGTCCGACCCTTCAACAAAAGTGGCGCGCAGACGACGGGGAGTGGAATCGAAGGCCGGCGCACACAGCGTATGGACGAACCGAATCTGAAACAAGTCAGCTGCGCAGCATCCAACCTGCCAAGCACCATGGATCCATCCACGACCGGAGCAGCAGCCACATCAGGCGACTGCCCATCCCACGCCGCACGCCGAACTCCAAGCGTTGACTGAAAACGGCCGGAAGTAGCCAGCCACCCTAAGCCAGGGGCGGGCCCAGGTATGCACACGCACGACCCCGCCATTGGTACCCTCCGCCCCCGCCGCCAGAATCGTCCGTCGCCATGAACCTCCGGCGTTCGCAGCCCCCGCCGCCCCTTGCCTAGCCAGATCCACGCAGCCTCCACAGCACAGTGAGTTCAGATGACAAAATGGGTTCAACATTCACAAAGGTTGTTCACAATCCACTATTTTATAAATAATACCTTTCTCTACTTGTTTCTTCCTTCAGTTAAGGAAAAAACATCAAATTGTCTCACATGCCCACAAGGAGATATAGTGAGGCCCCATCGGGGAATATTCTTCAACTCTAAACTTGTAAAAAGTATTTAGAATGTTCATATCATGAGCTCATTGTGTTTGTGATCTTCCCTATGCAATATAGTGTAGCATATGTGCTTTCTCTTTTTTATAGACCAGATGGTGTACATTCAGAACACCGCACAACGGTTGAATTTGCACAGGATTGAGACAAACTCTATAGCCAAGAGTCACAGGCTGCGGGACACCGCCAATCAACCGCCTGCCCCAAAGCATTCTAGTTTTTCAGACTACTAAAGTGGTTCTATTTTCTTGGTGATTTCCCAAGAATGTCCAGTGGGTTCAGCAGTCTCCACCATAGCAGCAAAGTAGTATTTGACAAATTATTGTTCTGTGGGTGGGGCAAAACGAGAACTCCAGAATCCCAATGCCTCACATGCTCACAACAACTAGAGCAGGACTTTGCAGTGGCCTCCACGAATAAAAGAATATATCTCATTTCCCTATTGTCAATAATCTCTTGATCACTTATGCATACTCTCTGGATTGCTCTTTTATAGACAAAGATTTTTTCAATAATGGAGACCCCGACTCCACTTTAATATGTACACCTACCAACATTCACCACATGTCCTTGATTCTGAGCATCTCATAATAAATGCGAAACAAAAGTAGGCCAGTATACATACACTAAGGTTCGCTAACCAGTACGCGTAATACTTTGAATTTCCCTAAAAAAGTAATACTTTGAAGCTCAAAGTGAGGGCATCGTACTGTTTTGCCATAACATAGCATTGTCTGACCTAACGTGTGCCATCTCCATGCCAGGGTTGGGCTCCATACATACTACCTCCGTGAATGGCTAATGTACGGGCACTTTTGCTGGGCGAAAAGTTGATGTGTTGCTGCTTATCATGTATTGCCATGAAGTTTTCTTTGTCAGCACTAATCTTGATCACGACGTGGTGCGGCGACCTGCCAGAGTCACATTCTTGCGTGGCTGGTTAGTTAGTGGACTAAGGCGTGAGCGATTCTAGTCTGCATGTTAGCTGTGTTGGTTAGTGCATGGAGGTACTGGCCGGTGTGGCGTCGTGGTAGTTAGTGTGTGCATGGGTTAGTGGCCGAGAGTTCAGGCCGTGTGTGCGTGTGTGTACTAGCCTGGGTATAAAACCCCCTCCCCATGTACTGATCAAGATGCTACGGTTTGTTGCCGAGCCGGTGTGGTATGTGCCATTGAGCCCGGGTATGTGCCGAGGAAACCGAGGCGCCGTTCGTGCGGTGGGGCGTTTGTGCGCCGAAAAAATTCAGTGTGCTCCTTTTTCCACCTTGGTCCGAGCGGGTGAGAGAAGATGAGTGGTGAGCTGGTCCCCGGGTTTGTCGCAACATTCTTGACTTGACAAAGCCGTGATTAAATGATGCACCATATCGCATGAACACCGCAAGCAGATAGCCTAGCAATACAAAAAAATATGAACGTAAACAATTAGGCAGAAACTACTGTCAATGGATCTCCCAATAAGAAACACGGGGCTCTGTGATCCCAGCTTCAGCCCAGACCTAATTTCCTGGTGGTCGCAAAACATGCTTGGATAATTGCGTGGCAGATTGCTTCATCATCCTCACTGCCTAAATGGCGGAGACAACTTAGTAATAGGTTTGAGGTAGCCGCTGGTGCAGTAGCTGAATGAAAGAGTCCCAGCTGTTGTGGTTTTCGGCAATTACGTCAGCATGGTTTAACGATTCTGTAACATGGTAGATTCAGATAACGAATGCACAAAGTGCAGTGCTGGGCATCACAAAAGAGGGATCTCCAGCCACGATTGTCATGGAGAGAAACTGATAGGTTTGCCGCAGTCGCTGCTGCTGAAGCTGGACAAAAACAAAGGATGCAGATTTTTTTCATTTATTTGAAAATGAGGAAGACCCCCGGCCTCTGCATCCGGGCGATGCATGCTGCCACTTTATTAATTATTCATAAAGACCTTATAAAGTAGTACATCAGTAAGTCTGAAATCATCATCTTGGCAACATCTGTCACTACTTCGATCCACTTGATGAAGGGGTGTCGATAGTCCGAGCCTAATACCAAACAGACCTCACACGTAAGCCTAACATCTAAAACCGGAGGCCCCAGCCAAGCCATATACCTGGTATGGGGTACACACCGGTCCGGCGCACTCTAAGAGTCCGCCGCCGCCGTCTTTCACCGATCCATCTTCATAGCAGGTACTGATGCCACGACCTGCAGGTCTGCCATCAACACCACCACCAGTGGCGGAGCCAGGATTCGAGTATAGGGGGGCCGAGTACGTATATTGATCTAATCTCGTTGGTAATTACTCATGGCTCCTACTAAAATTGTGGATCATTGGGGGGCAGGCCCTGCTCGTCCCCCCCGGCTCCGCCCCTGACCACCACGACGCAGACAGCGCCATCCTCCTGCGCGAGTCCGTCTACACACATCAAACGCCGAGACTCCACTGTGCCACGTCGCCAAGATCCATAGTCGTCAATGCATAAGATGCAACACCGCACCACCAAAGATGTTGTCCGCTGGTCCATCGAGCCCATGCAGACCTCCAAAATTAGCTCCCCCAAGGGGGAAACGACACAAGAGCGCCGGCGTCATCCGATTTATCGATTTAGGGTTTCCCCCGGAGGCAACACATAGAGGTCTAGAACTTCCACACGGTGATGTCTTAAAGAAGAGAACGACACAAAAGAGCGCCGTCATCGTGGGCCTTGGCATCTTGCCGAGCGCAAGGTTTTCACCCAGATCTGTTTGAACAACCTCCATCAAGTTTTGTGTACGGATCGCTGCCATCTCTATCGAAGACTGAAAGTAGGATCCAGGCAGCCGCGTGACCAGCAGTCGCACCGCGCAAGCAGCAGGGCCGCCAGCAAGCCGCAGCCGCGCCAATGGAGAGTCCTACACCAGACCCCGCCGCTGGCCCAGGAGAGGACGACGCCACGTAGGCTCAGCAGCCGCCGCCGCCAGCCCATGTTGGCGCGCCGCCATCCTCGTGCAGAGGAGAAGAAGGCCCCAGTGCCGCCTAGGCCGAGCGGCCTTTGCCCGGCGATCTTCACCGGCGGCGGCGAGGAGGGGCGGCAAATCTGGGCTCCCCCTGGCTGCCCGCTGGGACGGCGCAAGTAGAGGAGGGAGGAGGGCCGGTGGAGATCCTGGCCCCGAAGGATGCAGAGTTGCATGTGCTGTACTTCCCTGCAAGTACGTCAGCAAAGTGCAGATAAGTAATGCACAAGGAGGAGGGCATGCAGGGTATCATCAGTCAACGAAAGGGAGGACTTCCAGCTCCTCTTCGTAGGAAAGGCATTGAATACTAGGTGACCCTCCTCTGTCAGAACTGGCTAGCAACAAGCTAGACAGCCAAGAGGAAACAAAAATCTTGGGTAAACCAGGATCACCAAATCAATATTAAAACGTATCGGAATCACCTCCGAGCTTGAAAGCATGGACTCTGAAAAACATCTTTATTACAAAATGCAGATAACTCTTGAACCATAAGAGAAACACATCTGTACTAGTCGCTGGTTTCCAGTAGTTGGCAGAACCAATATACCAATAGAACATGCGCATCATCAGAGGATTCAAGATCCTAAAGGTTTCAAGAGCGCTAGACCAGGAGCAACCGCTCTTCTTTATAGACCAACCAAAAGCACGATTACACCACTAATGGGCCTACACAGATCAACAGGGTAAGGGAAAGGACAGATCGGCACCTGGGAGAGTTTTGGGGTGCCGAATTCCTCCTCAGGAAACGGACCTGCAGGGTCAGCTAGCATCAGGGCCAGGCACCTAGGACGCCGCCAAGGCGAGGCACGATGGAGAGCCCCAGCCGGCCGCGACTAATGAGCTTCCTCCGAATTAGCATCAAGAGGAACCATGGATATTGCCAATGAAGTTTTTTTTACTAGGTGGATATGTGCACTTTCAGGATAATGAATGCATAAAGAGCAGAGCAGGTCGTCGACATTAACAAGAGAGAGGACCTCCAGCCCCAGTACATGCAGCTTCTCCTCTTCACTGGAAATGCCTTGGCCAGCATAGGTAATCAACAAGCCGAACTGCCAGTAGGAAACAGGTTTCCTTCTTGCAAAAAAATCATTCAACCGGCAGTCAGTGCGGAATGCTTCTTACACAACTAACCCATTGACCATGTTGGAATAAGCCACTGCTTGGTGCGGTCGGGTTCGTCGGACGCGTCGGATACGCGGGACGTGCCGGGACACACAATGGTATGGTCGGACTCGTCGGGTGCGTGCGGGACATGCGGGACGCAGCGGAAGCGTGTGTGCATGTGCGGCGCATGTGTGCAGTAGCTAGCTAGTTAGGTGCTTGCCGAGTCACTTGGGTCAAGGAGTGAGTTTAGGCCGTAGCTAGTAGTGCATGGGTGGGTTGTTGCGTGCATGTAGTTGGCTAGCGGGTGCATGCATTGGTAGTTAGCTGGTTAGCCGGCCGCTTGATGCGTGTGTGGGGTCATGCATGCTTGGCCGCTGCGTCACCTCGAGTATAAAGGCCAGGCGATGAAGCACGAGAGTATTGGTGCTCTGAAAAGAAAAAACGGGGCCGTTTTCGGCCGGGTGAAATTTCAGTGTACCCTATTCCTTCTTCTACCTCTAGCCTTGAGTAAGAGAGAGAGAGAGAGCGGCAACAACAGACCAAAGTGATTTACTACGGTTCACGCTCGACCCTATCACACATGTTTGTAGAATTGTTTCTATCGGAAGCACACTTCTTTAATGTGGTTATCATGTAAAAAAAACATTCCCACTATATGTCGTCGATACGTGTGGTATGTTCATGTTTTTTTTTTCTCTTCAGACTGTACTGAGAATCATTTAGAGTGACAGCCGTGAAGGTAAACTCCCACTGTATTGTGTATATGCAATATTGGACCATACATCAAAGAGGTGCAAATATCATTTAATTTCTTTCATAAGAAATCTAGCGTGTTTACATTTGCTCTTCAGTTGCAGACTTTTGCAAACTCGGTACACGTTTTCCACGCTCATGCTCATGAATCAAGATAGGTAATGCATGCATATTTCGAAGAGGCTTCCTATCCTCCTATGTTTACCCGTCCACCTCGCGTCGCTCCCCATGCGCGACTGAGGGGCAACCCTAGCCGCCCGGCGACTCAGGTCACCCCCCACATCCCCGCCCGTCTTCTCCCCTCGCGGCCGCCGATCCGTGCCGCCGGGCAAAGCCCGGTAGATGCTGTGGGCGGCGGGGCCCCATCTCCTCCTCGCGTGAGGGCTCGGCGCGGGCAGGTGTCCTCGGGCGCGGCGTCGCGTTCATCCGGGGCACGGTGGCGCGGGCAGGTCCGGAGGCGGTGCTGCGATGCATCGTCGTGCGCGTGGTGGGCCAGACGCGGCGGGGGCTGCGGGATCACCCAGAGGCAACATGGGCGACTCCGGTGTTGGATCCGCGAGTAGCAGGTAGGTTGGCGTCCCTCGCCTGAGCGACGGCGGCCAGATCCATGGCTGACATGGTGCTCTTCCCCTCGATGGAGTCTATGTCTGGAGACGGGCGTCAGAAGCCATGCATCTGGCATCCCATCTAGATCCGCCCCGGCGTGGCAACCGGTGGCGCGTGGAGGACCGGTAAGGGGCGGCTGGAGACTCCCTGCCGGCGTGCCGACTGCGGCTTTGGTCTTCACGGCGAAGCTCCGTTCGGTTTCAGTCTGCTGCGAGATCGGGGGGATGTGATTTCCGGTGTAAATCGTGCAGACTACGGTCATGGCGGAGGATGGCGGCGTCTATGACGTCGTTCCCTTCTAGAGGCATCGTTGTTGTAGGTCATGGAACCTCACTCGTGATGCTCCGGAGGAAACCGTAGATCTGGGTCTACCGAATTGGACGATGATGGCACCTTCGATGCTGTTGTCCCTTCTGGGGGCATCGTTTTGCTGCACGTGCTGGCTGGAGGGGACAATACAAGGAGCGGTGTTACATCTACCACAAGGCCGGCGGCAGATCCCGGTAGCCTGGCGCCGCGGAGGTTCGGCGATGGGCGCTTATTGGAGATGGACTCGCACAGGAGGAGGAAGTTGTCTGGCGTCATGGTGGTGTTGATGGCAGAGAGGCCTGGCAAGTTCGGTGCATCGGTTCTGCTCTGACGACGGACCAAGGGAAGATGAAGGTGACGGCCCTTGCAACGTGCGTTGCTCAATGGGAGTGTGCTAGACTGGTGTGGGACCCAATCTAAGTAGTGGCTTGGATGGGGACACCCGGATTTAGATGTTAGGCTTTGGTGCGATGTCTGCTTGGTATTAGGCCCGGACATTCGGCACGCCTTCATCAAGGGGATAGGAGTAGCAACGGTGTTGCCAAGATGGTTGCTTTCGGCTGTATGTCCTTGTATGGTCTTTGTGAATAATTAATAATATGGCTGCATGCATCATCCAGATGCAGAGGCCGGGGATACATCCTCCTTTTCTTAAAAAAGGTGATATTTCTTTCGATTTGCGTTTCAAGAGGCCTCCTCGTTCATGCTATTTGTGTAGTGTCTGTGGACTTTCAGTTCTGTTATGTATAGTTGAACTTGGTATAAAATAATGACAACATCTTGAAAGCTTTTACATTAGGCGCTGGAAAAGTTCTGGTAATGTCTTGCGAAGTCATTGTAAAAGATTCAACACCACAAGTGAGTGCTTCTTCCCGCGTGCCCCCAATTCCTAGCTACATGCTCGAAATGGTTCTTCCATGAAGAGAAACAAGGAGAGAAAATCATGCCCCTGATTTCATCATACAACGAGTAGTAGATATATGAGGTTGTTTGGAGGGTTCTGACCCAAAGAAGAGAGGGAGCTGGACACGAGGATCAATGTGTCGATGATGATTAAATAGTCGGACATGTATGTAGCCATAGGGTCCGTCTTATTGTTCATTCAATTCCCTAGTACTAGGCCACGACATGATTTGTTCAGCCCAAACGCCTCTTCACAGCCACAACGTCAGACACTAGTTCCCCTATTCCATCCTCCTATCACTTAAGGATGCTCATTCGCACAATGACATGCTTGAAGAATTTAATGCTTTGTTAAATTATGACATTTGGTGTTTGGTTCCTAGACTTGCAAGTGTCAATATGATCACAGGGGAAGTGGATTTTTTGGGGACAAGCTCAACCCTGATGGCACACTCGGTCGATGTAAAGCTCGATGGGTGGTTCTTGGCTTTACTCAGCAAGAAGAGGTCGACTACGCGGAGACTTTTAGTCTGGTTGTCAAACCGGCTACCATTCATGTGGTTTTCAGCCTTGCCACGTCTCTGTCTTGGCCCATTCACCAAATGGATGTCAAAATTGCCTTTCTTCATTGCTCTCTTGGTGAGACTGTTTATTGCTCTCAACCCTTGGGTATCATTGATGCTTCTCATCCTTGCCATGTATGTCTCATCAAAATGTCTCTTTACAATCTAAAACAAGCTTCACATGGTTTTTGACATTTCAGTCATATATTTAATCACTAGGCTTCACCGCTTCTAAATGTGTTCCTCCATTGCATATCTTTTATTACATGTGGGTGGCATCATACTTACTACCAACAACATTACAACACTCCACCATTATGATCCACTTTTTCAAAACCAAATTTTTTATGACCGACTTAGGATACAATCATCACTTTCTTGGAGTAAATGTTACTCGTACAACCACCGGTCTCTTTCTCTAACAACAAATTTTGAAGTGTGCCGCTATGCTTAATTGCAATCCCATTGCCATACTGATTAACACAATATGCCCGGCTCTTCTCTCATGACGGTGACAAAGGTCCCCAATCCAACTTTATATCGTAGTCTGGGTGGAGCCCTTCAGTACCTCACCCTCACTCGCGTGGATATATCTTATGTGGTTCAACAATTTGCTTGTTTATGCATGATCCCCGCACATCTCACATGCAGATCATCAAGCGGATTTTACGGCACCTCAAAGCCACTTCTCACCATGGGCTTCGTCTTTAAAAGTCAATACCCCATGACTTGGTAGCTTACTCTGACGTCAATCAGGCCGGATGTCCAAACACTCAGGAATTGACGTTCAGGTTTTGCGTCTTCCATGTCTCTAATTATGCGATGCGAGGCGTGCACCTTAGGCGCGGGCACGGAAGCGTCGTCACTGCGGAGCCAAGCTAGGCGCACGCGCTTTCATGCAATCGTTCGTTCAAGGGAGGCAAGTCTGAGATAGGAGGCCTTGAGCCTGCGCCGGAGGAGAGGGGTCGCAGGTCCTGGGCGGCGTCGAGACGCGCAATGATCTCTCGCGCCACCATGAGCTAGAGGGACACGTTCCCAATGGTACAGGCGCTCCAGCATTGGAGGTGCCTAGCAGTGCTCTTGACACGGGAGACGAGTCGCCGAAAGGGATCGGGGTCGGGAGGCACAGCATTCCATCCCTCGTGGACTGCATCCTGGAAGCCTTCCATTTTTGGCCAGAAGCACTCAAAATGGAACCGCCTAGCCCCGGGCAGGCGCGCAGCGCAGTCGATGACCAGAGGGCTGTGACCAGATGCAGCGGAAGTGAGGCAGTGTAGCAGGCAATGTGGGTGCTCAATCTCCCAAGCGGAGGTGCAAAGAACACGGTCATTTCACACGAGCGTAGGGGAGTCGCGCTCGCTCGACCACGTGTAGCGGCGGCCATGAAGGTACATGTCGCGGAGCTCCTCATTGGCAAATGAACCGTCTGAACCTGCTCATGACACGGTGGTTAAGGTTCGAGTTGTTCATCCGCCGCGGAGGTGATCATGTTGAAGTCGCCTCCGAGAAGCCAAGGACCGATGCGGGAGGCGCGTGTCGTGGTTCTAAGTCTGACAGTAGAATGGGGGGTAGGTGTGGAGAGGCAAGATCCTAGCTATGGAGTAGTTGTATACGCAAGGGATTTACGAGTTCAGGCCCTTCTCGGAGGAAGTAACAGCCCTACGTCTCGGAGCCCGGCGGCGGTCGACTGGATTATCTACGTATGTGTTACATGGGTGCGAACCCTTCTACCTGTGGAGGGGGGTGGCTTATATAGAGTGTGCCAGGACCCCAACCAGCCCACATAGTAGAGGGTTTAAGGTGCGTTAAAGCTAGGCGTTACTGGTAACTCCTTACATAAAGTGTCATTAAGGTCATAAAGACTATTTAACTATAGACCGTTTGGATACCGAGTGGCTCTTGGGCTCACGGTGGTCGAGTGGATCTTAAATGGTCGAGTGTCTTTGAATCTGCCGAGTGGATACCTACACGGTCGACTGGAAGGTTGCTTCTCTTGTGAGTCTCCTTGTGGAGGGTACCTTTGGGCAGGTCTATGAGCCTACCCCAGGTACATGACTTCATCATTAGCCCCCGAATGGATCGAGGTTTGAGTGAGGAAGGAGTTGATAATCCTTCCGACCTGTTCTTCGTGTTGTGAGTGCGTCTCACTGTGGATCAACGACCTTTTAGTGATGGCATCAACTTCTCTTTCAGTCGCCTTGATCCATTCTCTACGTTTGTCGAGTGAACTTTGTGAACCTGAAGAGTTCCGAGCGACGGATCAGAGGAAATCTGTTGTCTGACAAGTTGTTCTGCGGTTAGCGGATTTCGCGGGATCCAAATTTTGGGAAGCGTGCGAAGCGGAGAAAACCGCGGCACTCGGATGGGATAAGACGATGACGCCTCGATCTTCGCGCCGCCTTTTTCGCCACGTATCGTGCGCGCGCCTGTTGCGGGATTGCGACGGGATTGCTTGGGCCTACCGGTCAGCCACTCGGAAGCGGCCCCATATAAAGCGCTGGTCAGGGTATTTTGAACAGTGCGACCTCAGACTTCCCTTCTCTCCGCCTCCAAACCTTCTCACCGCGCTCTTTGTCTATCCAGCGCTGAAGCTCGGTACTTTTCTCGCCGGCGACCATGGTGAAGGACAAGACTGCCGCCCTGGAACGGGTGAAGAAGGCGGCGGCGAAGGCCAAGGGGAGAGCGCCCAGTCGGGGCGGTTCCTCTTCGCGGTCCAAGCTGCCGCAGGGCTGGGTCCAAGGAGACTGGATCCGGTCGACCATCACCGAGAAAGATCTCACCGATCTGGCCAACGAAGGACTGATCCCCCATGGGTCGGCGAGGCTTCCGGGCACGGAGTGGCAACCGCAGCCTGAAGAGGGTGAGTGCGTCCTCCTGGCCACCCACGTAGATAGGGGGTTTTCTCTGCCGCCAAATCCTTTTTCCGGGGTTTCTGAACTTTTTTGGCGCAACTCCACCATTTCACTCCAAACTCCATTGTGTATCTTGCTGCTTCGTTTAGCTCAGCGAAATTTCTTGGGTTGTCGACCGCATTGGGGTCTCTTTAAGCACATATTCACCTGTCGCTCTCAGACGGTGAAGAAAACGAGCCTGAATGACGAGAGGACCCAAGTAATCCAGATGTGTGGGGGACTCGGGGTCCAGATGAGGGGGAAGAGCGCCTTTCCAGCTATGACTCTTCCCGACTCGGTTAGAGGGTGGCAGTTGACCTGGTTTTACTGCCAAGACCAGCCGACGCCCGGGCAGTCGACTGGACTCCCTCCTTTCTCCATGAGTCGAGTGAACAAGCCATCTTCCCTGAAGGTGTTACCAGAGGAGAAGGCCCAAGTAAAGCTGCTGATGGAGCGTGTAGTCCAGCTTATTCGCGATGGAGAGACCGGCATGGATCTCCTGGAGGTTTTTCTCCGACGGCGTATTCAGCCACTCCAATACCGAGGACATCCGATGTGGATGTACTCTGGTACGGATGATACCACTCGGGTCCATCCAGAGGAGGTCGATGGTGCCACGCTGGAGAAGTGGATGACTGCTATCACAGGAAACAAGGACAATCCTCGCGGAGCTAGGAGGATTCCACCACTCGACCAAAGTTACCAACCAGACAAGGTATAGCCGCTTATCTCCGACTGTGATTCTGTTGCATTTATTCTTTTTTGATGCCAATTCTTCGATTGACTTTCACCTTGTTTTGTTGTCTTCTAGGTCACCACTGAGATGTACTCGATGCCCAACGGGACGCAGGAAACAGTCGAAGAAGAAGAAGGAAGTGGAGGTGAGAGTCCAGAGGAATGGGAGAACAATGGCGAGGAGGATGAGGAGGATGATGGCTCTGATGATGAAGAGGAGGTGGTGGAAGAGGAGGAAGACGTCGATCCTCCTCGCTCGGAGGGAAGGTCAAGTTGGCCTTACGACCCGCGGCGGGCGTGGTAAAGCTGTTGTGCCCACCGGTCAGTCGATGAAGCGACCTAGGACAACTTCTCCCGCGCCGACTGAGAAACCGCCGAAGCAACCTCGAGCGACGTCGTCAAAGCTGGCGAAGGCCCTGCCCAAGATGCGAATGGTCATCCCCACCATCTCCGGGTAACTAATAGAACCTTGTATTTCCTTATTCAACATGAGTGAACTTTTGGTCGACTTGATGACTGATCAGCCGATTCTTGAAATCTACAGCGCCGCTACCTCCGAGACTTCAGCCAAGCAGGAAGATCAGGAAATTGAGGATGCGGTCACCTCCAACCTTGGTAAGATCTTTGAGGTTTCGCTTTTAGTCGACTGGAGCATTTAGTCGATTGGACTTCCATGTTTACTTCTGAATCTTTCTTGTAGTTCCGCCTCACGTCATTGATCTCCCCGATGATGACGAGGAAGTGACATTAAGGAAGAGGAAGGACAAGAAAGCGCTTGCTGGCAAGGCTGCTCAAGTCGCGGCGATTCCTGAGACGCTGATTTCCGAGGGAGGCAACCCCACTCGGACTTCTGTGTCTTTCGCTGTACCGCTGACAAGTGCTCAACCCACTTCGTCGACCGCTGATCCACCATCTCTCTTTGCTACCCACCACGTTCCGGAAGACCAAGTAAGTGCTGCTAAGGAGGCCATACGCCAGGCAGGGATCATGATGGAGCAGGTGAAAGCGGCTCGAGAGGCTAGTCAGGCGGCCTATGATGCCAGTTCAGTCCAAGTAAGTCAGTCGTCGTTTGCTTTGTTAGGATATACTATCTGAAACTGCTTTCTTCTGGAGATTTCCATATCTGTACACCCACTGGGTGTGTGTGTCGTTGAACTTTTGTGGGGCACGCTGAGTGCACCCACCGGTGTAGTCCCGAGACTATGGTCGCATCGCGTGCGATCGGCTATAATCTTTATGCTGTGATCTTCTTCACTCGACCGGGCGGACCAAGTCGAATGGGCCTGTAAAACCGGTGGGGCACGCTAAGTGCACCCACTGGTGTAGTCCCGAGACTATGGTCGATCAAGTCAGATCAACTATAGTCTAAAGAACTGTTTTTTTTACTGCGGCTGACCGCTGACAATTAGCCATGTTTTTAGAATCATAACCTTTTTGCCTCTTTTGGTCGACTGATCGAACCAAATTGGTAAACCAGTGGGGTATGCGCTGAGTGCACCCGCTGGGTGTAGTCCCCGAGACTATTGTCGAATGTTTTTATTCGACCGTAGTCTTAGAAATGCTACTATTTTTCCTTAGTCACTCGGAAGTGATCTGTCTTTGATGTCTTTCGTTGGTTGACTCTTTGTAGAAATCTTGCGAGCTTGTGGCTCGCTATACTGAGTTAGAGAAAAAGCAGATTCAGCTCAACCTCGATTTGAAGCTTGCTCAGGAGAATTTGCAGAAGGCAAAGGATGAAGCAAAAGGTATGGCTGGTGAGAATTTTTGACGACTGCCTCTGTTTTTCTGCTCATTCTCAACTCTGTTCTCATTGTTGCTTTGCAGATAAACTGGAAGAGACTTTGAAGAAGAAGGACCTTGACCTTGCAGAGGCACAGAAGGCGGCTTTGGAGAAAACAAAGATCACTGAAGAGAAGCTTGCCTCAGTCGACAAACTCGAAGATGCCAAGCTGAAAGCCTCTCTTGACGCGGCTAACAAGGAAGTCAGTCGACTGAAGAACGACAAGAATGTTCTGTCTGACAAGGTTGGCCAACTGGCGGGGAAGCGAAACGACCTGGAGATTTATCTTGGAGGGTTCGCCAAGAAGCTGTTTCTCATGCTTGAAGGTAATCTCTTTTATCCGACTGTCTTGCTCTCACCGGCTCATCACATGATCTTTATTTTGAGTCTGAGTTGTGTTTTCAGAATTCTGCCAAAACTTTGAAGAAGAAACCAGTCGAGTGGAAACCAGCTTGGACCCCATCAACTCTCCTGTGAAGGACGAAGCTGCTATGAATGTGCTCCGTTTTCACAGTGGGGAGACCTGGCTCCGTCTTCACCGGCGCGAGCCCCGGCTCCGTCTTTGGCTTGACGAAGCGCGGAGGAGGAGCCGACGAGGAGGCGCGCGGGCGCCCTCGTTGATGACGATGCCGGCGCTGCGAGTGCGCCGGCCGAGCGGCGTCTCCGCCGCGGGCTCGGCATTGACACCGAGCAGCGCCGGAGTGCCGGAGAAGTGGGAGGAAGAGCGCGAGGAGGAAGAAGAGGAGGAACCGAACCTCCTTGGCGCCCATTGCCCGTCGCGCGGCGGTGCGCCTAGGGCGGCCGCCCTCGCCGGGGGGTATGCCAACGACGGGTTGTTGCCGCCCTCGTGGTGCGTCAACACGTCCTCAAGTGTGTGGCCGGGGACGCCCCACCACAGGTGGCGCCCCTCGCTGTTTTTCAGGCTGCCGACCACTGCCGCGCCGTTGGTGGACGCCAGCCGCTGCTATTGACGGTGCTCGAAGTACGCCGCCCAAGCTGCGTGGTTGTCGGCGGCGTACTGGGGAAGGGAGAGCTAGGCGTCGGTGAGGGAGGCGCGCACGACCTCGACCTCGTCGGCGAAGTAGGAGGTTTTAGTCACGGTGTCGGGCAACGGAGGAATGGGCACGGCGCGCATATCCGGCGGCGCCGGGATGTTCGCCTGGAACAGGAGCCATGACTCCTGCTCGCGGAGCGTGCGGCGGCCGAAGCCGTTGGCCGCCGCCTCGTCTCCGGGGAAATGATCGGCCATCAGGAAAGGGGAGGGAGATGGAGGGCCTCGGCTGCGGCGCTCGGGAGAGGTAGAGCTCGGCGGCTAGGGCGGGGCTGGTGTGGCCAGAGGCGAGCGAGGCCATATAGCCGCGCGCCGCGCCGTGTGTCTGCTGCGTCGAGGAGGGCGTCGTCGCGCCCGTCCGTGACGCGCCGACCGTGAGAATCAATGGCAAGGCTGACCGGCGGCAGCCTTGCCATTGATTCCCCGCGGGAAACCGAGGCGTTGGGGGAAGACGAGGCGCGGTGTCGCTGACGCGGCTGGCCCACGGCTTTTTCGCGCCAAAACCGCTCGCTCGGTGCCCCCAGGTGCCCCCCAGCACGCCGGGTTCGGCCTGGGTCCGCCGGCGCTGATTTCGGCCCAGGCCGGCGAAAATCGGGCTTCTGAGGGCGTGACTGGGCCGTTTTTTAGGCGCCGGCGCGAAAAAATCGCCTGGGGAGGCCTCCCTGGGGGCGCGGCTGGAGATGCTCTAAGAGCTACGCTCGGCAAAGCCAGGCAATAGTAAACAACCACGTGTCAACCACTTGACAGTCGGGTCCCACAACATACGTGGAGCGCTCTCTTAACCGAGAGCCACTCTTGGCAAAGCCAGGCAATAGAAAACGACCACATGTCAACAACCTGACAACCAAGTCCCACAACATACGCCGAGCGTTCTTCTTGCCGAGAGCGATGCTCGGCAAATACAACCAGTAGGAAACAACCACGTGTCAGCCACCTGACAGCCGAGTGTGGCTCTCGGCATATGCAGAGGCGGAGGGGCGGGGGCCAGACCCCCCCTATGGTTCGGCCCCACCTGGTGAGTTGCAGCGGCGACTGTACTGATTAGTAGGCTTAATTATCTGGCCATTAGCAAAGATATGGGATAAACTAATTAGTGTCAAGCCCAAAAGGCCAAAACGAATTTGCAACCTGGCTAAGCTGCACGTACGTACGCATCCGCGGACCACTATCACGTACTACTCGCTAATCGATCCTTGTTGATCGATCAACAACGCACACGCACGCGATCTTGAGGACTTCGTGGACTGTTTCTTCCGCGACGCGCTAGGTCTTCGTTCTCGCCGGCCGCCGGAGGTCGCGCCATCAGTGCTTGGTGGTCAGCAAAGCTGCCGGGCTGCCGCTTGCCGCGTGTCAGCCGAGTAATGGAGATTGTATGCGCCTACGGACTACGGCCAGCCGGACGGTACATCCACCCAATTCCTACTTGATCCCATTAATCAGACTATCAGAGGAAGGTATTATTGTCTACAGCTTTATACAATTGTAGTTGTCACTTTTCAGTCAATTTGATCACGCAAAATCAATTAATCAACTGTTACTAGTTTCCCTCAAAAAAAAATTTTGTTACTAGTTAATATATTTTGTCACTTGTGAGATCAATTACAGATTACAAATTTGCTTTCTACTAATATTAGAATTGCAAAGGTCAAGAAGAGAAAGACAACATCGATTAGTAATTTTTTCAAGCCAATTGCTACGAACTCTGACTCTAGGGCTGAAAATGCAAATTCAGTTGGGGATGTAGATATCACAGAGCAACGAACTGGACATAACGTCCCCAATTCATAGCTGATAACCGGACAAGTTTGAGCATCAGTCTCGTGTATTTTGCAACTTTAGTCACTAAACTGACCATGTAGGACAAGTTGAGGCACCTCCAGTGTATTTAGCTCTTTTGTGAGAAATATTAAACGTGTATTAGAAAATTGTGTGGCTAGGTCTCAGTCGACTAAAACTTAACTGAGTCTCAGTCAAGTGATATAGTATAAGAAGAAAAAAGAAAGAAATTGAAAATGAAATTTGTGTATGAATCTCTATGGAAGATCAAAGAAATATAGCATCGACTGAGACATAGCGAAGTCTCAGTCAACTGAGACTTAGCAAAACTGATTACAAAAATGTTGTTGACATATACAAAAAACATAGAGTAATTACCAAAAGAACAAAGAAACCGAAAAAGGAAACAAAATAGACAAAAGAAAAAGAAAATGAATAACAATGAAGACACAAAATGCACAAAAATAATGAATAAATACTAAAAATGGGGAAGAAAAGAAAAGAAACAAATGAAAAAAAATGTTGACTATGTATCAAGTATTCCACACCTCCTCTGTAACCACGAGTGGAGAAAAAAAGAGAAATAAATAAGTCAAGTCTTTTATCTCAAGTATTCAACGCCTCCTCTGTAACCACAAGCGGAGAAAAGAAAAGAGAGATAAATAAGTCGAGTCTCCTACTGGATTGATACCTTGGTTTTCCTCTTGAATGGAAAAACCAACGGAAGCTCAAGAGGTAGCACAGGATCACTGGGAAGCGAGCCCTTTGACTTCCATGGTTGCCCGCCTTCCTCTCCATTAATGGCGCCCGAGTCGCTGTTTAATACGGGCGGCCTTACTGTTCGCCTCCCATTCTCCTCCCTCCCGCAGACCTCCACCAACACCATGGCGCAGAATGATTATCATCCACTAGTCTTCAAGTTTGGAGAAGTCGACTCCGAGCCAGAGGACATAGAAAATAAGGAGGAATGAGGCCTCATCGACATGGCCGCGGTGGTTGCTACCCACGCTCCCGTGCCAGCTCCCATCCCCGCGCCCGCGACAGCGACAATCCTCGTAGCATTGACGGGCCGGTCGTCGAGCACTACCGCAGAGCTGGAAGCGGCGGGCGTCAGTAGGTCTCCGCGGACCCGCGCGAGCTTGTGTACATGTCAGCACCAGCGCCCGTCCCCATGCGTTTGGCTGCACCCGTCGCGCCCGTGCCCGTGCGTGCACCGCCCCTCAGTAGCATGGGACGCCGCCGTTGACCGCTACCTCTCAGCGCCGCCAGTTTGCCGTCCTCCCGCGCCCCGCCCGTGGATCGCACGATGACATGATGTTTGATTTACAAGTGAGGAACATTCTGTGCTTCCTTGAAGACTTCAACAATGGCGTCCCGGAGGACGACAACGACAATGATGGCGCGACACGCTGCCTCCGCCGCCGTCGGAAATAGTTTTTTTTGGGGTTCAATATTTATCTCAAATTCTCGATCATATGAATATAAATTCGCAGTGTGACTGAATGAAAGATATGGTTTGAACTAACTTGGGTTTTTCTCTCTTAATTTACAGACCTATCAAACGATTTTCTTTTGATCGTAAACATTTTAGATAGAACACCCGTATGCAAAGTGCTATGGTCTTCCCCCTTAAGTCAAGGGAAAATTCGCAGCGTGGGATTTGTGCATCATTTCAATGCAAACGGTTGTTTTGGATGACCCGTGTGCAACCACGTAGTACAATTGGGTAAGATTTGCATCTGTTATATTGGGTATGTTGCCGTTTGTCAAACTGGAAAGATTGACATTTGTTGATCTAGTAACATTGCCATTTGTAAACCTTGTAACACTGTGATTTGTCAAAATATGCAGCTAAAATCACTAGCACTATCTAATTTTTGCAACTAAAATCACTAGCATTGTTCATATGGACACCAATACAAAGTGGCATTGTACTTTTTTTGTCAAATTTGAGACCAATTTATATGTAATCTTTATCTAATCACAGACATGAGATTATTAATAATTGGGAACCAATATCCCAAATAAATTATTTATTCGAACCTTAAGCGTTAGGCTAGCCATAGTGGAGGTAACATAACAGGAAACATGCACTTGGTACTAGCAAACATACTTATGTGACACACAATTAAAGAAGAGAGAGAGGGTTAGAGTAACATAGGTAGACACTGTATCATGTTAAATGCTATGCTACTTTGTGTCATGCATGGCAATAAATATAATCATCTATGATACTACTTTATGATACTATGCACTATGAAGGTAGTATCATACACTAGTATCATATACATGATACTAATATATGATACTCCCCACTATGACTAGCCTTAGACCAACAATGGGTACGTGTCATGCTTCGGTTAAGCAATAAAGTGGCAGTATTAATCATCCAAATAGAAAAAAAACAATATATGTGCTGCCACACGACCCGTGTGCCGTGCGAGCAGGCGTGAGTTGACGGAACGCATATGCAAATGTACCATTCATTATATACAACAAGTCATCAACACACAACGACAATGAGGATACATGTTGGATTACAGATTATTTTCAACAAAACATTCTAGTAAATATGAAAGTTTTTCTCACACAACAAATAACAAAGCGATGAAATGAACTCCAGCTCAACCAATCCTCGGCGATGGAAATGATTGCTTTGAACCATAACTGATTCTTTGAGCGGCCTATATCAGGACGCATACTATGATAGACAGGGCAGGGAACTATAGCAATGTCTGAGGTAGATACAGTTGCTTCTCATAAATGGTAGTAACAATGTGTCAACAATAGCTGGATCGCCTTTCACCATCATTGGATAGTTTTGTCCAAGGAAGAGCGAGTTTTCTCCAAGACTATCAATACTGAACCAGGGAGAAGGCGTTGGCGCTAGCACACTAGTAACCATCCCGAATACCCTGCAAGGGATGTTGGAATAGGTCCGGAGAGTGCGACCATGGGAGACAACACCTGCTTCATTAGTAACATCAGCAGTGCCCTATATACATACAAGACGAATTGATCCATTAGAGCAAGTTGCCAGGCGCCACCTAGTATATAGGTCCTGCTCGTCCTCATGATCGTGATAATCACCATCGTCATCTCCCCCTTGGTTATTAATTTTTTCAATTATAAGTGCTGGAATGTTCATAGGACCTTGGTAACACAAGAAGGTTAATTAGTAAAGGGCAACTAGCTAGCTAACCCGCATGCATGTGGATGAAACAATTATAATTACGGTGGAAGACAAACGTACCAAAACCATAAGGATTCCATGCAAAAACAGTGCCACGAGTGGTGGTAGCAAACACAACACCCTCGTATTGAATTGCATCACAATACTCATCCGTGTACCAAAATTGATTTTTGAGCAATATCCATCGAGGCGTGGAAGTAATGACGGCAACAAGCTTGACGAAGATAGCAACAACTTCATAGTTCTTGTAATCCCAAGAGCGGTTGGGAACTCGACAAATTTTCTATCTTTGGTAGACGACAGTCACCATGAGCGTATTTGAACATACCTAGATCATCTGTGTGCTCAACCTTAGGGGCAGTCTGTGATTTTTTGAAGTGGAACCCGGTGACGAGTGTACACATTCACAAGTTCCCACTCGCAGCTATACCCAATATAAACAACCCAATCTCCATCTGCGCCTGCCCAAGCCTTACCCTCAAGCGATGGCATCTTAACATCACACGTATCATTATCAGGCGGCATCAACTTGCACAAGGCGAGGCTTCCGTCGTCCCCACGCCGGCGACCAGCGTCATGGCGAAAAAGATAGGGGGGATCAAACCGCTCCTGAACTCTTGGGTTCTTTGCACTGCTGTTATTTGTTGAGTCGAGAATGGACTTGAACGAACCTGCCATGCTAGCCGAGGTGATGACGTCACATCGATCAATGAGTTCCTCCACCACGTCATCTTTCAGATCAGGAAAAAAATAACGGGGTCGTTTCCGGCCTATTCCCTCCATGGAGAAGACGATCGAACAATGGCAGAAGGAAGGGTGAAGGCAAATGGAGGGAGGAAGATCATGCGACAACAGTTCCAAATCGAGAGGGAAAGGCGAAGAGGCGGTGGATGGTTACCACGGTACACTGACGACAAGGTCGAGTGAACCGCATGCGATATATCGCACACACCTTGATCTGGCTGACCGTTTCTTTTGTGTTGCCTAATGACAAATAGTTCATCCGAGTCAACCATATGTTGTATATCGCACACACCTTCAACTGGCTACCTGTTTCTTTTCTTCCTCCTCATCACAAACAGTTAATTGAACTGAAGCGTATGCCCTGCATCGCACACGCAACTAAAATCCGAACCGTGTTTGATCCATCCATCATCACAAACGTTTTGCATCTTTTTTTAAGGTTTTTTACACCATATTTTGCGATTATTGCATTGCACACAGTTTCGTCAAAGGGTCTCTTATCTTAGTGTCTCGTTAGCAGCATCCAGCAGTAGTGGTGTGACCCTGCGGGTTCGCGAATTATGTAGTCATGACCGAGACACCTCTCTGGTCAATAACCAATAGTGGGACCTGGATTCCTATATTGATTCCTACATATTCCATGAAGATCTTTTACCGGTTGAACCTTTATGACAACATACGTAATTCCCTTTTGTCTGTCGGTATGTTACTTGCCCGAGATTCGATCGTTGGTATCTCTATACCTAGTTCAATCTCGTTACAAGCAGGTTTATTTACTCGTTCTATAATACATCGTCTTGTAACTAACTCCTTAGTCACTTTGTTTGCAAGCTTCTTGTAACATGTATTACCGAGAGGGCCCAGATATACCTCTCCGTCATACGGAGTGACAAATCCTAATCTCAATTCATGCCAACTCAACAGACACCTTTGGAGATACCTATAGAGCATCTTTATGACCACCCAGTTACGTTGTGATGTTTGATAGCACACAAGGTATTGCTCCGAAGTCTGGGAGTTGCATGATCTCATGGTCGAAGGAATATGTATTTGACATTAAAAAGCAGCAATATTAAACTGAACGGTCATATGCTAAGCTAACAGATGAGTCTTGCCCATCACATCATTCTCCTTATGATTTGATCTCGTTATCAAATGACAACACATATCTATGATTACGAAACCTTAACCATCTTTTGATCAGCGAGCTAGTCTAGTAGAGGCTCAATAGGGACATGGTGTTGTCTATGTATTCACACATGTATCTGAGTTTTTGATCAGTACAATTCTAGCATGGATACTAGACATTTATCATGAACAACGAAATGTGATAATAACAAATTTATTATTGCCTCTAGGGTATATTTCCAACAGTCTACAACCACTATCAAGACCAAAAGGGAACAACATTGTGTTTTGTGCCGGTATTCCCTGTGAAGAAGCCGAGCAGAGGAGGTTTCCAGTGAGGTTTGCGGTAGCAGCTGAGGAATTGTGGGTGGGAGATGATGCTGAACCAGCATGTGCAGAAAAGGGAGGCGCGGGGGTGTGTGGATGGCAGTGGAGGGAGGCGGAGGAGGATTTCCTGGATGATATTCTCATCGTATAGCGCTGCTAGAGAGGAGCCAGTATTCTCGCCATCCTTGGATATGAGGCCAGCCGGCACTGCGGAACACCGCAGCCTCTTGCCATCAACACTTGGATCGACCATGAAAGAGAAGCAAAGAAACACAGTAAGCACTAGACTTATTTCTTCAATCAATGTGGTTGCAAACAAGTCAACGTAATCAATGGACATATTCCCTCAGCCAATGCGGGTTGCAGAATATCCAACAAATAATGAGCATGCATTCTCTCCATTTTCCCATTGGACACAAAAACTTACACAATCTATGTTCTTGCCTAAAATACAATAACAAATGGGATGATTTTCTTACCGTTGGGGAAAACTGAATCTTTGCAGGATCCATGATGTATGTGTCTCCTCCTACTGTCTCCTCTCTCACCCGTCCCCACTATCCTTCTCTACCCTGTGTTTAGTTCAGAACACAAATCAAGCTAGGGTTTCCACGAGAGAAGAAAATATGTGAAAGAAAAGGAATCCCTAGGAGATGGAGAAGGGAAGGAAGAAGAAAGATGTCCTGACCTCGAATCGATGGTGGCTGAGTGTTGCCAGGGACGAGGTGGCCGGCGGCACAGCGCCTTCCGCTCTCTATTTCACTCGTGTGAAGAGTGAAGGAAAGTGGTGGCGTGCGTGCTCTTGTGTCTTCGTGTGTGCGTGACCCTGCCCAATGGGAGACTGAAAGCCCAGCTATGTTTTACGGAACCTGAGAAACAAAAGGCCAGGGGTTTTGGAAATTATACTTCTGAGAGCAACTAGTTGACGAGTGCTCCTTCAGGAGCCTCAAAACGATCAACGCCACTTGGCGCGCTCTCAGCCACCCCGCCACGTGTCGTGCTCTGGGCCCTCCCTCTGGATTTTGTTTTTCTTATTTCTCCGCACGCATTTTTGGCCTATTAAACTGTTTTTTCTAGTTTTTTTCACATTTCGGTTTTCCGCCGGTCTTCCTTAACTTTTGGACCAAAAATACTTTTCGATTTCTTTTGTGCAAATAAATGTGTTTTCTTTTTTTTCTTCCGCGAGAGGCACGTTATTGCTTTCACGAGAGGCACGACCATGGCTCTCGGAAACGGGAAAAATGTGTTTTCTGTTTTTTTGTTTTCAATGAGAGGCACGGTTTTGCTTCCACGAAAGGCACGACCATGACTCTCGGAAACGGGAAAAAATACGTTTTTTTTTCGCGAGAGGCACGATTTTGCTTTCGCGAGAGGAACATTTTTGCTTTTGCGAGAGGCACGACCATGACTCTTGGAAACGGAAAAAATATGTTTTCTGGTTTTTTTCTTCCGCGAGAGGCACGGTTTTGCTTCTGTTAGAGGCACTCTTTTGCTTTCGGGAGTGGCACAACCATGACCCTCGGAAACGGAAAAAATGTGTTTTCTGTTTTTTTTCTTCTGTTAGAGGCATAGTTTTGCTTCCATCAGAGGCATGGTTTTGCCTTTGTGCGAGCCACAACCGTGTCTCTCGGAAAAAAGAAAAAAGGGGCGGTTTTGTTCCTGCGGGAGACATGGTTATGCTTTCACGAGAGGCACAGCTATACCTCTTTCGGAAAGGAAAAAACCATGCTCTCGGTTTATTTTTTTCGTCCAGTTTTTTTGTTTTAGGAGCTGGACAGGTGGATTGGAGCTGATCGAAATAACTATTATAGAATAGACGGAAGGCATATGATATATACACTACTAGGAAAAGGGCTATAGACAGGATTGACACTAATGGCGCACCAGAGATGTAGTGCGCCACTACTATATACTAATGGCGCACGAGTTGGTGATGCGCCATTAGTGTGGAAGACACTAATGGCGCACCAGAAAAACGGTGCGCCACTGGTAATAAAGTTTTTTTTTTCATTTTTACATACATACTAATGGCGCATCCGACCGAAGTGCGCCATTACTAGTTCTAACAAGTAACGGCGCACTGGACAGACAGTGGGCCATTAGTATATTTTTTCATAGGCACTTTTTGAATTCATGAATATTTTTTCAAATTTGATGATATTTTTTCATATTCAATATGAAAAACTATTGAATATTCATGAGGACACTCGATCTCGATCCCCTCCTCTCGATAGCTATCCGATCCCCGCCAGATTCCTCGCCCGAGCACCCCCGCACCCTCCCGCTCCACCGCCGCCGAGCACTCCCGCACCTCCCCACTCCACCGCCGAGCAGCACCGCACCTCCCCACTTTTTGATGATATTTTCAAATAAAAAATTTGATGATATTTTCAATTAACAAAAATTGATGATATTTTCAAAAAAAAAAAGATGATATTTGATGATATCTTATGTTCTAGTCCTCATGAAAATAACAAATTTGATAAAAAACAAATTATTAGATGCAACAAGAAATAATGAAAACAAATTACTAATGGCGCACCCTAGGTGGGTGCGCCATTGCTGTCAGAAAAAAACTACTAATGACGCACCAGAGGGTGGTGCGCCATTGCTATAGTGTGTACCCCTTCGCCCGATACCCCTTCCCTCTCCCCCTCACCAGTTCCCTCTCCCTCGATCCACCGCGCCGCTCCTTCCCTCGTCCCTCCCTCCACCGCGCCGCCGCTGCCGCTGCACCGACCACTACTAGAAAAACCACTACTAATGGCGCACCTAATATGGCTATTAATGGTGCATCACTGGTGCGCCATTGATAGCACGCCATTAGTAAATTTTTACTAATGGCGCACCACCTGGTGCGCCATTAGTATCTGGTATACTAATGGCGCACCACCTGGTGCGCCATTAGTATATGCGAGGGTGCGCCATTAGTATGCCTCCCAGGGGCATGTATACCCAGGTGCTTTGGCATACTAATGGCGCACCACCTCTGGATGCGCCATTAGTAACCGCGGCATACTAATGGCGCACTACCCAGTGATGCGCCATTAGTATGCACTGTCATACTAATGGCGCACTGTCATGTGATGCGCCATTAGTATGAATATTAGGTTTTTTTTTTTTTTTTTTTGCACAGGTTACAAAATGTATAATTTGACAAAATATAGACAGCACACATCAACAATAGATTCATCAAATACAATAGAAGATTAGTCTTTGAATACAATTCATCATATTAGTCTCCGAATACAATTCATCATATTAGTCTCCTAATTGAAAAGACCGAACAAAGATAGAACATTATATTACAAGTCTCGAGACCGCGAGTAGCGAGTTTGTCTTCGCATTACAAGTCGATATCGATCATCTAAACTACCATCACATAGAAGAGAGCTGCGGTCATCACGATGAGCATCATCACGATGAAACTCGCCTTCATCCGGTTCCTCCAACGCCCCTCCCTCTCCGCTAGATAGCGGGCGATCTAGATTCGCCTCGGCCCTAGTGGTGTACCTTTGTAACTGTTACCGCTGAATCGGTGAACCTGTCTCCGACACTCCTCCCGTGATCGAGACTCCGGAACCTTACCCTTGTACACGACATACGTCGGCATCGCTATGCACTAGCCAAACGAAACATTAGTACCAATTCACAGACAATACATAAGCAATATATAAGTATGCAACAGAACGATCGGAAGAGAAAAGCAAGACATTAATAGCATCGATTACATCTAAGTTGAACGACTCTCGAAACCAAAGAGACATACTACAAGTTCATTAAAGTTTAATTACAACATGAGCCAATCGATGTTTCAGAACTAGACAACTCGACTCAAGGGACCGGAGCGTGGATGAAGCCGCCGTCTATCGTGGGAGTCATGAAAGAACGGGCGTTGTCATCCTGCATTTGTAGCATTGTGTCGATGTCACTGTTGGATGGTTGATTTCTGAGGTAGAACTACCCCGAGGTACGAAGGACATCTTGATGGATGATTTCCGCAAACTCCGATCGGATGCGAAGAATTCTTGTCGGAGGTCCGCGTCTGGATTGCCGACACGCCGCGCCCAATCTTGGAGTTTACTCGGTAGCGAAGTTGATGATGGTCCCATACGATCGCCGCATGTGATGGATGGCGTAGTAGGCACCCTTCGACCGCCAAGCGGCTGCTTGACGCAGCGAACGTCGATTGTGGGAGAACACGTGCTTGCCGTGACTTACGAATAGGCCTGGTGAAGGTGCCTCCAGATTTGGCGAGCCGGGAGAACATCATCAAGAACCTTCTTGACATTTGTGTAGTCTACGCTCGATCGACTGTCCGGTCGAAATACGTGGCCATGGAATATTTGGGGCTTAGGAGGATGAGCGTGCAACGTGTGTCACTGCAGAAAACACGGAATGTTAAAAGAAAACGATCGAAATGTAAGAATTCATATGTTACGGGCGGTTGAGGGGATGACTTACTCGGAAAGTAAGGCACGAGGAAGTTATCCTTATCTTGGTTTGCCGAAATGACGCCTTCGAGGTAAGAACTCGCAACTTGCGGTCCCAGCGCTGCCCAAGATCTTGGCACGCATGTAGAAGGGGTCGACTATCACGATGTCCGGGTCTTGTCGCTAATGATCCGCATCTCCATACTCAGCGAAAATAGCCGAACGAAGGTGTAGTGCAGCGGATGAAGGTTCAACATAGCGTGGATGTCATCAAAACGCAGGACGATCGTAACGCCCGATGGAGTTATCCACAAAGCCCTTGCCTTCGGCACCTTGGCCGCGAAAACCGGTATGCCACATCCTTCTCCCCGAGACGCCGCTTCTCCAAAGAAAGAACACTGTCATGCAGACTCCGATAGCACCGTTGCAGCATTGAGCATATTTGTCGGTAGCATCGCCCTACCCGCCACATGCACCTCCTCGAGATATCCTGCGTGAAGGTGGCCCGTCCTGAGCACGGATCGTACTCGGTGCCGGCTGGCTCGCACCCTTCTTAGTCTTTCTTTTGCGTGCCTTCTTCTTCTCCTGTAATGGGACCGAGTTTTGCTCACAGACCGCCTTCTTGAGTGTGTTGGGGCTGATAATATTTCGCACCTCGCCTATCTGAGGCTCGGTGAAGTCGGCAGCTGGAGGCGTCTCCTGAGAGCTGAACGCCAGACGGCGCCTGTTGCAACTTGGCTTCTCCGCGGTACGAGCTAGATCGCACATGTCTTTTGTTGGGTTTGGTTCTTGAGAAGGAGGCCCCATGAAGTCGCCATCGTACCCATGCTCGGCAAAGTACTGATCGACGTTGCCAAATGTATCATAGTCGCCGCCGCCGCCGCTCGATCCTGTGCCATATGCATGTTTGGATCCAGTGGCATAGGGATGTCCGCACCGTTACGGGCGGTCTTGCCATGGGGCCGACTTGGCGCCGCACGACCGGGCGGTGTTGTCTTTGGGTGGTGTCCCCGCCCCAAACGAATCTGGCTCTTCGCCAAAGCAGGGCCAGCTCAGGCGGCGCCGAGGGTCATCACGTCATCATCGTCGGCCCCGACGGGTCGATTCGGAGGTAACAAGTCGTCGCAGCCTGGCAGCACCCGAACCAGTTGAACCCTAAACAAGTTGGGTGGCATCTGAGTACCGTGGAACAAGGGGTTGCCCGGTTGAACGATTTTGCCCATGGCGACATCGACCAACTCGTTGTTCACGAAGTGGAGGAGAGTGCACGAACGTCGGCGGCGCCTGCGAAAACATGTAGGGCGCCGAGGATGCCCAGTCAAAGGCAAGGAGATGAAGTCCTCGGCTGAGAGAGGCTTAATTAGTTACCGTGATGATGGCGCCGAGCTCGGCTATCGTAGAGGCACCGCCAACGGCGGGCGGCAGTTGACGGAGGGCCGCTTGCTGCGCAGAGGTGCCGCCGGCGACACCCGGTGCATTAAGCTCCGTGCGGCGCCGGAGACACCAATGCCGCCCGCCGGAGGCACCAATGGCCCCGCCATCGCATTATGCGAGTTGCTGGCCGTGAAGCTAGGAATCGGGCGGCCCTGCTGGCCGCCCGCAATCCACGACTCAACCCCGAGATCAAGGTAGGCACAAGGGCGGTGATCGCCGCCCGAGTCGTTGTTCCACTTGCTCTTGGACAATCTCCGAATCCGCGCCACCTGTGCCTTGAGTTCTTGAACCTCTCGCGCTTAGCTTTCCGAGCTGGTCTTTTCTCCTTCCGCACACCAGCGGTATAGTATGACCCCATTTTGTCGACAAGCCTTTGCCGCCACACGACCAGCCGACGCCGGCTTCGAGCTTATCCTTGTTCTTCATTACATTCAACCCCTATTTAGAGTGGTGTCCCAAGGGTTGCTTTAGTCGACCCAGCCATCGCTTTCAATCGCTGCGGAAGGAATGTGAACCATTTAGAAATTCGGCTTCATTAATTAGAATGCAACCATATGGAGCTAATTACGCTGGGTGTATTCCTTACGTAACAAGCTCAAGCTGCCTGGTCTTCGGATCCGTGGTAAGCTCCTTTGTTTTCGGGTCCTTCTTGTACCGGGCCCTGACAAAGTTCCTGGTCTGCTTGTCACCGTATGTATCGAAGAGGGGCGGTAGGCCTTGCTCGGCACGGTCCGCCTCCTCCTTGTCCCATATAGGCTCCGCCACTCAGAACCGCCAGGACCGAGTGTGTGTTCCCCTATGTTCAGCTCCGCATTTGTTTCCCCACTCACTTGATTGGGAGCTTGCGGTGCTCGAGCAATTGATCTTGAAGTCGTTGTAGTCATCTTCGGTGATCGAAGGATTTTTCTCCTTGATCTTCTCATAACTCTCACCTTTCTCGATCATTCTCTTCACATTGCTTTTCCAAGTAGACAGGGCCTTGCTCATCTTCGTGAGGGCAGCATTGTTCACTTTATTCCCTTTGAGGCTTGTGTTTTCAAATTCAGCGGGAACTTGTATCGCTCGTGCAGCTTCGTGAAGAGGAGGTTGCGCAAATTCCCTCGGTCGATGCCTCGTGTTCTCGGTGTTGATCGAGACGGTGCTCGGACAATGCACCCGAGCTAAAGCGAGTACCCTTGACTATTCGTTCGGGCGCCGTTGGATTCCCATTGAGTCCACTTCAGAACTTCCTCCTTGAGGGTGCGGAGCACGATCGGGCGCCGTCCTTCCGTTGCCTCTTCGGCTGGCTGCCATCTGTGTGCGCCGCCATCATCGATGGTTGCATCCTCGGCGGCACCATCGGTGGTGGCATCGGTGTGGTCATCCTCGGCGGCACCATCCGTGGTCTCGGGATCGGTGGGGAAGGCGGCGGCCTCATACAAGTGAGGTTGTTCCTCCATCTCCGGGACAGCTCCTGAATGCCTTGCCACCAACCCCGGCCTCATCGTTGTGGGCCATGTTTCTCTCTAAATAGAAACAAAGTTTGGTCAAAAAGTTGGTTATTGTCAAGGAACAAGATCATGGTCTCATCATTTAGGGTTTGTCGACACCGAGGCATCCTAAAATCTAAGCTTTTATTATTGAGGGTTTTTCGATGCCAAGGCACCCTAAAAGCCTAACCTTTCATCATTTCGGTTTTATCGACACCGAGGCACCCTAAAAGCCATGCATTAGTCACAAGTACGCCGGGCACTTGATCCTACTTAATTAACTACTAAGATACCCGGCCCATGCATTAGTCACAAGTACCCCATATGTCCTATTTTAGCAAAGTCATGCTAAAATTCACGGAAAATTTCAGCATGACCTTTGCTGAAAATAGGACATATGGAGTACCAATTTGCCGGAACGGAAGTTAATCGACATTCCGCAAACTCAAGGGCCTCTCGGGTACCTGCAAAATCATTATCCCAGGTGGACATGGATGCAATGTCACATGTCACATGGATCCCACACCCACAGGAGCTGGTGAAGCTTCATGGCAGAATATCATATACAAGCACCTAATTTTGTTCACATTTATATAGCAACAAATATTTATACACTCATATAGCAGCACTAAGTATATTGCACTTAGAAGAAGACTTGCTTTTACATCCCACCCAACTTAACAATCTAGTAGAGTTGTTAGTAAGATCCTAGCTCTCTTTTCTTAGAAATAATAAATCGCCAAGCAGGAATGAAAAGATTATTTGATTGAAGAAACCACCATGGCAGCAAATAACTGAACCTTCACTCTGTTTTAACTGAAAATATATTTGAAAAAAAAAACTTCTACACGTGTGAAAATCTTCTCTACAGGTGGAAGAACACATCAAACACAGTGCAAAAACTAAACCCTTGCACTCTGTCAAATTAACTATTGTTTTTCACTTTGTGCCAACACCATTAGATTAGTTGGTAAAGTACATCTTTCATCCTAGTACATTCCCTGCCTGTGCAGGCATTTGCGAGCAGTGACAGAGATTGGCTTTTAGGCCCTGACTAATTAACTACATTGCTCATCAGAGACCCTGCTGTTTACTGGGAGGTGGCAGTACTACTGTACTAGTGTGGTACTGGTTTATTATTTGGAACCTTCTGCTTATGAAGCTATCTCTGGTAAAGATTTGCAACTAGTAGTACATTTTTGGTGGGTGCAAAAGTCCAACAGCACTAGAACTGAGCTGATTGATCTATAAATGTGTAGGAGGAGCTAGATCATTTCCTCCATGGGGAATTTTGTTTAGGTACTTAGACAAGTTAATTAGGGATCTCAGCTGAGAAGATCTGCTCTAGCATTGAGCAGAAGGATTACCAGTACTACTAACCTTATGCTGTGTAGGTGCTTACATAAGTTAATTATAGGATCTTACCTGAGAAGATCTGCCTCTAGCACTGAGCAGAAGTAGTACCAGTAGCAGTGCCTGTACTACCAATCTTATACTATGACTTTTTGACAGTGAGTAAAACAGGGCACTTCCTTTGCAGGAGAGAAAGATTAATTTAGCTAATCTCTCCCAAGGAAATGAAGCTCACAGAAATGAAGCTCCAAACTGGAGAGGGCTTAGAATATATTGCTATGGCAACAATTGGGAGATCTGTCATAGAAAGCATCGCCTATAAAGTGTTTCCGAATTAGTATTTTCTAGAGTCAAGGGGATCCTCATGGGGCCTTCTTCCTGAAAAGAAGCATAGGGATCACAGGAAAAAGGGAAATGGAGGATCTCCTTGCGCAGTGCATTCCATATATATATTTGGTTTGCTGACCTATAAGTCCTTAATTTAGTATACAATGCTACTTTCTTTCTTGTGGGAGAGCTACTGGACTGATTGTGCATGCTTACATATACTTAATGATCATAAAAAAGGGAAAACAAATATAGTATTAAAAGATGATCATTTTATACTAAATTATAAAAGGGGTCAGATAACTACCTATTCTTTTTCTGAAGTTGTACTTTTATTATTTACTTATTTTTGCTCATGCTGATTACTCACTTCAAAATAGGTTGCTTAGTAGTACGAAACAACACACACCAAGCTCCATCAAAAACAGAATAAAAAATGGCCATGTCATGCTTGGCAATAGCACAAGTGACATGAAAATTCAGGAGTAGGAGATCACAAAAGTACAGTCCACAAGTTACTCCAAGTTTCTGAATTTTCAGTAAATTTTCTGTAAGAAAAGAAATCCTAGGGTTAAAAAATCTGGAGCAAGTCCTAGCAGAACCACAAAATGTTCATCTACTCAAATTAATGTCCAAACAGTGTCATATCTGAAATTAACCTGTCATGTTCACTGCTCAAACATGAAGTACCAGCAACCTTGAAACTAAAAGTCCTGCATTCTTTCATTGGAAAAAAGAGAGATGGAGGCTGGTGAAATCTTATCCTAGGAGGCAAACTCTCTTTGAGAACTTTGTGTTAAAAAATGCACAGTAAAAGAATACAGAAAATTGCACATGACAATGCTTGCACAAATATCAAAATGTGTATTGGTAGGACCATATATGGTTTCAGGGCTTGCAATGTAAGTAACTAGAATGCAATGAACCCACTTATCACAGATAGATGTGCACCCTAGTGGTTTTCTCTAATTAAGAAATGGTCTTAAATAGGTCTTGGAGTGAAGATTTAAGAATTCTTACAAGACATAATTGACCAGCCTACAGTGTAGAAAAGAAAAACTGACTCGGCCCTGCAGTAAAATTGGGGTACAGTCTTGCTGAAGTTAGTATAAGTTTTCATCTGAATGTCATTTATTAGTTGTCCCTCTGATTGCATTAAAGCTTTGTTGTTTAAACCTAGAGAACCTAGTACAAATAACATAAGTAGTATGACAGGGAGGATAATTTATATCCTTATCTAACCGGGGGTACACCCATCGTGGTGGTTTCATCATCAAAATGATACTAGTGTATCCCAGATGGGAACTAAAACCGTGTAGCAGAACTACAAAACCATCAAATAGACGACACAGAGGGCAGATTGCTTTAGTCATGCAAGAATTGTTGGTGGATTATCAAGAAGGAAAAGCATTGGGCACTCTGATCCAATCTAAAATGGCAAAGCTGAGACGAGATTGCTTTTTCACTAATGATAAAACTCAGGTTAACAAGAAAATGAGAGGAGGGGGAGGGGAGGAGGAGGGGAGGAGGAGGGGAGCTCACGGGGTGGTGGTGCTCCGGCGACGGTGGTGTGGACGGGGTCGCGGCGGGGTCGAGGTGGGGCAGCGCGCTGGGCGGGTCGAGGCGGCGCTGGGCGGCGGGCAGCGCCGAGGCGGAGTCGGGCGGCGTCCGGCAGCGGGTCGCGTCGAGGCGGCGTCTGGGCGGGTCGCGTCGAGGCGGGCGCTGGGCGGCGTCCGGGCGGCGGGTCGCGTCCGAGGCGGCGCTGGGCGGCGGGTCGCCGAGGCGGCGCTGGACGGCGTCCCGGGCGGCGGGGTCGCGTCGAGGCGGCGGGGCAGCATCGAGGTGGTGGGGACGGTGGCGTCGAGGGACAGGGAAGGCGAGGAGAGGGCGAGGGAGGGAGAGGGCGAGGGCGAGGGCGAGGGCGAGGGCGAGGGTCAGGGCAGCGGCGGCGGCGGCGGTGGATCGAGAGGGACAGGGAACTGGCGAGGGGGAGAGGGAAGGGGGGATCGGGCGAAGGGGAGAGGGCAGGGGATCGGGCACAATACTAATGGCGCACCCCACCGTGGTGCGCCATTAGCATGTCCACACTAATGGCGCACCTCACCGTGGTGCGCCATTAGTATTTTTTTTATTTCAACTAGCCAACAGGTTATGTGCTACCAGAACTTATCCACGTCAAGCCCACTCTACTAGCTCGACTGGTCAGCAGCCAGTTCTCACACCAGGAGGTCCTGGGTTCGACTCCCAGGCTCCACAAATTTTTTTTAGCATTTAAAAAGCTGTTTGATACTTATTTATGTTTAAATATGTTCAAACTTGTTTAAATAATAACAGTAATATTTTTTTATAAGACAGTAGCATTTAAAAAGCTGTTTCATACTAATTTTTTTTATAAGACGGTGCTGGGTGCGGGGTCATGGCGGCGGTTGAGTAGGGAATCGAGGTGCGGGGGTCGGCGGCGCGGCCGTGGACTGGGGGTGCTCATGCGTGGGGACCGGATCTGGCGAGGTGGGATAGCGATCGAGATGGAGGGGATCGAGGTGGGCTCCACAAATTTTTTAGCATTTAAAAGCTGTTTGATACTTTTTGTGTTTAAATATGTTCAAACTTGTTTAAATATGTTCAAACTTGTTTAAATATGCGGGGGTTTCATGCGGGCCGTGGACTGGGGGTGCTCGGCGAGGGGGACCGGATCTGGCGAGGTGGGATAGCGATCGAGATGGAGGGGATCGAGGTGGGCTCCACAAATTTTTTTAGCATTTAAAAGCTGTTTGATACTTTTTGTGTTTAAATATGTTCAAACTTGTTTAAATAATAACAGTAATATTTTTTATAAGACAGTAGCATTTAAAAGCTGTTTCATACTAATTTTTTATAAGACGGTCTTGGGGGGTGCGGGGTCGGGCGGCGGTTGAGTAGGGGAATCGAGGGTGCGGGGGTTCAAGGCGGCGCGGTGGACTGGGGGTGCTCGGCGAGGGGACCGGATCTGGCGAGGTGGGATAGAGATCGAGATGGAGGGGATCGAGATCGAGTGTCCATGAAATTTAAAAATATTCATGATATAGTTCAAAAGTACCCATGAAATACAATCGAGAAATGAAGGCTACGATTTAAATACAATCGATCTTAGCTAGCTATCTGTTCACAATCTTCTTGCCCTTCTTTTTCGCAAATGGAGTTCTTCCGTGGAACGGACGCCCTTTAGGTAGGGTGGTCCTGCTTCTTCTTGTGGTGTATGCTGCTACTTCATCATCGCCGCCATGTTCGATCCTCGGTCGCCGTGATTTGTCGAAGTCTTGCTCATTGGCTACTCCATCCATTCCGATGATCTTCCTTTGCCTCTCCTCACGACAACACGACCGGGCTTTGGCGGGTCGGTAATGAAGAAGCATTGGTCCACTTGGGAAGCCAGTACCATGGCTCATTTTTTGCGGTGACGCTTTGCGCCCATGATCTTGGATTTGGCTTCGGTATAACCATGGTGGTGAAATACCGGTCTTCTTTTATGACGTTCTTGGCCCATCTGACACGGAACATCGGGACCTTCTCTCCAGCGTAGCTCAGCTCCCAGATCTCCTCGATCCTTCCGTAGTATCTGTCCTTGTCGTTACCGTGTAGGATTCCATCGTTACCCGGAGTTCGATAACCATCGCTCTTCATGTCCTTGGCCTCGGTGTAGAATGTGTAGCCGTTGATATCGTACGCCTCATAGGTCATCAGGTTGTGCTCGGCGCCCTGTGACAAGGCGAATATGAGTTGTTCTTCCGTGGAAGAATCCTCATGTAAAGGGTACGACAGAAGCTTATGCTTGAACCAACGCGTGAAACATGAGTTGTGCTCTTTGAGTGTATCTCCGTCCGTCCTCTGTTGGCCTCGGTCATTGTAACGCCTTTTTAATAAAGGTTTTGTGCTCTACCACCCAAGGATCGACCAAGTCTATGTGTTGTAGCGCGACTAGGTTTGCTCTTTCAAAGTCGGCGTGTCGACCGAAGTCGACATGCATTTCGCGGCGACCCTCACGGTGACCCCATCCAGCGAGCCTGCCGAGGTGCTGCTGACGGGCAGACCAACGGGTTCTCGATGCCTAGACAATTGCGCGTAGGAGATGCACTCTTGGTCGAAAGCCCTGGCTATGCTTCCTTCGGGCGTGACATGTTGCGAACGTATCCTTTGATGACACCATTCATCCTTTCGAACGGCATCATGCTGTGCAGGAACGCCGCCCGAGTTGGATGATATCCTCCACTATATGGACCAGCAGATGCACCATAACGTCAAGAATGCGGGCGAGAAGTACATCTCAAGCTCGCATAGTATCACCACGATCTCTTCCTCGTAGCCTTCGAGTTGCCTCACGCCAATCGACTTCCGAGATGACGTCAAGAAGTTGCATAGGCCAAATAGCGTTTCACGGACGTGCGCGTCCATGATCCCACGGATTGCAACTGGAAGTATCTGCGTCATCAAGACGTGATACCGTGAGACTTCATCCCGCTGAACTTCGCTTGCTGGTCTAGGTATCTGCTTATCTTCCCAGCAGAATCAGAAGGAAGTTTTACTCCTAGGAGGCAGGTGAAAACTGCTCGATCTCCTCCTCGACTTAGAGTGAAGCACGCGGAGGGTAGTCATTTCCGGTCTTCTTGGCCTTTTGCCTTTGCGACGACTTTACGTGTCCTGCTTCGCCTCATCATCATCATCATCATCATCATCATCATCATCATCATATATAGCGTGAAGCTCCTGCCGATGCCCATTGATTTCAAGTCTTCCCTTGCTTTCGCCCATCTTTGGTCCTCTCGGCATGTTGAGCAGGGTACCAAGCAGACTCTCGCACACGCTCTTCGTGATATGCATGACATCAAGGCTGTAAGGCACACGGTGGATCTTCCAAGACGGCAAGTCCCGTAAAACAGACCTCGTTTTCCATACCTTCAGCAGCGGCTCTGGCGCCTTCGCTTCTTTCCGCTCTGGCGCCTTTTGCTTCTTTCCGGCAAGGGGCAGTCTTTCCAATTTTTCAACAGCTTGTCTATTTCTCGCCGCTCCTCGTACATCGGGCGATTTCGGGTTCGGTTTCACCATCGAACAGATCCTTGCGTTTCCTCCACGGGTCATCGTCGCGAAGCCACCTTCGATGTACCATGAACACTGTTTTCGAAGACCTGGGATCTCTATCTAGCTGGCGATACGTTGTGTCATCCATGCACCTTACGCATCCAGAAAATCCGTGGACTACCTGCCCCGCGACATATCCGTAACCGAGATAGTCGTGCACCGTCGTGAGCAGTGCGGCTCTCATAGGGAAATATTCTTTCTCTGCGGCGTCCCACGTATTGGCTGGCGTTTTCCACAGCGTGTCAAGCTCCTCTTTCAGCAGCCCCAGATACAGATTGATGTCGTTCCCTGATTAGCATACTCATGTGAATGTACTTCCTCTTCATGCACAACCAGGGGGGAAGGTTGTACATCCACACAAACACAGGCCAGGTGCTATGTGTGCTTCTCTGGCTGCCAAATGGATTGACTCCATCGGTGCTCGCGCCCAGCACGATGTTCCTTGGATCGTTCCCAAATTCCGAGTCTTCGAAGTTCAACGCTTGCCACTGGCTCGCATCCTTAGGGTGACTCAGCATCTTGTCTTTTTTATCTATCTCCGGATCATTTGCGTCATCTTCTCGCTTCTTCTCCTCCCTATCCGCGTGCCAACGCAGGAGCTTTGCTACCTTAGGGTCCGCGAAATAGCGCTGCAGACGAGGAGTGATTGGAAAGTACCACACCATTTTTCGAGGAGCTTTCTTCCTCTTCTTGTATCGAGTGACGCCGCACACCGGACATATGGTAGACTCCGCGTGCTCGTCCCGATAAATGATGCAATTGTTCATGCACACATGGTATTTCACGTGCGGTAAATCCAGAGGACACACGATTTTCTTCGCCTCCTCCAAACTGGTCGGGCACTGGTTCCCCTTGGGAAGACGTTCGTGCTGAATGACATGTTCTCGTCGAAGCATCGTCGGCCATTTTGTGTTTTACCTTCATCTCCAGGCCATGAGCGTTACTTTCAGCGGTATCCTCGGCCTGCATCCTTCATACAATGGAGTAACCGCGTCTAACTCAAGTTGATCCATCTTGCCTTTCTCTCGGGCGGCAGCTCTTGCGTTATCCGTCTGCTTGAGAAGCAACTCTTGAATATGAGGGTCCTGCACCCAGCCCATCGATGGTCCAGCGTCGTCTGCTCCGCCGGCATCATCATCTTCATGATCATGCCCGTCGCCTGCTCCGGCATCTTCCTCATCATCATGTCCTGCATCTTCTACATGATGACTGTGTACAGCATCACAGTCGTGATCATCTCCTGGGGATTCTTCGTCTTCTCGCCCGCCCGAGCCGCGGTGGTTGTCTTGCTGCCCTTCCTCATTTCTTGCCCGACCCGCATGGACGACTTCGTAGTCATCTTCATCACCTTGCCACCGATAGCCATCCATGAAACCACGCAACAGCAGGTGGTCCCGCACCTGCCCGGAATCCGGGTCCGCAATAAGGCTCTTCAGCTTGCATCTTCGACACGGACATCTTATCTCCGTCTCGTTCTTTTGAAGCATCTCGCCTTCGGACCTCAAAACCTATTCACGATGCCTTCGGTCATCGTGCGGACCATGGTCGCCTGCGGGGTAGAGCAAAACGATATTTTAGAACCAAACAAAAATTTGGCATGACTTTCCCTAAAATAGGACCAAAAAGAATGCTTAATGCCAAAATTCTCGCTTGAAACGGAAATGAATCAACATTCCGCAAAATATTGGCAACTATCGCATTTCAAATACCGTACACCTCCAAACACAAACACATATGCAACACCACAAACATATGCAACACCACGAACATACATAGATCTAGCTAGGCCGTAAAAAGTGCATGTGCACATTGTTGTAAGGAGAACAACCTAAATATAGCTTCCCCCCTTACTTACCTATTAAAACAAGGTAATTTAACCACTTAATTTGAATGAATCTATGGTGGAAATGAGGTGAAAAAGAGGAGGCACCCGAGAGAAGGAGGAGGTGGAGAGAATGAAGTGGGGAGAAAGTGAGTGTGTGGGTAGGAGAGGCTGTCCCAAATATCTTGTTGCTGCCCACTTACTAATGGCGCACCTCTTGCATGGTGCGCCATTAGTAGTTACAACTACTAATGGCGCACTTAAGCAGGATGCGCCATTAGTATGTTTGGATAGGCGCACTAGTTCAAAAAATTCTATACTAATGGCGCACCCACTGCCTGGTGCGCCATTAGTAGTTACAACTACTAATGGCGCACTTGGGCAGGATGCGCCATTAGTATGTTTGGATAGGCGCACTAGTTAAAAAAAATTCTATACTAATGGCGCACCTACTGCCTGGTGCGCCATTAGTAGTTACAACTACTAATGGCGCACTTGGGCCGGATGCGCCATTAGTATGTTTGGACAGGCGCACTAGTTAAAAAAAATTTGATACTAATGGCGCACCCATAGCATGGTGCGCCATTAGTAGTTTAAACTCTAATGGCGCATCAGATGGTGGTGCGCCATTAGTATATACTAATGGCGCACCATCTTTCTGGTGCGCCATTAGTGTCAATCCCATCTATAGCCCTTTTCCTAGTAGTGGACCCACTGCGCCGCAGCCGCCCACGTGACCCCGTCGCCTCCCTCTCCCCTTCCTCCCCCTCGAGCCCGCGACCTCCTCGGATGGACGGCGGCGCGAGCCTCCCCGCGCTCCTCGACGCACGAGCTCCTCGACGGACGGACGGACGGCGGCTAGCCTCGTCGGACGCGCTCCTCGACGGCGGCGGGAGCCTCCCCGCGCGGCTGCTGCTCATCGACGACGGTTAGTCTCTGTCCGTCCCTACCTCTCTCGTGCCGCAGTTGCTGCTTCTTGATCAGTTTTATTAGTTGGGGAATGCGCGTTAGGTTCTTGTTTGTTAGTTAAATGCAGTCACCATTCTGAATTTTGACAGTACTCTACAAACTGCTTCAAAATTAGTCCACACAAACAAGTGCATTTTAATTGTAAAATGGCAAAGATTATCAAAGTTTTTTCTTGGCCGCATTCTAGCGTGAGTGATCATCAAAGTTTTCCTTGGCCGCATACCAGAACTGTCCACTTTTTTTCTAGTGCAAAAAAATACCTATGGCCTGCACACTTAATTTTACAGGAGTAGCGCACATTGAATATTCATCAAGTGTTCCTGCTTCTCTGAATGGTATGTGCAGTTGTGTTTCTGAAGTTTACAGGGGATGTTAGAAATTTGATAGTCATTGGAGGAGTTGCTTTAGTTAGTTTGATGGTTTTTGGATCATGACAGTGGTTATCGCGTGGACTGGTTTGCAGATACATGGCCTGAAATAAACTGCTCTTGAACAATCTTCAACAGAAAGAGAGCAACCTGAATTTGTTTTTCCATGCATTACAAAATTGCATTCTATGCATTTCACAACAATCTGATGATACTCATCGCACGACTTATCTTCCCTTTGCACCTTGTACCTAACGTTGCTGCTAGTTAGTTACCTTTCAGATTCTTAAAGGACAAATTCAGTCTTTGCCGCCTGTTGAAGGCTATTCAAATTCCTAACTGATCAAAGAATTCGTCGAAACTGAAAGAAACGATGCCAGTTTCAGACCACATATGGAAATATGAGCAATGGCGGAGCTACATGCAATAGCTAACATGACAAATGCCTACAAATGCCTAACATTTTAATTGTAAATGCCTATTGCAGACCTTGTGAGAATTGTAGTGCTCAAACTGTCTGATTTAAGAATCAGCTAGCAGATTTTGGTTAGCTGTAGCAGGAGAGTGCCTGCTAATTAGTGTTTAGCATGGAAATGGTGGTCTCAACTGGAAGTTGCCACTTGCTACATACACTGTGTTTGATTATTGCCAACGTTCCTTACTTTGATGATTCAGAGCTAAACTCTATCACTGTGTTGCAAGGTTACCGTGTCGGAACTTGTAGTCTTCTGAATACCAACAATACCTAGGCTGTTGTTGTTAATTCACTTATATTCTGTTCCCAGTAGCTACTTGCATTTGTTGGGACCTAAGCTCCATTTGCATTCAGGGTCATATTTTGCTGAACACTTGATTTGTGTTTCCCTTGGTCCATAAAAATGTTTTGTTGAATTACTGTGCCGTGAACATAGCAGATCCACCATGGAACTCATTCATATATATGTTGTGTGTTATTATTCGTCAGTTTTTGTTCTGAAAAAGCTGTGAGTTTTGTGGTGAAGTAGCACGGAACAAAAGTTTGATGTGTTCCAAGTTGAATGACACCATCTCCATGTGTATGCAGTAAGCTGGATGACTAAACTAGCTCATGCTCAAGTTGAATGACACCATCTCCATGTGTATATGATATTGATATGAAAGATGGTGCAAATACGAATCTCCCAATTAGGGAGTTTTTTGAGCTCTTTCTTTTTCATTTCCTACTATCCTTATCCTAATTATCTTAAATTGTTATGATGTGTGTAACATGATTATATCTTGGATTTGCTAGTGGACTTTGGGAGTTTCTTAGCCAGCTTGGTGACTCCATATTTTTCACTATTTCAGCAAGTCTTAGAGCTTATATGCTTAGTTTCCTATAGGTTAGCTCCAAAATAAGTTATGTTAGCACAAAATGATCAAGTTTACATAATAAGCTTATAGTCTTCTTCTTATTCTTCTTCTTTTCCAAAATGACATAGGTTAGCTTCATTTTACCTAAGTTGGCTCCAAAATTCTTCTTATTCTTCTTCTAGTGTTCTTCTTCTTCTAGTATTCATCTAGTCTTCTTATTCTTCTTGTTCTAACTTCTTGTTTATCATTTTGCAGATTTGATTTAATTCACGGAAGCTTGCATGGATGGAATGCTTCTTTTCCATTTGTGTTTTTATTTTGTATCAATGTGAAACTTTTGTGAATTGATGGATAACGGTGTTGGATGAACAATGTGAAACTTTTGTAATATGTAACGATGGAACTATGTGTTGGCTATGTATGTATATATGATGGAACTTGTGTGTTGCCTATGATTGTTATATGGATGCTTGTTGTATATATATGTGTTGGATATCTCATATGTGAAATAGTGACATGAGATTAAGAAAAAACAAAAAAAAACTTGTTACTAATGGCGCACTACCATGTGGTGCGCCATTAGTATAGCAGACACTAGTGGCGCACTGTGGGCAAAACTAATGGCGCACTACATGGTGCGCCATTAGTATACCAGATACTAATGGCGCACCAGTGATGCGCCATTAGTAAAAAAATACTAGTGGTGTGATACTAATAGCGCACCTGTAGTGCGCCATTAGTAGGCAAAACAGGTGCACCATTAGTAGGCCTTTTCCTAGTAGTGATATAGGCGGTGATCTAGAATTTGTGCGCCAAGTGTGTGGCCAAAAGAACATTTATATCGCATGAACCCCATGATGTGTTTCACATGGTCGGTGTTCACATATTATAGCAGCCGTGAATGCTATAACTGTTTGACCAATCCAATTTAATCATTTCGGTTCGTTTTTACATTGAGTTCTTATATATATATATATATATATATATATATATATATATATATAGCACCACTAAGAGTAACTATATTCTTTTTAAGAAAACATCTTACCATATATTAATTAATTAACAAGTTATTACAGGCATTCATTATAGCAGCTGCCACACAAGGCAGGAAACTATTAAGAAAAACAGACTATCATTTTTTCTAGTTGCGGTAAGTCTTGGTGGGGGAGAAAAAGAAATAAAGTGCTTAAAACATGACTTCTTGGTGGGGAGAAAAATAAATAAAGTCTTTAAAATGGGACTTGAACCCAAGTCTATTGAGTAGCTACCGAGCCCAATAACCAACTCAGCTGCCTTTTTTAGTTGTCCACTAAACATAAATAAGGTACTTGAACCCTTGTTTTTCCTACCACATCAAAAAAATATTGAAGTTAGGTAACTTTAACACGAGCGTTGTTCTAACTATGACATGATCAACCTGGTAACTGTACCATGAGCATTATGATAGCTTTCGTATGCACAACGTGTAACTGTATCATGACATCATGAGAAGCCGGGTAACTATAGATGAGAAGCTTGGAAAGTTCAGCATGGACAACATGATAAGTTTAGTATTGGCATCATAGTAGATTTAGCATAAGCAGCCTGCGATACTGCGTATGAGCAGCCCGATAACTTCCAACACGAGAAGTCTGGTAATTATTGCATCAAAGGTCTGGTAAGTTCAATATGAATAGCCTAGTAACTTTAGCATAAGCAGTCTGGTAACCATAGTATGGGTGGTCTGATAACTACATAATCAGTATGTTGATAACTTTATCATGACCAACCTTCTAGCTACATATTCAATGTGTTAATGACTCCCGTATGGGACGTGACGGCTATGTAATTTCCATGATGGTTAGATAGATCATAACAAAAAAAAAACTAGAAAAGGATAACTATAAACCTGAACTTTTTCGAAAATTTTACATTGCCATTTTAGGTTGAGGGTTATTGTTTGGTGCTACAAGTGTTGACCCATAATGTTCATGAGCAGCCTGGTAACTTCTTTATGTGCAGCCTGGTAATTATTGCATGAGAAGCTGATAACTTCAACATGAGTAGTCTGATAAATTTAAAGCATAACTATAAATTTTTCATCGTGGCATGAGCAGTGTAGCTATGCATCATTTGACACCAAGAAAAACAAATAATTTCAATAAATTAACGACCGCTAAAAGAAACTCTTAGTTTAGGGGCATGCCGGCTGATTTACAATAACCATGGTTTATGTATAGAAATGATGTTTAATTTAGAAATTATACATAGCAGATTGGTGATATAGTTTGTTGATGGTTGGGTCATCATCGGGAGGTTGTTAGTTGAATTCCCTATCTTTACGACCTCTTTTTCCTATAAAAACTGCAGAAGACATTTCCTTCTAAAAATGGCAGCAAGAGCGGACCCAGAATGTTAGAGAAGCAGAAAATCATGGCAAGGCACGTATAAAGACCGGAGAAGACATTTCCTTGTAAAAAATTAAAAACTGCAGCAAGAGCGGACCCAACACGCGGGAGAGGCAGAAAATCATGGAAATGCACAATGGGGGAAAGGTTATCGGAGGGAGATGTGGGAAAAGCGAAGAGAAATCAGGGAAGGACACGCAGCTCAAGATCGACCGATCTTATGGTGACGGCATCATACGGATCTGACGCAAAAACTCGGTGTTTCGTCATATACATTAACTGAAACTTAATTAAATAATAACACTATTCCTTACTAGATTCTTATTTTTCTTTTACAATATAGTATTACTGTAGATATTTGTGGGAAGTCAAAACTTTGTCATATATTCTTCTAAATATAAAGTTGTTTCGGGTGCATTGCCCTGGCCACTTTGTTGAGCCAGTTGTTCGGTGGTTTTCTTGTTCCGGATGGACTCCGACGATGAGGAAGTGTTCGGGGCGCTACTGGAGGAGGAAGCTGAGGCCGACACCCAGGACGAAGAGCACCTATTGGTCCTCGCCGCTCTGGCCAACCTATGCGTGAGAAATGCAAAGCCGCGGCGTGATGGCTCGGCGCCGGGCCGCTGTAAGAGCAAGCAGAGGCATCGGCTAGAGGGCTACTGCTTGCTCTATGCTGACTACTTCACCGATGCTCCACTGCACGGCGAGAAAGTATTTTAGCAGTGTTATCGGATGAACCAAAAGCTCTTCCTCAGGATTGTGCATTCCATCCGGGAGTTCGACAGCTACTCCATTTGCAAGAAGGATTGCACCGGCACACTTGGATTCACCTGACTCCAGATGTGCACAACAGCTATGAGGATGCTTGCATACGGAGCTCCTGGTGATATACTGGAAAACTATGGACGCGGGGTAGTGGTGGCACTGTTTGGACCACACTACTTGCGATCACCCAATGCTGAAGACACTGCTCGGATCCGAGCACAAAATGCAGAAAGAGAATTCCCTAGGATGCTTGGAAGCATCGACTGCATGCATTGGGCAAGAAAAATTGTCCATTTGCTTGGGAGGGGATGTACAAAGGCGCCAAAGGAGCTTGCCATGTGGTACTTGAGGCGGTGGCCACACATGACCTTTGGATTTGGCAGTCCTTCTTTGGTATGCTAGGAACTTACAATGACATCAACGTATTGCAGTGCTCGAATGTGTTTGACAAGCTTGTTCAACGCCATTGCTCCTCCGGTGAACTTCCAGGTCAATGGGCGCCACTACAATAAGGGATACTACCTAGCAGATGGCATCTATCAGAGATGGTCCACATTATTTGTGGAGACTATCTCAAACCCTGTGTCAGGAGGGAAGAACTCCTACTTTGCCAAGTGTCAGGAGGCTTGCAGGAAGGATGTCGAGCGGGCATTTGGTGTGCTCCAATATCGATTTACTGTCGTCCAGTACCCCGCTCTGACCTGGTCGAACGATCAAATGTGGGAAGTCATGACTTGGTGTGCCATCTAGCACAACATGATCATTGAGAATGAGTAGGAAGACCCAGTGTTCGACACTGAACCATATTATAGGCATGGACCTCTTGCCCAAGTTGATCACCAGCTACCGGCATCATGGGCTGCCTTCCTTAATATGCGTTAGGAGATCCAAGACCCAAGGGTGCATCAAGAACTGTAGCCACACCTATGGAGGCTCAAGGGAAACGCCTCGTTCGATGTGTGATGAACTATGAGTTCTAATTTATGTTTGAATTATGAGTTTGCTTCCTTGAACTATTTGATTTGTATTGATTTCTGTGATGAACTATGTAATAAAAATTTCTTTATGTTGAGTTTTGTGCTCAAGAACGCCGAATTTGGACTGAGTTTGGGCCAAGTTGCACTGAATTTGGGCCGGTATCACCTGCTGGGGGGCAAACTTTGGGTGGTCGGTGGGGAACCCGAGCCTCCCACGCCGAAGTTACCGTAGGTTGGCCCCCAAGTGGTGATATTTCGACTCCCTGGGGGGGCGAACGGCTGGAGATGCTCTAAGGATCATGCATTAGTGGTCCCAACCCTCAACTAATTCTATGAATTGGCCTCGCGGAGGATATCGGTTATTCAATGAGTTGGTCACGTGCTTCTATTTGTCTGCTCTGCTGAACTAGTTCCGGTGGTCATTTCAATAGTCGGTTTCTTATACTATTGACATGAGGTATCCAGACTACTAGATGTTTGTATATAATTTTTTAATTTTAGTTTTAGGTTTCATTAAGTATAAATACATATCGAGTTCCCATCTTAATTTTCTTAATGTTTTACAACCTATGAAGAATCAAATTTTTCTTGGCAAGGAAACTGTGAAGAATTGCCGACAACGGCAGGGGAGAACCATGAATCCATGTGTGCCATATTTTGTATGGCATTAACAATATCCAAATAAGAAATTTGATGGAACATGTTTCAACTTGTGCACAAGTATTGGAAATAAAATTAGCTTCACAAGTAGACTTGGTAGATGTAAAACTATCTTGTCGCCAATTTGTAGTAGGAAGAAAATATTTAAAACTAGACCAATAGGACGCTTACCTCTTTATGCATTGCTCTGAATTAATCGGCAACATGCTTTTGGAACTTCGGTTGATTAGCATTATGTCACAAACAACTGCTACCTCCATTACTAAATACTCCCTCCGACCGAAAAAGCTTGTCTTTTAACTGGATGTATCTAGCACTAACTTGGTGTTAGATACATCCATTTGAGGGACAAGCTTTTTCGAACGGAGCGAGTTTAAGATATTTTGGCGGTTTAAATTGAACCAATAGGACATTTTATATTTAGAAAAGGGGGTTATGCCATTTAGGATGCAGATATCATTTGCGGAACCATTAGCTTGTCCATGTGCCACCTGACCTGATCAGGTTTTCCAGGGTTTTCCCAACATAAATAAATTTCAAAAAGGTAGATGTGTTATTTATACTGGTAGCATCTATGAATGAAGTCACGTGCCCGCTACTAGTACCACATGTGTTACTGCACCAAAACAAATGTATAAGAGGGCTCAAGTGCAATATCTCCCACTCTTCATTCATCATTGGGATTAATTAGGACCCCTGTTGTGTGATAACTCTCTAAGCTCACCAATTAATATCTACCTCTGAAATTATTCTAGAAACTCATATGTGTTGTGTTTTCTTGTTTCTCTCCAAGGGAGACCATTCCAGTCATGAATACATGGGAAGCATAGGGAAACAAAAAATCATACGTGAGTTCAGATCTTCTACGAAGTGATTGAAGAAATGTTCCAGTGTCTCAAGGGCCAGTTGTTTTGAGTTGTGGCTTATGCGGAAGCCTCTGTGAAAATAAACTCATGTGAAAATAAGGCCTCCAGAACAAGCCAACCAATTTTTTCTAGTTCCTTCCCCTTCAGCTTATCTGTGATGTACCTAGCTAGTGAGAAATCTATAATGCCCCTTCGTTAGTAAAGCTAAGATTAATATGCCAACGTATTTATTAACTGAATTGTGACGTGCGGTGATGGATTACATATATGGGAGGAGTTCCTCAACTACTCCCGCACGAGGAGGCACGTATGCATGTGCATTGCATATTGGAGTTGGATGGGACATGCACAACCCAAGGCGACGCGATCTGAACAAAGTGAAGGTCAATCTGAACATGCTTGGTCCTCTGGTGTTGCACTTGATTTGATGACAAGTAGTTGGCACTGATGTTATCGTAATAGACCAAAGGTGGCCCATTGTGGAGGAAGGAGCAGCTCCTGAAGAAACTGGTGAAGCCAACACAATTCTACAACACAATTGGCAACTGCACAACACTTCACTTCAGCACTAGAACTAGACAATGTATTCTGACGCTTGGAGGACCAAGAGATCAAATTAGAGCCATAGAAGACGCAAAACCTGAAGGTGGATTTCTGAGTGTTAGCAAATCCAGTCCAATCGGCGTCAGAGTAAGCCACCAAGTCATGGGATGTTGACTAATAAAGCCGAAGCCCATGGTGAGAAGTCGCTTTGAGCTGCTGTAAAATCCGCTTGATGAGCTGCATGTGAGATGTAAGGGGATCATGCATAAACAAGCAAACTTGTTGAACCATAATATATATCCGCGGGAGTGAGGGTGAGATACTCAAGGGCTCCACTCAGACTATGATATAAAGTAGGATTGGAGAACTTGTCACCATCATGAGAGGACAACTAGGCATATTGCGTCAATCAGGATGGCAATGGAATTGCAGTTAAGCATAGCGGCACGCTCCAAATTTTGTTGTAAGAGGAAGAGACCGGTGGGTGTACAAGTAACGTTTACGCCAAGAAAGTGATGAATGTCTCGTAAGTCGGTCATAGGAAATTCGGTTTTGAAAAAGTGGATGATGTAGTGGAGTGCCGTGATGTTGTTGGCAGTAAGTATGATATGCCACCCACATATAATAAAAGATATGCAATGGAAGAACCGCGTATAAAAATAAAATGTGATAAATCACATTTAGGAGCGGTGAAGCCTAGTCATAAAATAAATGACTGAAATCTATGGGAAGGATGAGAAGCATCAATGATCCCCGAGGGTTGATATCAATAAACAGTCTCACCAAGAGAGCCTTGAAGAAAGGCATTTTTGACACCATTTGATGAATCGCCGATGAATGAGACGTGGCAATGCTGCGAACTAAAAGTCTTCATGCAGTCGACCTCTTCTTGCGGAGTAAAGCCGTGAACCACCCATCAAGCTTTACAGAGAGCGAGCATAACATCGGGGTTGAGCTTCTCCCCAAAAATCCACTTGCCCTGTCACCACATTGACACTTTCAAGTCTAGGAACCAAACACCAAGTATCATAATTTAATAAAGCATTAAATTCTGCAAGCATGTCATTGTGCCCATGAGCATCCTTAAGTGATAGGAGGATGGAATAGGGGAACTAGTGTCTGAAGTTGTGGCCATGAAGAGGCGTTTGGGCTGAACAAATTTTGTTGTCGCCATGTATAAGATGGACCCTATGGCTGCATACACCTCGGACTATTTAATCACCATCAATACATTGATCTTCGTCTCCAGGTCCCTCTCTTCTTTGGGTCAGAACCCTCCAAACTACCTCATATATCTACTACTCGTACTATATGATGAAATCAGCGGCATGGTTTTCTCTCCTTCTTTCTCTTCCTGGGAGAACCATTTCAAGCATGTAGCTAGGAATTGGAGGCACGTATTAGGATTAAACCTGACGTCCGAGTGCACGTCCATGTACCAGTCCGAGTAGTAGTCCAAAGTATTCACCGAATAGGTTAGCTATATAGCTAGTTAGCTTCTATATATATCTATGTACCCCACGATGTAATCTTATCAGAAGATCAGAAAAGCAATAAAGCAAGGCACGTCAAGAGCCTTTTGCAATATATCGATCAGTTTGTTTCATTCGCAAGTGTTCCGCCGACGACGCCGAAGTACGTCGATAAGCTAGCCAGCTGAGGCGTATAAATAAGCAAGTCTCCGGCTAGTTGCACGTACGTGTGTACTAGGCACTAATCGATCAAGCTGCAAGTGTGCTTGTTCGAGTTAGCTTTGCACGTGCACATACGTGGTGCTCCTGGGTGAATTTGATCTAGCAAGATCAAAACAACAATTGGTATCTAGAGCCTCGACCAGGGGCGGAGCCATGATTTGAACATGAGGGGGCGAGAAACCAATGCTTAGAATGAAAGAAATATCATGACATATTAAGTCTCGTAATAACGTTGAGGACAAAGCGTAAGAAATATTCATAGACCTATAAAATGAAGTTACATATCTATTAGCTTAAACTCAGCTCTACTACCACCAGTGTCGAACAAATTGATTATCTCATCAGATGTGATCTTTGCAGCTATTTCCTTCCCAATATAGACGACCATGTAATGCCGAAGAAAGTCATCTCCCATTCTGTTTCGAAGACGTGTCTTGACTAGTTTCATAGCTGAAAAAGCTCGCTCGGAAGAGTAATGACCAACTGTAGTAATCTATCAACCATTGAGTATGTAGCAGCTTTACCTGTATTTAATAATCAAGCAGTCAAATAAGCAAAAGTTATGAACAACTGCAGTAGTCTATCATCATTCAACCATTGAGTATGTAGCAACTTTACCTGTTTTAAATAATCAAATAGTCAAATCAGCAAGTGAGGGCGAACTCTTTAGCTCCGGATGGTTGCAAACATCAAGCTGGAAATGGGGAAGTTGAGACTCCAAATGAGCTCGTTCTTGACTAGAAAAGTCAGCATGATAAATTTTTTTCCACTTATGCGCATATATTAGACACGTCAAATGAGTCATTGGCAACATTTAGCTCTGTGTTTTGAACACCGAAACGATCATTTAGCTCAACCAATTGCTGATCTATGGCAACATTGAATACATCTGCTTTGTAGTGATGTAATGTAGTAGTGTTATCATGTTTGTTGCGAGACTTTGTTACATCTACATACCTACAAATCACATCATATATTAGTAAATATGATAAATAATATTCTATATTATATGAACAAGAAAATATATGTTACCTGCTATTCAGATCAGGGACGTCAATCTCATGCTTCAAACAAAAAGATTGAACCTCCTGAAGAAGGTAGTCCCCATTATCAACTACACTTTTACATTTCACCGGATCATAACTTGGATTCACACGGATATTTAGTGTTAAGAAGGGAGGGAGAGGGATTGGTGGAATAGTTCGTTGTATTGCTTCAACCTCGTGGGTATATATATAGGAGTACAAAGATCAGCTTGGAGTAGAAGACATGCCAGAAAAAATCCTAGTCTATCTCGTCTTTCCTAATAATCAATATACACAACATCCCCCCGCGCAGTCACAATGGTAGCAACGCAGACGGTGAGACTGTAGAAGAATCCGAAGGCAAGCCTACCTACGGACACCCCCACCCCCCAGTCGTAATGGTCGACGCATCGCGGAAGGCGTGGCTGGAGTGGAAACCGACGAGGTTGCTCAATCAAGGCGGTAGCCCTTTGGGCCGTTGTCGAGGTAGCCGAGAGCGTATGTGGTGTAGCCATGGTCGAGGTTGCTGTGCGAAGAACGCCATGGTCGTTGTCGAGGCGGGGTAGCCGGTATCAAGGAAGTCGCCGTGGAGCCGCGGGCGCAAGGAGGCACCGAGTTAGTCATGGGCGCAGTGGTGTCGAAGTATTGGTGCGCCAGGAAGAAGACGATGTTGACGAGGTATCCCACCGGGTGTGCCAAACCCGGGGACACGTCGTAGACGAAGTCACGTGTCGGTGTTGCCAACACCGAGCATGCATAGACGGACGAAGATGAAGTTGAAGAATCGCCGCACCAGGCTTGCCAGGCCCGGTGACACGTCGTGGACGAAGGCACAAACCAGTGTAGCCAACACCGGGCATGCGTAGACGAGGGACCTGCACGAGCTGTGTGCCATGTCGGAGAAGTCGGACGGGCCAGCAGAGAAGAACTCGAAGATGATTGTGGCGTCCATCAGCGCGGGGCCGATGTCACCAATGGTGGTCAGAGTAGACGAAGTGGTCAGGGTAGATGACGGTGACGCTGGCTATGGGCTGGTGCTTGGACGAAGACGAAGGGGGTGGACGGGCGGCGGCGGCTGAAGAAGAGCGGCGACGGCGGCCTGACGGCAGCGGCAACAACTAGGTTAGTAGCGCAGCAGCGGTGCTCGAAGTAGGCCACGAACCCGACAGCATGACGAAGGCCGGTGCCGACGATGGCGTTCCCGTGACAAGAAAGACGGCACGACACATACCACGGGAGGTTGACGGATGGTGATGGCGGAGTGGACCTTAAGCCGCAACGCTACGGCCCGAAGGGGCGACGCAGTGCCGGCGGGCAGGTCCGGGGGACGACGGGGACATCGGGTCACTGCGCGACGGCCTGAAGGGGCGGCACAACGGCGGAACCCGGGTTGGTACAACCGCGGGAACGGTCTCGGGACAGCAGCGTGGACCGCGTGCCACGCTCACTACGGCCCGACGGGGCGACGCAGCGGCGGCGAGGGTCGGTGTAGCCACGGGGACGACCTGGAGCAGACGGAGGGCGGGTAGGGGAAGTCGGGCATCAAGATGGCGGAGGCGAAGCGAGGGGCGGGCGGGCCAAATTGGGAGAGCATGAGCCTATGGAGGAAGCCGAGGAGGGGAGGGGCGCCGTGGAAGGCACGGTAGCTGCGGAGGAAGCCGGGGTCGCAGATGATGCGGAGCCACCGCTTGCAAACGAGCACTAGTAGAAAAACACCTGTTAGTGCCGGTTCGTAAGGGCCTTTAGTCCCGGTTCATGAACCGGGACTAATGGGTCGTTACTAATACCTCCCCCCTTTAGTCCTGGTTCTAACACGAACCGGGACAGATGGTCCTCCACGTGGCCGGTGCGCCGAGCCCAGGCAGGGGGGCCTTTGGTCCCGGTTGGTGGCACCAACCGGGACCAAAAGGCATCCACGCGTCAGCATTCCAGTGGCTGGGGTTTTGTTTTTTTAAAGGGGGGGTTGGGGTTTTGGGGGTTAATTTAGGTGTTTCATATATTGTGTTAGCTAGCTAATTAATAGAGAGAAGTGTCCTCTCTTATGTCCGTTCTTGGTCGACGCTACGTACTATATACATATAGCCCTCGACACGCTAGCTAGTAAGAAAATGAAGGGAACCATCGAGTACAGAAGTTCGTCATGCATACCGAGAGAAATGATTGACCGACCTCTTCTTCTCTCCGAGAGATTGGTCGAACAACAAGTTTTCGTATCATGTACGTCCGACGCTACTGGCTACATACATGTATAATATATAAGATCTCTCAATTACAGTCCCCTAGCATTTGAAATCAACTTCCACATGGTATTCTCCGGCTTTATTGATGACGTGGTCAAGAAAGAATCCAGCCAATTCCTCTTGAATTGCTTTAATGCGATCTGGTTCTAGGAGTTCATTCCGCATCTGCCACGTCTAATTTGAAGAAAGGGGTTAATTAATACATATATATGAATGAAACTCAACAGAAATGATGGTGTAATAAAATGAAATTATGAATATTATTAATTGCTTACGCACTTCATATCGTCTTTGAGAGTAGCCCCGCTTGTTTTTCAAAGTCGCGTTGTAGATGAACTCGCACACGTAGTATCCACAGAAATCATTCCTTGTTCCTGCCACAAGCACTTTACGAGAAATAGAGGTCAATCAAACTGATAATGAAGCATTATAAATGGCATTGATGAAAGTATAGCTATAGAATCAACGGGAGATGCGCACAACTAGCTAGCCAGTAGTACTTACTTTCGGGTATGTACATCGCAGCTCCTTCGGCTGTCCCGGAGCTTTTGCGATGAACTGTTTCCAAACCCTGCAAGACAAAGAAAATAATTATTATTACTTGATATATCAGGAAATGAACAAAAAGTTCCCGCTATGGTGCGATAATGATCGGTTAATTGAACTTACTTGCTGAGCATTTCAGTCATGTCCACATAGGTGCTGGGATCTTTCCATCTCGAGTCTAAGACGGTTAGTAGTCCACGCTCAAGCTTAATCTCCGGAAGAATATAGTGGAACCTGCGCACGCATGCATAACTCATCAATTACATTACTATAACCTCGCTCGAGTAATAAGGGAAACCGAATATGCAAATGATCAGTAACACTCACTTGCCGTTGTAAGGAAAGAGTATGGTATCTTTGTTTCGATTTTTGATCAACGATTGTAGCAAGTTGTCCTCGGCCTCTTTGACGTGCTTTTAAACCAGAAATACATCTATGGTATTTGTGTTAATGAACCCAATATCATAGATTTCATTTTTTTTTGCACTCGACGATCTTCAATCTGCATAATATATTGAGGATAATTAATTATAAATACATGCAATGAAAGAGCCGAGCTATATATAGAGACTTAATGACAGAAATAGTACTTACAAGAAGTAGCAAAAGACCGTTAGTTTATCGAGGGCCTTTTGGTTGAAGAACTCGAAGAACTCCTCAAATGGAATAGGCAACAGATCAGTTCCAACGAGGTCATGCTCCTCTTTAATTCTTAGATACAAAGTATTCATCCCACCAGACTCTCTGCAGGTTTTCATGTACCAAGTATGGAATCTTTGCATCATCGTTGTTAGAGATTTTTCATCTTTGACGAGAGGCTTCCCGTACTCGTATCTGTGTTCTTCCACCTTCATGTATTCAGGAAGTGCATTGTCAGGCAGGTAATCTTGTAGATTGCCATAACCGGCCACCATCCCCGGAACATTAGGGACGATGTTGCCGCTAGACACATTGAGCGGAGGGCATGATTGGTTTGCTTGTTCGCCGAGCTGGTCAATTTTTTTCTTATCTGCTCGTTCTTGTGCTCTTTGATGTCTGACGGTACTTCCCGACCGCTCCGCTTGGAGATATGTCTGTTCAGTAATGTGCTCATAGTTGGTTCTCGGCGGAGACTTTGCCGGTTTCCTCAGGGTAGCCAGAGTGCGCTTCGCTTTCACCGGATCTACCTTCTCCTCCGGAGGTGGACGTCTCTTTGCTTTCAACCCTGCAAACCAGTCATCCACTTCGGTCTGCGCGATCTTCGCGTTTTCCTCCTCGGACCTCTCGTACGGTAACTTCTCTGGATTCTTCAGAGAAGGACCGAATCTGTATTTCCTCCCGCCTTTGGCTGTACTGCTATACGCCGGCAGAGCAGACGGAGCGGATGTTTTCTTTTTTGCTTGCTTACAAGGCGGTGGAGAAGGACTACGACGCACCGGAGCTGCTGGAGTGGCGGCGGGTCTCTTCCGCCCTTGCTGACGAGGCAGAGAAGGAGGAGGCTGGCTGCTCGGGCGCGGCGGGAGGGGGTAGGAGACCAACATCGTTTTCTCTCTAGGGTTTGGGGTCGCCTCGACGCAACGCTTCAAGGGTTATTTTTGGTGGCCTCGAGAGAGTTAATTTGTCGGGTAGGGGCGCGGCGGGAGGGGGTAGGAGACCAACATCGTTTTCTCTATAGGGTTTGGCTGTCCTCGAGAGTTTTGGTCGAGCGAGAGGGCCGAGGGGGGTGCTGCCGTTGTATAAGTTATCACGGTCGAGAGGGGGTATATATATCGACCGCCCCTCATGTCGAAATTATCTCGAGGGGGTTATATCGACAACGACGACTCGACATACATATACACGGGAAAATAATGTTATCGGGGAGGGGGTATCGGTACCCCCCCCCCCTCGTGTAGAAGTTTGTTCTTTCTCCTCTATTCCTTTCTTCTTCTTCTATCTTCTTTTTCTTCTTCTCCCTCGAGAAAGGAAAATAAGGAAAAGGAAGAAAAGAGGAAGAAGGAAGAAGAAAAAAAAGAAGAAAAAAGAGGAAGAAGAAAGGAATAGAGGAGAAGAAGAAAATAGAAAAAATTCTATTTTTCTTCTTCTCCTCTATTCCATTCTTCTTCTCCTCTTCTTTTCTTCTTATTTCCTCTTCTTATTTCCTCTTCTTATTTATTTCTCCTCTTCTTCCTCTCCTCTTCTTCTCCTTTCTTCCTTTTCTTATTTTCATTTTTCCTCTCATTCTTTTAGTATTGCTTGTTTTAAAAAAAAATGTTCAAATAGAAAATTTTGAAAAAAAACAAAGGTTTTGCCTAATGCGCACTCGCAGCTGTTTATAAGCCCTGAGTGCAGAGACGATGAAGAAGAGGCTCAATGCTCACCTGCACGTTGGTTCGCTTATCCTTGAGGAATAGGGTAGACTGCACGGAGCTATGTGCAGTGCAGTTTACATTATTACGAAAGGCTTGAAGCGAATTAACTAGCATTGCGCCTCTTTTTTATTTTTAATGACTTATTACCACACAGAAATAAATATAAAAAAATAAATATAGCAGAAAAGAAAAAAAAACTATATAAAAAACTACTCAGAAATAAATAGAAGAAAAAATAGTTGTGATTAACTTTACTAAAAAATGAGCATAGATGCTTATTTTAATGACTTATTACAACTCAGAAATAAAAGAAAAAAATAAATATAGCAGAAAAGAAAAAAACTATATAAAAACTATTCAGAAATAAATAGAAGAAAAAATAGTTGTGATTAACTTTACTAAAAATGAGCATAGATGCTTATTTTAATGACTTATTACAGTTCAGAAATAAATAGAAGAAAAATAGTTTTGATTAACTTTACTAAAAATGAGCATAGATGCTTATTTTAATGACTTATTACAATTCAGTAATAAATAGAAGAAAAATAGTTGTGATTAACTTTACTAAAAAATGAGCATAGATGCTTATTTTTAATGACTTATTACAATTCAGAAATAAATAGAAGAAAAAATAGTTGTGATTAACTTTACTAAAAAATGAGCATAGATGCTTATTTTAGTGACTTATTACAATTCAGAAATAAATAGAAGATAAAATAGTTGTGTTTAACTTACTAAAAATGAGCATAGATGCTTATTTTTAATGACTTATTAGAACTTAGAAATAAAAAGAAAAAATATAGCAGAAAATATAAAAACTATATAAAAAACTACTCAGAAATGAGCATAGATGCGCTTATAGAGAAAATTTAACCTAAATTCATAATAAATTTCTACTAACTTCAGAGAAATTCAGTATGAATTTAGGTTAAATTTCCTGTATAAGGGCAACTAGTTTCATTTTGAGAGGAGCTCAACATGGCAGAGAGGAAGGGGCTTATAAACCGGTTTGATTCCCCTTCGGTTGGCGAGGTGGGACTAAACTCTGGCCGCAACTAGGACCAACCCTTTAGTCCCGGTTGGTGGCATGAACCGGGACTAATGGGCAGCCTTTGGTCCCGGTTCAAGCCACCAACCGGGACCAATGGTTGTGGGCCAGGAGCGAGGCCAATGGTCCTGTTCGTCCCACCAACCGGGACCAATAGGTCCGACGAACGGGACCAATGGCCCACGTGGCCCGGCCGCCCCGGGGCTCACGAACCGGTCCAATGCCCCATTGGTCCCGGTTCGATTGAACCGGACTAATGGGCTGGACCGGCCTGGACCATTGGCCCCTTTTCTACTAGTGATGATAGGAAGCTAGTAATGGTGGGGGTATCTGTTGTGTTGTGGGCTATTTGGAAGAGTAGAAATGGGATTATTTTTTAAAACAAAATGATAAGTGATCCTTTATATGTAATCAAACTAATGGGTCATTGGTTGGTTGATTGGTCTATCTTGCAGACAAGGGAGCCGCTAAAATGGGTGCTGGAGCTGGGAGCAAGACTGCTAGAGCGAGTAGCAAGTGAAGTGTACAAAGCGAATCAGGGTGGAGAATCAATGTGGCAAGACTGGAGGGATGAAAAGAAGATTCTGCTGGCTGCTGAAGATGTGTGCCTTTATGTTGTTGCCGTGTTTTAGTAGTTTATTTGCTGTTAGTTTTTCTGGTGCCCTGGCGAACTTTGTAATATCCAGGATGATGATGGTCGGCAGACTTGTACGCCTGATGGCTTTTGGTATTGTTGGTTCGTGTGGGTTTATGCGGCCCTGCCCTTGGATTATGCTAGTCGTTAGGTTGAATATTGTGGTTCTGCAAGTTGGTTTTCAGTAATGAAAATCCGAAGCGGGAAACCCAGCCCCAGGCTTCAGTCCATGGTAGAAAACACATATCTGACCTGAGGCAGAAATCAAATCACAAACTGACCTGGTCACGAAAAATTTTCACTTTCCTGACCCTTTGGGTTTGGCGCCCGACAGCTGGGCGCCGCACCCTACTGTGCAGCGCCCTTCCCTTAGGCGTCGCACGTCCTGCCAGCGTGGCAGCCCTGGTCGATTCTTATGCCCCACAGACAGCACTGTAGCGCCTAAGACTTAGGCGCCACACCTGTAATGTGCAGCGCCTAGCCCTTGGGCGCTGCACAGTGACTTAAGCGCGGCCGACCCTGCCCGACCAGGCAGTTTTCTTCATCTTTCCCTCTCTGACAGAGAGAGCAGCGGCGGCGGCGGCGCCCCCATCTAATCCCCCCCCCCACATCCTTTGAGATCTGAAGATTTGATCCGTGGATTCGATCCCCAATCCATCCTACTAGGTAAACTCTTCCCTTCTCTTTCTTTTGCTCCGTAAATTTGTTGCCATTCTAGAGATTTGTCCAAGATTTGATGGAACCGCTAATTTGTTTGGTTTGCTCGATTTAGGATGTGTATTCATATTGGTAGTACCGTAGTGTTATTTATTAGTTCGCAATATATGATTCTTGTTGGTGAAAGCCTATATTGTTTAGTTTTTTAGATATGTATGAGATGCCTATTTTATAGATAACTATGAGATGTTGATTTTTGTAGACATATATGAGAAGTTTGTTTAGATATATATTAGATGTTGAGTTTATTTCAAATATTAGATGTTGAGTTTATTTGAAACATTAGATGTTTACTTTATTTGAAGACATATGACATATTCATTGTGTGAGAAGGAGATGTTGAGATTCCTGTAGTAGAACACATGTTATATGTTTAGTGTATACCGATATTTGAGATGAAGATGAACTCTTATATGTTTATTGTTTGAAATTGTAAGGATGGTTTGGCTTCGGACGATGTCTCGACGTGCAACACCGGGCCTACATGATCTTGTGAGAAGGATAAGGTAATAATGAGTAATCTAAATATTTTGCAAATTTGCCTTTAGTTGAAATTTACATGCCCTAAGATTTGTCATTATTTGTTTTTTGCAGAAGCTTGAACCTCTGAAGATTCGGTATCACGGGGTCTCTGGTCCTGCCATGCCTTACGATGAGCGGTACACACCGTACATCAAGCAGGCAGGACTACTCCCATGGATTCTGTTGGTCAGCCGGTCCACGCCGAATCTGAACGCTCCACTGGTGTCCGCTCTTGTTGATCGGTGGAGGCCAGAGACCCACAATTTCCATCTTCGGACAGGGGAGATGACCGTGACGCTCGAGGATGTCTCGTTTATCACCGGTCTTGCTATCGACGGGAGGCCGCTCTGTATGAGCACCGATTCTGATGGGTGGCGCGAGCAGATGATTGCTCTTATCGGTATGGCTCCTACCGAGGCTGAGGATGATGTAGAGGAGGGAGAAGAGAAGAAGAAGAGGGAAAGGAAAGCAGCCAGAGCTGCTTTCACGTGGATTCAAAATAACTTTGGACGTGCCCTCCGGATGCCACTGATGATGTGATCCAGACACATGCTCGTGTGTATATGTGGTACATTGTGTCGAGGACTTTGTTTCCTGACTCCTCTGGCAAGAACGCTCCATGGATGTGGCTGAAGGCGTTGACCGTCTTCGATAGCAAATGGAGCTGGGGTTCAGCGACTCTTGCCTACTTGTACCGACAGGTAGTTGGTCTGTTTTGTGATCAACTCATTTCATTAGCAATGCAAGCTTGCTGTCAAGTTAACATTGTTTTTCTTTCATATGTAGCTGGACGATGCGTGTTGCAGGATCACACCTAGTGCAGGCATTGGTGGTAATCTGCTTCTACTTTACGTATGGAGCTGGGGCGTCTTCTGTTGGGCGCTTGAAGAGCGTCAGGTTTGATCCTTGGTATGCGATGAACATGATTTAATTACGGCGCCCACGTGGGCTTACAAGTGGGATATCGTTTCCGAGATGACGAACGATGTCAATCTCATGTACCAAAAGTACATTGCCGAGTTGGACACGATTACGCCTGAGCAGGTAAGGAGGTCATTACTTTAGTCCTTTCTCATGCTTGCTTGAAAAATAGTCATCAAATTTGCATTGTTGCCCTGTTTCATAGGTGGAATGGCAGCCATATGGCGCGGGTGAGAGCTTGGGGTACACCGCGGAGTTCCGCCTCAACTCGATGTGCTTGCGGGATAAGGATCTCTGGCTTATGCGGTGCCCATTGATATGCAACTGGGCGGTTGAGTTTCATTTGCCGCATCGCGTGTATCATCAGTTTGGTCTTTTCCAGCCTCACCCGCCGGATTGGGTGGACACGGATAAAGCACTTCATAGGTAAGAGAGCATGTCTGCGTATTGTCTAATCATCGGGACTCCTTTTGATTGTGCTAATGTTTGGTTTTATACCACGCAGGTTGGACAGGAGAAGGCAACGGAAGATAAAGGACTGGGACAAGCATCATTCTGCGTATGTTACCCGCTTCCAGCTTTGTGTGGAGCAAGCTCGTAGCACTGCACGCGCCCCGCTTCGTGAGCACAACCCAATTGCTTTTGATAACTACGTACGATGGTTTATTGGAACTACTCGAGTTGAGATATGCCGGCCGGCATATAATGAGGATATTCTTGAAGAACCCGTAAACTTTGAGGATCTAGCAAAGGGGAAGTACAACAGAGATGTCAGGCAAGGGCAAGGAGTCCCTGCTGTTCCGGTGATTAACTATGTGGTAAAGTGTTCCCCTCTTTAATTTCCCGTTGACCTTATTACACATGTTTGAATGGCTAACGCATTCATTCTTTCTCATCCGCAGCGCACCGAGATCAAGAAAGCAGCTGATGAGAGCCAGTCTATTCTGGAGAAGACACCGGTTGGAACTGGCAATGATGATGGTTCACTACGAGCATTCCTCAAGGTACATATCGCATTCACTATGAGAGCCAGTCTATGTTGCGAAGTTTGATATCTTACACACTTGTTCATGTTACAGCGTCAGGCCAAGAAGTTAAGGCGGTTATCGAATATTCTCGGTTGCCGTGATCCTGAATATGATGAACCATCTGCCTCTAGGTCTGGTACACCATCAGACCCCGCACCTCACCATGAGGGGGACGATGTGAGTTCCTCATATGCTTATATGGATGATGAGGGTGGGATCACCCAAGAGGTATGACTAATCCTTTAGATGTGATTCACACTTGATTACGACACCGGCCTTCACCATATTGTTTCGTTGTGTGATAGGGCGATGAGCTTGATGATGACATGACTTTGGCGGACGCTCAAGCTCGGTCCGCATATGTGTTGAAGCCTAGGCAGCCCAGACGCCGGTACACGCCCAACGACTATGACAACAGAGGCAACCCAAAGGTGGTCGTAGGGACCTCGCGGATGGCTAGCTTGGATGATGAGGCGGAGGAGGAGGCCGAGGCGGAGGCGGAGGAGGAAGTGCACGAAGAGGAGCCTCGTGCTCCTAAGAAGAAGAGGCTTTCCGGCAGGCGTGCCACCAGGAACACGCGCGGAAGGAATTAGTGCTTGGTAGCCATTTAATTAGGTTGATGAACTTGTGAGGTTATGTTATATGTTGGTGAACTCTTACTAGTGTGGTATTTGTGTTTGCGAACCTGAAGTAATGTTGAATTGTCTTAAATGATATGTTGATGAACTTCTGAGGTTATGTTATATGTTGATGAACTCTTACTAGTGTTGAAGTAATGTTGAATTGTCTTAAATGATATGGTATTTGTGTTTACAGTACTTTTATTATGTGAGTGCTGCTGCAGGAGGCCAAAATGGCATCTGTTTCTGCAGTTTTGCTTATAGCAGCACTGCAGCGCCTAAACGTTAGGCGCTGCACTTTACTGTGTGGCGCCCAACACTTGGGCGCTGCACTTCCAAAATGGCATCTGTTTCTGCAGTTTTGCTTATAGCAGCACTGCAGCGCCCAATAGTTAGGCGCTGCACTGTACTGTGTGGCGCCCAACTCTTGGGCGCTGCACTATATAGTGCAGCGCCCTGTCCTTAGGCGCTGCACTACTTCCATGACCATCCAGAGAGCCACAGTTGGCTTGCATCACATCCACAATACTTACAATGACTGCAGCATCACAACAATTTGAACAAACACAAATTTTATGCCGACGAGTTCATAACTTAAGACAATTCAAACATTACTACGACATGGTTCAAGACACATTCATTACAAATGACAAATGGCAGCTTGCCCTAGAAGATAGTTCACCAACATCTCACATGCCCTCACAACTTCATGACACATTCATTAGAAAATAGTTGACGACGAGTGCACCGAAGCGAAGTCCCTACTGAGTAGAGCGAGGCCATTTCCCCTTCTTGTCACGTGCCGAGTCCTCCTCTTGTGCCTCGCGAGCCTTTGCAAGCTTTCTTGCCCTCTCCTCCTCACGAGCAAGTTTCGCTTGGCGTGCCCTCTCCTCCTCTCGTTTCTTCCGCTCCATCCTCTCCTTCTGACGACGCTCTTCCTCCAAGCCTCTTGAAACGATTCTTGAACCGTCGTTGCCGCCTAAGACAATCTGCGTATTGGTCCTTTTCACATCTTCGGCACTTCAAGATCTATCCACGTGAAGTACTTGCATAGAGGAGGCGGTGACTGCATAAAATTTGTTATTAGTGTTGACACACATTTGAGAGTAACATTTACTTCTCGAGCTTACCGTGGTTGGTCATAGGCGTTAGTTGGAAGTGCACGATCATAAGCATAGTTCGGGCATACAAAATATCTCCGCCCTTCCGTCCATGCTTTCTTTCGGTCGGTGGACACCTTCACCTTGCAAACATCTCCACACCAACATGGCGGGATGTTGACTTCTTTCTCCTTCACCTTGTCCAAAGATGCGTCCTCCCACTTGTTCGGCATGTCTTCTTGGTTAGCACACGGTGGCCTCGTCATGGAACCGGATGAAGCCATGCCTACAAAACCTAGAATTATTGGCCAACCCTAACCCCCACATAACAATAACCACAACCCTAACACCAACATAACCCTAACACCAACATCAAACACACATAACCCTAACCCTAGCATACTATGCAAGCCTAAACAACCCAAATTAGCAAAGAAATATAACATCATTCAACACAAATTTGCAAATCCAAGCAAAAACTAGGGTTTCCCCAAAACTAGCAAGATTTGAGCAAATGTGACAATTCCTATGGATGAAAATGAGGGGATCGGAGGAGATTACCTTAAGGGAGGGGTTGGCTTCGAAATCCACGGTCAAACACTCCGGATTTGCAAGATTTGAGAAAGATTTGATAGGGGGGAGAGGGGAAGAGAGGAGGGCCGCAAGGGTTTGGGTGGGGTAGGGGTGTGTGTGGTGGGGGTGGGAGGGGAGAGAGAGTGGGGCCAGCCCAAGTGGAACACAGACTATGCAGCGCCCAAGGGCTAGGCGCTGCACATTACAGGTGTGGCGCCTAAGTCTTAGGCGCTGCAGTGCTGTCTGTGGGGCCGCAACTGGACCAGGGCTGCCACGCTGGCAGGACGTGCGACGCCTAAGGGAAGGGCGCTGCACAGTAGGGTGCGGCGCCCAGCTGTCGGGCGCCACACCCAAAGGGTCAGGAAAGTGAAATTTTTTCGTGACCAGATCAGTTTGTGATTTGATTTCTGCCTCAGGTCAGATATGTGTTTTCTGCCTCAGTCCATAGGCGTACAAGGCTACAAGTAGGTCAGCACTTTAGGCCAGCAATAAGCGCTTCCGCGCGCAACTCCAATCGATCGATCAGAACGTAAAATGAATCGGCTGATGCCCCGGCCTAGTGGACGCTTCGATAAAATGCTATCCACGAAAAATAAAACCTCAAATAATCGACAGCAGAGAAACCCTCGCTCGCTCAGGCGATGCGCCGCCGCCGACCCCTTGCCAATCCGTACTTCGTCGGATCCGGCGTCCTTACCATCAACCCCTCGTTCTTCAGTTCTTCTCCAACCACTGCTAAATTGCAGTGCACGCACACCCGGCCGGCGGCCGCATAGGTATGTAGTTTGTATCATCTTAATTTGTTTTTACCTACTTCCTTTATATCAACCAAACTTAGTGAGTTGGTGGTGTTAAAATTATACTTAATTAGTCAATTTTATTCCATTCTCAACAGGAAATTAGAAATCCACGATGAAGAGGACACGTACAATTAAATCTTTTTTCAATCAACATCCAACCAGCCTGCATCCAACAATAACAAAACCAATGAGCATTGTAAAAAATTAGCTGTGAAATAAGATGAATGATGAATGGATGAATCACCGTTTAAATTTGGTACCAACGTTTGCAATCATGCACTTTGTTAAACTATTTGTTTTTACTGAATTTCATATTCTGGTAATAATGAATGCATGTTTCATTTTAAACTGAATTTGTGGCGCATACTTCTAACATGCAATGGCATGCGTGGTATTTGACGTTATTTTTAGTCACTTAGTTTTAGCCCCAGGATTTCAGAATTCCTGGCTCCGCCTCTTAGTGTGCGGCAGCATGTACGGAAGAAGGCTCCGCCTGGCTTGCCGGTGAACGTTCGTCGTCATCGTCGCAGCACGTGTACGGTGCAGTGGACGCCGGTGCGTCATCCGAGCGCATGGTCCTCCCTGGCGTTTCCCCGCGGCCTCCGTCGGGCGCGTGGGGGAGCGAGGCCGAGGCTTCATGGTTTTATAGCCGGACGTGTGGGAATGAATAGCTACCCCTTGCGCTAGCTCCACGGAAACCAGGTGCATGCGCGGACGGTGCGGCATCCTTGTTGCTGAGCGGGAGCTCCTGGTCTTGTGGAGATGCGAGCGGATAAGTACGCATCCATGGGATTAGCTTGCATCGGGTGTGGAGGTCGAGCTTCCAACACGGCTATACGCGCGAACCAGTGAGCAAAATTTGAAGATGAGGGATTCACAAAACCAGAGGGTTGCTGACAATAAACAGTTTCATTGAGAGTGCCATGAAGAAAAGCATTTTTAACATCAAGTTGATGAATAGGCCAAGAAGAGGAAACAACAAAACTAAGAACAACACGAATAGTGCTTGGTTTAACAACAGGAGAAAAAGTCTCATCAAAGTCAATACCAGGCTGCTGGGAGAAACCACGACACACCCAACGAGCTTTGTAACGAGCTAGAGTGCCATCGGAATGAAATTTATGACGAAAAACCTATTTGCCAGAAACAATGTTAACACCAGGAGGTTTGGGAACAAGAGTCCATGTATTATTTTGCTGAAGAGCTTCAAATTCATCGCGCATAGCAGAAAGCCAGAGAGGGTCAAGAAGAGCTCGCTTATAACTGGTTGGAATAGGAGAGATGGTTGGGGTGGCGGTAAGATTGAGACGTTTGGGGGGATAAGAAATCCTCGTTTTCCACGGGTGCACATGACATGATCATTGGTGAGCGGTGGTATAAGAACAGCATTGGGTGGCAGTGGGTTTTCGGTTGAAGAGGACGGTGAGGAAGAAGAATCAGAGGTGGTGGGTGTCGAGGGGGTTGCCGTGGTAGGATGTGGTGAGGGAAAGACGACTGGGGTAGAGGATGCAGTTGCGGGAGAGGTGGGGGACGGGGCAGGAGGGTGGCTAACGTTGGGAGATTCCGGCTAAGAGACGGAACAAGATTCCATGGTAGCAGAGATGACCGAAGGCCGAACTAGGGAAGGGGTTTTGGTGGTGGTGGATTGTGGTGGAATTGGCGTTGTGGTTGTAGTGACAGAAAAAGGAAAAGTATTTTCATCGAATGTGACATGACGAGAGAGAATGATACGACCAGAAGATGGTTCGAAACAACGATATCCTTTGTGATCATCAGAAAGACCAAGGTGAATGCAAGGTAGTGAGCGTGGTTCTAGTTTGTTGGAGGCAGTAGAGGCGATGTTGGGAAAGCATAAATAGCAAAAAACACGCAGAAAAAAATAGTCAGGGTGGGAGAGAAAAAGAGATTGGAAAGGCAAATAAAGAGGGCAAGTTTTAGTTGGTCGAATATTAAGAAGGAGTGTGGCGGTGCGAAGGGCTTCAACCCAAAAACGGGAAGGAAGAGAGGCTTGTAAAAGCAATGTGCGAAGAACATCATTAATAGAGCGAAGACAGCGTTCAGCTTTACCATTTTGAGAAGATGTATAAGGGCATGAAAAGCGAAGAAGAATGCCTTGGGAGAGAAAGAAGGTGCGGTTTTGGGTGTTATCAAATTCACGACAATTATCACATTGAATAAATCGAATTGGCAAGCCAAAGTGTGTGATTACATATTGTCGAAAGTTGAGAAAGATTGCAGGTACTTCAGATTTAGCGTGGAGAGGAAAAGGTCCAAGTATAGTGAGAATAATCATCCAAGATCACAAGATAATATTTATAACCAGAAACACTAGGGACTGGGGAGGTCCATAAATCACAGTGAAGTAACTCAAAAGGAAAAGTACTAATGGTAGTAGAGGTTCCAAAAGGTAATATAACATGTTTGCCGCATTGACATGCATTACAGAGAGAGGGATTATGGGGACTGCTAGAACTAGGGATACAAAATTCTTGGAGTAAAGACGTCAAAGTGTTTTTGCTGGGATGACCGAGGCGACGATGCCATAGATCAACGGATGCGAGCATGGCACGAGGGGTGGATGTGGGCGCGCCATGAAGAGGATAAAGATCGCCCGTGTTATTGTACCGAGCGAGGACCGCCCCCGTTGTCAGATTCTTCACAGACAAACCAAAAGGGTCAAAGGCCAGGATAACTTTGTTGTCAATGCAAAATTGTCTAACAGAAATAAGATTTTTGATGATGGAAGGAACCACAAGAATATTGCAGAGAAGAAAATTGGCATGAGAGGAAGGGATGTAAGAGTGACCGGTGCATGAAACAGGGATGGTGGATCCATCACCAATGGTGATAGTGGAAAAAGCAAAAGGAAAACAAGCTGGCAATAAATTCATATTTGAAGACATATGCACTGATGCACCAGAATCGAAAATCCAATCCGTACCTGCGTCGTTGAGGACAAAATTGTTCATGGCGTTGATTAAGGCGGCTTGGTCCCAAGCCGGCTGTTGGGGAGGAGCAGAGGGGCCAGGAGCTTGAATGTTGACGTAGGGGATAGCGGATGGGTAGTATGCAATTGGGGCCTGCATGTTGCCGTAGAAGACCGGCATGGTGTTGGAGGGCGACGGCGGTCCTGGCGTGCTGGTAGGCGGAGTGGGAATGGCGGTGTAGACGTGCGCCGGCGGCCTGGGTCCAAGGAGTTCCGGAGAGCCGGTGGCTGGACGAAGACCGGGGCTCCACGTGCCCGTGTACGCAGGAGGGGCACCATACGGCGAGGGGGCCGACCAAGGCATCGACCAAGCCTGGACGAGGCCAGTCCAAGGATCATGCTGAGGAGGCCATGACGACGGAGCTGGTGGCGCGGGAGCGGTGGATGACGGGTTTGGGGGGAGGTGTTTGGGTAGTTGTAGAGGAAGAGGTAGGGGATGGGGCGCCGGCGGCGCGGAACTCGGCCATGGAGAAGAGGGGCCGAATCGGCCGGGGCGGCGGCGCGGGTGGCGGAGCCATACCAGGTGCGGAAAACCTAGGCGTCAGATACCATGATAGATTGAGATATTGGAAAAGTAATTGTTGTATTGATTGGGGCCTCAAGGGCTGTTTATATAGATTACAAAGCTTGGGCTCCAAGACTAGACTAATAGAGATAAATTACAATACTAATAGACTTTATACTTTAAGAAACGAGGCGCCTACGGTGGCTTCATAAATCTGAAGATGATATGCCGGTTCAGTTTTTTGGAAGTGCTTATAGGGGTAAGGTGTGCGTGTGTGTGTTCATCGGGGTGAATGTATGAGCGTGTATATGAGCGCTAGTGTCTGTACTGATGCTAAAAAAATACGGCTGTACGGGGCTGGTGTGTTGGATTAGGCTCGAGAGGATGCATACGTGTGCGACCAAATCTTCCGTCGCATGGGACGTAAAAATGGCTCAGTTGATTCCTCTGGCCTTTGTTTAGTATACTTCATGCATGCATACGCATAGTGCAATCCTCATAGCTCAAGAGACCGATACATGCATATATAACTGACGGATGATTAATTAGATTGACTAGCAAAAATGCCCGTGCGTTGCAACGGAAGAACAAAAAAAAATCACGTCCTCCTTTTGAAAACAACTTCCCATCCATATTACTGTTGTCCTTCTTTTTCATCCTCGCCGTGGTGTCAACCCAATCATAACTTGTCGAAACGTGGTAAATCCCAAGGCGATGAGCTCGACCACTGCATGAGACACCTGTCATTGAACCTTTGAAACTGAATACTTTAACATTCAGTGCTGCCACATGAATACTTATATTGCTTAGACGTTAGAAAATTGACAAGGATACAAACAAAAGAAGATTTAGTTGGACGCCTTCAATTGTAACACGGTGTAATCTTCAGTTTAGGCGCTATCAACTACCCAACAATTGAGATGACCAATACCAACATCGCAAATTACCGTATTAAAAAGCTCCTTCTGCTTTGGTAAACCGTTTCCCTAAAAGCATAAACCAGAGGCGCATGTTGTCTTACTCCCCCTAAGAAAATTAATATAATATTATGTAATATTCTTTGTAGTTAATCCTACAAATATATATTTGCAATTAATCCTAGAAGTCCTATAAATCTTTACAGTTAATCCAAAAAAAATTGCAGTCAATCACCCCACCCACCACATAAATACTTTATTTCGATGGGAAAAAAATCATGACACAACAAATAGTATAACTTCCACCAAAACTAAAGAAAAGAGGACAATTTGAGACCATGAGACAAAACGAGCAGGTGCTACAGCTTGAAAGAGCTCTTCTTGGTCGATCGATTCTATTGAATTAAAATATTGGGTTGGTGATAAATTCCTAGATGACCAAAACTGGCGTGGAATGGGTTAAAAACCAGGGTGTATACTTACGTGGGTTGTAGGATTTTGCTAGATTGAACGACATGTTCCCTCAAAATAAATTTTGAATGAGAGGTTTCGGATGTTCGTATTGCATGAAATTTTGGTGCTTCTCTTATCTTCCTAAACTACTTATCCTCCTTCTCGTTTTTGTCCACCTCATTCTAGATGGTTTAGGATTTTCAAGATCAAGATGGTTTGTGCCTTTTGACGTGTCTTTCAAATGCTAGTACATCTTTTACAAAATTCTCCACGTTGCAAACAATATTCTTGAATAGAATAGAAAGAAGGAGAGTTGGCTAAGCACAAATAATCGATTACATGTATAAAATTCTGTAACCTGCAAGCCCCAAGCACAATATAGACTCATATAAATACTCGCGGCAGCGTTGGACTCCTGTTCCATCTGCTCCTTGGCGGCGTCAAGGAACCCACGTACATAGAGGTCTAAGTGTGCATTGTCGTACCTCATCGTCGCTGTCGGCGGCCATGGGACGTACTGCCGCGGGTTGTCACCATCGTATAGGTTCCAGTTCATGTGCATGTACTGAATGTGCTGGTTGTCGCCTGCACGAATACATGCATATACATGAACGCTCGAAGCGCTTTGTCGCCGCCAAATTCCGGGCGCTCCACATGTCATGGTGCTCCTCCTTGATCACATGCATTTTTTGTGTATCGAGCCCATGGATTCTTCCTTTAATTACTTTAGTTATATGCAATCCTTCTTTAATCCGCTCCAAACATGAGGAGGCTACTCGTTTTTACCATCTGTTTGTTGATTTTTGAGGTGGTTGGTATATTAATAGGTGCGAATTGGTTGACAAAAGCAGTGTGGGACAATTTAACACGAAATGTGCTTAGCTCTGCTGGTTGTTGTATATAGAAACCTAGAGGAGGTCCTGGTTTCGATTCCTATGGTGGAGCAATATTTTTGGACCCAGTAGAAAGCCCACTCGCGTGGCTAGCGGCCTAGATTTTTTTGGGCCCTAGGAAAGCCCATCCGCAAGGCTGCCAGGCCTAGGACGGACTTGTTACATACATCAGCCTGCGATATTTCCTGCGATGGTATGACACAAAAGATTAGTACCACCTCGGATAGTTAAAAAAATATAACAAAAATAGAGGTGAACGGATTAAAAAATCGGTGAAACGCACCTTGCTTTATTAGTAGGTATAGATATAGAGGTATAGAGGTATAGATATAGATATAGATTAGGTCGCATGCGTGTAGGCATAAATAATCAATGCTCCACTGCGAACCCTTGTCTTTCATGAAAAATGAGCATTTCGGTTGCGGTCGTATACATACTTGTGTGTACGTATCAGTGGCCTATTTCATACTTAATGAATACATAATTACGACAAAATTGCGTCGGACAATTCCTAGAACGTATGCTGAACTTAAAAAATGTCAAATATTCGTTAAGTATGCCGAACCCACTGTCAACTTTCGCTGAGCACCAAACTCGGGAAAAGGCAAACAACTAATGAGATTACAACAGAAAAAACCCGGCAAAACTTCGTACCGGGCAGCTTATTCGTCTGGAATCTATCGAGTACTAAACTAGGTAAACTGTTTTCCCAGTTTCATCCGATGTACACTAGGCGAAATGTGGCACCGGGCAATGAGGTAGTGCCAAGCTTCGGACTCTTACTCGGAAGGGTACTGCCTAGTATCGAACTAGGCAATGATTTTGCTGAGTTTAGGGACATGAAACTCGGCAGAGCTTAGCGCCTTGTGGGACTTACGTTAACGCCCATGCCTCGGTCGAAACTCGGCAAAGATTAATTAAATGTTCGCCAAGTTCCCAATAAAAAGAACTCGGCAAACTTAACAATTGTTGGGCCATGTCCAGCTGAGTCTACTTAATTCGTTGATTGTTGAACTCGGCGAAGCTTTCGCTGAGTTGGTGTTGGGTGTTGCCGAGTTCTCTGGGAATTCGGCAACAAGGGCAATTCTAGTAGTGCACACTAATTCTCTTTCTATCTCCGTATGGATGTGTCAATGTGACCGTGTTGAAGTTGAAGATGGACTGATTGTAGGCCTGCATGTATCCGGGTTGTCTATGCAAGCTGAATACATGTGTTCGTCCGTGCTAACCCATGCATGTACACGTGACCGGACAGTACGTGTGTGAATTTTATATCTGCTCGCCTAAATATATTTTGGAAGTCAGAAGTAGCTCGTAAGCTCACCACTCAAAGAGTGCAGTTGCTACGAGCAGCAGGGCTGTTGGAAGCAATCCACGTAGCTAGAGTTCTCGTTGAGGCAACCAGACGAACCTGAAGTGGCTGTATGCTGTGTTGTCCTAAAAACATTTCAAAGGAAATGTTTAAGTATGTTGAAGCCATTTGTACGTGCTTAAGCCACGTAGCTGACGCTTCCTTTCCCCATGTCTCCCATGCCTTGCTTAACTACAAAAGGAGCATTGCCGCAAAACTAGGAGGATCACTTGGAGTCAAGCACATGCTTTACTTCAACTGGAGCTATCATGCGATGCAAGGAGAAGGAAAGAAGAAAGTTGGCTCTACTGGAGATGTCATGAAGCTGCAAGAGAAAACTACTGGGAAGGGGGTGGAGTTGGAATCAAACGCACACCAGCATGCATATATATTCTTAGTTCTCACATATAAACAGGGTACAAAATAACCTAGTTCAGTAGTACCTCTCATCCTCAACAAACATTAATCAAACCTGCGGCATGCAACTACCTCTTTGGCTGTGTTGGTTCTCCATGCATTTTCTATGCTGCGGATGTTCCACCTTGAATAGAAACAAGGACATAACACCTACCACCGCTTGTTTTTCTATTGTTGGTGGTCAATAGTAATTGTCGCATTGGAATATTGATGCAAACAAGAAGAGACTAACCTTGAGAATGAAATCGGTATATGGAAACCCCTGGTAACCTTTATTGTTAGTTGCTACCTATACAAATAGAGAGTTTTTACTCTCTCTCTCTCTCTCTCTCTCTCTCTCTCTCTCTCTCTCTCTATGTTATGCAATATGTCTGGTCATAATTACATAATTGTGGAGTTGGCCACTAGGCGCTCGGCACCCTCCTCCCCAAGATGGGGACCTAGGGGCTGTTTGGATGGCGCCCAGGGTAGCCACGCCAACGGATGGCGCGCCAAATAATTGACGATGAATTCCGCCGCCGATTCACCCTGAAGTTGGCTTAAAAGTGAACTAGCTACCAATATTTTGGCGCCGGTTGGAGGATTTAGCACTGAGCCAAACAGAGGACCTGGCTGGTGGTCAACGCCCATATTTTGGTAAGGTTGTTGTTGGTTGCCATCCAAACGGCCCCCTACTCTTGCAGGAGTGCAGTCGGAAAAAGAGTTTGAATGAAGGGATATTGGGCCTTAGGAGTAAATACTTGTTTCTCTGCAAGTGGGAACCATCTTCAGCCTCTAAGTGTGAGAGGCACCGCGAAAACAAGAGTAACTGGTGGAACATCAGCATGACCTTAGGATGATTTGTATATTCCATAGTTCAATTCCTAATAGCCAGCGAATCCTCTGCGTATAGCTTCGAGTTTCTAAATTATTGTTTTCAACCACCACAATGTAGATGTGTAACTAATCATATTTTTATACACTTGATAAGTTAGAAATGCAAATTCTTTGTTTTTTAATATTAATATTGAGAAAAACGACAGGGAGGATGAATCCCTAGTTTTAACAAAGAGTGATGGTTGATGAACCATTATGTAAAATACTTAATAGGCCATCACTAGTGTACGAATGCATGGAGTTCCAACTGATAGTGTTGAACGCGACAGAATGGGAAAAAAAGGAGGTAGTTGCATCAAACAAATTTTTTTAATGGATGTTCGACGAAAACGACATGAGCGGGTCTGGCTAGATGAAGGCAACTACTTGCATGCGGAAGAACTTATCATATATGTTTGCCCATGTGAATCCATTCCGTCAATGCTTGACACCATCGATCCACTCTTCGTCACCTCTAACCCCCCCCCCACACACACACACACACCATGCAAAAAGTTTAGCATTGCTGGCAGCTATAGCCTTCACCACATTCACATAATTGCATGCATCGCATGCTCATTCCAGTTGAGAAGTGTGATATAGGGGTATGGCGGCCTAAGGAATAAGCTACCAAACATGGAAACCTCCCTTCCGATGGTGTCTGGCGTGATAAAAACTTGCTTCACCCAGATGTCAACATCATTTTGCAAGGGAGAACTATTTCAAGCCTTACAGCAGAGCTGGAAGCTTCATTGATGAGCTCCTGGCCTTGGAAGCAACAGGAAAGGAGGGACCAGAGCTTGCATTTGGAGTTGTGTTGTCCTTGTGCAAGTGCTTTGTACTTTCTAAGAACCTGGAGTGTTCTACCACAACGTTTTGCAACTTGCCATAGGTTCAATCCCGACGTATAACTCAATGACAAATTCCTAGGTTTTCCAGAAAAAATCCCTTACGTACACTACACAACCTAAAGCTCATGTGTCCGTGTTTCCCAAGGGGTAGATATTTGGAGTGTTCAGAGCATCCATCGATCGAACAAGACATGTATACAAATTACACTAAAAATAAATAAGAGAACGGGAAAACAGAGGTTAGATCTAGCGATTGCTAGATTTCAACAGTATCTTTCAGTCTCCCACTCAACTGAGCTATGGTGAATGGTTCGAGGCCAGATTGTGATGTTGGACGTTGAAGTGGACAAGTTGGCCTTACCGCTAAGGAGTGGCTTTAGTGGTGTGCCCTTGAGACCTTTACATAGGAATATCAAATCGTGTAATGAACGGTGCACATTGAAATAATGTGAAACCCCAACAAGAGAAGTATACAGAACATCTAAAGGCCAAAAAAGCAAACCTATGGCTACTAAAAATCCTCACTGTATGCGAAAGGGAAAGGCACCCAAGCCCAAACTGCCATGTCGCTCCATTGCTGCCGCTACTCTATATATAAGTGTTTGTACCCACTTCCTATGTGGAATTTTGTATCGGGTTGACATATGTTATGTATTTCCAATTCTTTCTGCCACAAGATTGAGTGTGCCACAACTTCTACATGCTACCTCCATGCTCTCACCCACAGAAATAAAACTTGTTCGTTTGCAACTACTCGCCGAAGAGTGTGCCACCGACATCATTAATTCCAGTTGTTAGCACCAGATTTCAATATGCTTTGCCAGAATATGCTCAGCTCAACTATCTAGGAGGGCTACTGTTCACGAAAGCATCTCTGCTTCCCAATGCCAAATTGCGTGTCTCCAAGAGTCTAAGCTGGCCAACATCGACAAGTTCACCGTATCCTTCCTAGGTGGTTAACAACTGCAAAATTCAGCGCAACCACTGGCGGCGGGTAGTAGGAGTGGTATCCTCTTATTATGGGAATTTTGTTTGTCAGCTAGGGTGACATATCTGGCATACAATTACTGTTTTTTTTATCACAACGGTGTGTGAACCTACGAGGTCCAATAGGAAACAGGAATTCTAGACGAAGCTTTTCGCACTCAAGCCCCTTGCGGGGGAAAAGTCGCTGGTCTGTGGAGATTTCAATCGAATCTACAGAGCAAGAGACAAAAATAAGCTAAACTTCAACAAGGATAGGACCAATAAATTTATGTAGAGAGAACTCAAAGGGATCCACTTGCAAAACGGTGTTTCATTTGGAGCAATGTGCGTCAAAATGCAATCTTGAGCAAGCTTGATTCCTTTTTTTTGCAACCCAGAGTGGGATATTTCTTTTGATGGGAACTTCCTTCATGCTCTACCACTACTAGAAAAAGGGCTATAGATGGGATTGACACTAATGGCACACCAGACAATTGGTGCGCCATTAGTATATACTAATGGTGCACCACCTGCTGATACGCCACTAGAGTTGAAACTACTAATGGCGCACCTGGCCCAAGGTGCGCCATTAGTATCAACATTTTTTTTTAACTAGTGCGCCTGTCCAAACATACTAATGGCGCATCCAGACAAAGTGCGCCATTACTGGTTGTAACTAGTAATGGCGCACCCATACGAAAGTGCGCCACTAATGTTGTTTTTTTTATTATATTTTTTATTCCTTTTTTTGCAATAATACTAATGGCGCACTGATCAACCGTGCGCCATTACTAGTTTAAACTAGTAAAACTAGTAATGGCGCACTGTGGATCAGTGCGCCATTAGTATTTTTTTTTTGCAAAACTACTAATGGCGCACCGCCAGAATGTGCGTCATTAGTAACCTGGATTACTAATGTCGCATTTAGTGCTGGTGCGCCATTAGTAAGTGGGCAGCAACAAGATATTTTGGACAACCTCTCCTACCCACACTCACTTTCTCCCCACTTCATTCTCTCCACCTCCTCCTTGTCTCGGTGCCTCCTCTTTTCACCTCATTTCCACCATAGATTCATTCAAATTAAGTGGTTAAATTACCTTGTTTTAATAGGTAAGTAAGGGGAAGCTATATTTATGTTGTTCTCCTACAACAATGTGCACATGCACTTTTTATGGCCTAGCTAGATCTATGTATGTTCGTGGTGTTGCATATGTTTGTGGTGTTGCATATGTGTTTGTGTTTGGAGGTGTACCGGTATTTGAAATGCGATAGTTGCCAATATTTTGCCGGAATGTTGATTCATTTCCGCTTTCAAGCGAGAATTTTGGCATTAAGCATTCTTTTTGTCCTATTTTTAGGAAAGTCATGCCAAATTTTTCTTGGTTCTAAAATATCGTTTTGCTCTACCCCGCAGGCGACCATGGTCCGCACGATGACCGAAGGCATCGTGAATAGGTTTTTGAGGTCCGCGAAGGCCGAGATGCTTCAAAAGAACGAGACGGAGATAAGATGTCCGTGTCGAAGATGCAAGCTGAAGAGCCTTATTGCGGACCCGGATTCCGGGCAGGTGCGGGACCACCTGCTCTTGCGTGGTTTCATGGATGGCTATCGGTGGCAAGGTGATGAAGATGACTACGAAGTCGTCCATGGGGCCGGGCAAGAAATGAGGAAGGGCAGCAAGACAACCACCGCGGCTCGGGCGGGCGAGAAGACGAAGAATCCCCAGGAGATGATCACGACGGTGATGCTGTACACAGTCATCATGTAGAAGATGCAGGACATGATGATGAGGAAGATGCCGGAGCAGACGACGGGCATGATCATGAACATGATGATGCCGGCGGAGCAGACGACGGTGGACCATCGATGGGCTGGGTGCAGGACCCTCATATTCTAGAGCTGCTTCTCAAGCAGACCGATAACGCAAGAGCTGCCGCCCGAGAGAAAGCCAAGATGGATCAACTTGAGTTAGACACGGTTACTCCATTGTATGAAGGATGCAGGCCCGAGAATACCCGCCAAAGTAACGCCATGGCTCGAGATGAAGGTAAAACACAAAATGACCGACGATGTTTCAACGAGAACATGTCGCTCGCACGAACGCCTTCCCAAGGGGAACAAGTGCCCGACCAGTTTGGAGGAGGCGAAGAAAATCGTGTGTCCTCTGGATTTACCGCACGTGAAATACCATGTGTGCATGAACAATTGCATCATTTATCGGGACGAGCACGCGAGTCTACCATATGTCCGGTGTGCGGCGTCACTCGATACAAGAAGAGGAAGAAAGCTCCTCGAAAAGTGGTGTGGTACTTTCCGATCACTCCTCGTCTGCAACGGTATTTCGCGGACCCTAAGGTAGCAAAGCTCCTGCGTTGGCACGCGGATAGGGAGGAGAAGAAGCGAGAAGATGACGCAAATGATCCGGAGATAGATAAAAAAGACAAGATGCTGAGTCACCCTAAGGATGCGAGCCACTGGCAAGCGTTGAACTTCGAAGACTCAGAATTTGGGAACGATCCAAGGAACATTGTGCTGGGCGCGAGCATCGATGGAGTCAATCCGTTTGGCAGCCAGAGAAGCACACATAGCACCTGGCCTGTGTTTGTGTGGATGTACAACCTTCCCCCCCTAGTTGTGCATGAAGAGGAAGTACATTCACATGAGTATGCTAATTGAAGGGCCGAAACAACCAGGGAACGACATCAATCTGTATCTGGGGCTGCTGAAAGAGGAGCTTGACACGCTGTGGAAAACGCCAGCCAATACGTGGGACGCCGCAGAGAAAGAATATTTCCCTATGAGAGCCGCACTGCTCACGACGGTGCACGACTATCTCGGTTACGGATATGTCGCGGGCAGGTAGTCCACGGATTTTCTGGATGCGTAAGGTGCATGGATGACACAACGATCGCCAGCTAGATAGAGATCCCGGTTCTTCAAAACCGTGTTCATGGGACATCAAGGTGGCTTCGCGACGATGACCCGTGGAGGAAACGCAAGGATCTGTTCGATGGTGAAACGGAACTCAAAACGCCTGTACGAGGAGCGGCGAGGAAATAGAGAAGCTGTTGAAAAATTGGAAAGACTGCCCACTGCCGGGAAAGAAGCGAAAGGCGCCAGAGCCGCTGCTGAAGGTATGGAAAACGAGGTCTGTTTTCTGGGACTTGCCGTACTGGAAGATCCACCGTGTGCCTCACACCCTTGATGTCATGCATATCACGAAGAACGTGTGCGAGAGTCTGCTTGGTACCCTGCTCAACATGCCAGAGAGGACCAAAGATGGGCCGAAAGCAAGGGCAGACTTGAAATCAATGGGCATCAGGCAGGAGCTTCACGCTAATGATGATGATGATGATGATGATGATGAGGCGAAGCAGGACACAGAAAGTCGTCGCATAGGCAAAAAGGCCAAGAAGACCGGAAATGACTACCCACCCGCGTGCTTCACTCTAAGTCAGGAGGAGATCGAGCAGTTTTTCACCTGCCTCCTAGGAGTAAAACTTCCTTATGGTTACGCGGGTAAGATAAGCAGATACCTAGACCCAGCGAAGCGAAGTTCAGCGGGATGAAGTCTCACGACCGTCACGCGTTGATGACGCAGATACTTCCGCCAGTAATCCAGGGATCATGGACGCGCACGTCCGTGAAACGCTATTTGGCCTATGCAACTTTTTCGACGCCATCTCTCGGAAGTCGATTGGCGGAGGCAACTCGAAGGCTACAGGAAGAGATCGTGGTGATACTATGCGAGCTTGAGATGTACTTCCGCCCGCATTCTTCGACGTTATGGTGCATCTGCTGGTCCATATCGTGGAGGATATCATCCAACTCGGGCCGACGCTCCTGCACAGCATGATGCCGCTCGAAAGGATGAATGGTGTCATCAAAGATACGCTCGAACATGTCACGCCCAGAGGGAAGTATAGCCAGGGGCTTTCGACCAAAGAGTGCATCTCCTATCGCACGAATTATCTAGGCATCGAGAACCCGCTGGTCTGCCCGTCAACAGCACCTTGGCAGGCTCGCTGGATGGGGTCACCGTGAGGGTCGCCGCGAAATGCATGTCGACTTCGAGGGTCGACTCGCCGACTTTGAAAGAGCAAACCTAGTCGCGCTATAACACATAGACGTGGTCGATCCATGGGTGGTAGAGCAGAAAACCTTTATTGAGAAGACGTACAATGACCGAGGCCAACAGAGGACGGACGGAGATATACTCAAAGAGCACAACTCATGTTTCACGCGTTGGTTGAAGCAGAAGCTTCTGTCGTACCCTTTACATGAAGATTCTTCCGCGGAAGAACAACTCATATTAACCTTGTTACAGGGCGCCGAGCACAACCTGATGACCTATGAGGCGTACGATATCAACGGCTACACATTCTACACCGAGGACAAGGACATGAAGAGCGATGGTTATCAGAACTCCGGGGTAACGATGGAATCCTACACCGGTAAGGACAAAGACAGATACTACGGAAGGATCGAGGAGATCTGGGAGCTGAGCTACGCCGGAGAGAAGGTGCCGATGTTCCGTGTCGATGGGCCAAGAGCGCCCTAAAAGAAGACCGATATTTCACCACCATGGTTATACCCGGCCAAATCTAAGATCATGGGCGCAAACGTCACCGCAAAAATGAGCCATGGGTACTGGCTTCCCAAGTGGACCAATGCTTTTTCATTACCGACCCGCCAAAGCCCAGTCGTGTTGTCGGAGGAGAGGCAAAAGGAAGATCATCGGAATGGATGGAGTAGCCAATGAGCAAGACTTCGACAAGTACGGCGACCGAGGATCGAACATGACGACGATGATGAAGTAGCAGCATACACCACAAAAAGAAGCAGGACCACCCTACCTAAAGGACGTCCGCTCCACGTAAGAACTCCATTTGCGAAAAAGAAGGGCAAGAAGATTGTGAACAGATAGCTAGCTAAGATCGATTGTATTTAAATCGTAGCCTTCATTTCTCGATTGTATTTCATGGGCACTTTTGAACTATCATGAATATTTTAAATTTCATGGACACTCGATCTCGATCCCCTCCATCTCTATCGCTATCCCACCTCGCCAGATCCGTCCCCCTCGCCGAAAGCACCCCCGTCCACCGCCCGCCGCACCCCCGCACCTCGATTCCCCTACTCAACCGCCGCCGACCCCCGCACACCCTCCCTACCCAACCGCCGCCGACCCCCGCACACCCTCCCTACTCAACCGCCACCACCCCCGACACCCTCCCTACTCAACCGCCACACCCCCGCACCCCGCGCACCCTCCCCCGCTCCACCGGCATTACTGTTTGATGATATTTTAAAAAAAATATTACTGTCTTATAAAAAAATATTACTGTTATGATTTAAACAAGTTTGAACATATTTAAACACAAATAAGTATCAAACAGCATTTTAAATGCATAAAAAAAATTGTGGAGCCTGGGAATCGAACCCAGGACCTCCTGGTGTGAGAACTGGCTGCTGACCAGTCGAGCTAGTAGAGGGAACTTGATGTGGATCAGGTCAGGTGGAAGATAACCTGTTGGCTCGAGCAGAAAAAAAATACTAATGGCGCACCGAGGTGTGGTGCGCCATTAGTATTGTGCAGCCCCCACCATCCATACTTCCTCCCCGGCCGGCCCTCGATCCCCTTCCCCTCTCCTCTCCCTCGCCCTCGCCCTCGATCCCCTTCCCCTCTCCTCTCCCGACGCCGCTGCCCCGCCGCCTCGACGTCGCCCCGACGCCTCGAGCCGCCCGGCGCCGACCCTTCGCCTCGCTGCCCCGACGCCGACGCTGCTGCCCGACGCCGACGCCTTCGCTGCCCGACGCCTCGGCGCCTCGACGCCGCTGCCCCGCTGCCTCGACGCCGCCTCGACGCCGCCTCTCCTCCACAACGGCCGCTGCATCAGCCCAAGTAAGTTCTCCTCCTTCTTCTTCTTTTAGATCCATTAGGCCTCCGGTCGATCTGTCCCGCGGGTGTGGATTAGGAACCCTTTGTTTCTTTCTTGGATTTGATTTTGCTCCAGTTCTTGGCTCTCTGCTCGGCATGCGATCCCTGATAGTTTCTATAATTGCAGAGCACTGATCGACATATTGGCTTGCAGAATCACAGCCCGTAGCTAGGTGGTAAACCCGAAGCTAATCCCCTCGTGGTGTCGCAAATACTTGAACTGCTGCGGTGACTAGGTACATACATTGGGTCCTAGTCATTATTTTCTCAGTTCTAATAGCTATGAGAATCTTACTTCCTTCAAATCTTTGAGCTATAACAGTTTTCAGTCAGTGTTCAAATCTTCGACCTCTGCCGCTTCGTCACCCACGAGCGCCTGCACGCCAAGGTGCCCGTCTACCCGCCGCCCCACCTCGTCTTCCACGCGCTCCACACCACCCCCTTCCACAACGTCAAAGCCGTCATCATCGGCCAGGTACCCAAATACCAAGCCACTCAAGTCTACGAATCCTGTACTTGTTCACCTGCTGCTTCATTTTCATTGTGAAGAAATGTGTGACAGTTTCACTAACTTAATTTCATTCTGAAGAAATTTGCGCCGAGAATTTCTTTTTGTTACAATGCTGGTTGCTGAATGGAGTGATATTTCACTAACAAAATATCTACATAGTGCACAAGTAAATTACGACAGATATGGTAATCAATATTTCGTTACTGGTGTTATTTCAGGAAATTGAAATTATGCACTATACAACAGAATGAACTTACTCATTATGTCAGATTTTGTAAACCTTTTAATTGAACTGTTTCTCATACTTGCTGCAGAGAGGTGAGGCTAAACTTCTAATGGAAGATTGGGAAGGTGCGGTTGAGGATCTGAAAGAGGCTGCCCAGAAATCCCCACAGGTGAATTTTATGCAATTTTGCTTTGTTCTCCTGAGTATAGTATATCACAGCTCTCCTGAGTATATCTTTTTTTTTCTTTTGGTCCAACTGAAAGAGCCTAAGCTCCCAGTCTGTCAGAGCATGCTAATTTGAATTTCCTTTTAAAACCTTTATCTTGCTGTATTTGATTTACTTTCTGATGATGTGCTTCTGTTGGCGTGCATCTTGTTATTCCCATTTCCATTAGGCTGAATACAGTTATGTTCTGAAGAAATAGGTTTGTTATGCTCAGTGAGTACCCTACATATATAGTTTCCCAGTGGACAAATCATGTGTTTTAACTGCTTGGACGGATGACGTACACAGCAATAGATCCTGCATTAGCTAGACTTTGGTATAATACGGGGTGCAACTTGTGGTTAAAAGTTAACTCTCTGGCTGAGGTTACACGCACAGTAGGAACTCTGCTGTCATGCTCTGTTTCCTGTCCCTGTCCCCTTTATTATCTTTGAAATTCCAAAATAAGGATCACGCATCTCCAGTGGATAGTTTTACTTGCAACCTTGGTTTATGGCTCGTGTGAACAAATGAAAGTGTAGATTTATTTTCACTAACTTACCTCACTAACTAATGGTGGCTGCCTAATGATGACAGACTAAGTTTCTGATTTATTTTCTTATAAAAGTGTAGATTCATTGGTAGCAATTGTTTTCAGTGTCTCATGTTGCAGATTGTCTACTTTTCAGTATCTGATCCAGTATTGCTTGTAGTGGTTTGTCCAAAATGTTGAATGATACTGCTTGGAGATGCATATATTGTTTCACCTCTTCACATGCCAATGTATTTTCCATGTTGTGATGGAGGCCTTTTTTGCCTTGTCCACCCGAGAGGCCCTTGAGTTTGCTGGAATGTCGATTAACTTCCGCTCCGGCAATTGGATACTCCATATGTCCTATTTTCAGCAAAGGTCATGCTGAAATTTTCCGTGAATTTTAGCATGACTTTGCTAAAAATAGGACATATGGGGTACTTGTGACTAATGCATGGGCCGGGGTATCTTAGTAGTTAATTAAGTAGGATCAAGTGCCCCTTTATTCTAGATGCATTAAACTATAGGCGGCAATAGAGCCAAGTGATTAGGCCCAACTTAGAATTCTCCTTCCCAGCTTAGCTTTTAGGATGCCTCGGTGTCGACAAACCATTAATTATACAACCTTGGATTTTAGGGTGCCTCGTGTCGATAAAACCGAAATGATGAAAGCTTAGGCTTTTAGGGTGCCTCGGCGTCGAAAAACCCTCAATGATAAAAGCTTAGCTTTTAGGATGCCTCGTGTCGACAAACCCTAAATGATGAGACCATGATCTTGTTCCTTGACAATAACCAACTTTTTGACCAAACTTTGTTCCTATTTAGAGAGAAACATGGCCAACAACGATGAGGCCGGGGGTTCGGGCGGCAAGGCATTCTGGGAGCTGTCCCAGGAGATGGAGGAACAACCTCACTTGTATGAGGACGCCGCCTTCCCCACCGATCCCGAGACCACCGATGGTACCGCCGAGGATGACCCCACCGATGCCACCACCGATGGTGCCGCCGAGGATGCCACCATCGATGATGGCGGCGCATGCACGATGGCAGCCAACCAAGAGGCAACGGAAGGACTGGCGCCCGACCGTGCTCCGCACCCTCAAGGAGGAAGTTATCAAGTGGACTCCGACGGGAATCCAACGGCGCCCGAACGAATAGTCAAGGGGTACTCGCTTCAGCTCGGGTGCATTCTCCGGAGCACCGTCTCGATCAACACCGAGAACCTGAGGCATCCTGACCGAGGGAATTTGCGCAACCTCCTCTTCACGAAGCTGCACGAACGATACAAGTTCCCCGCTGAATTTGAAAACACAAGCCTCAAAGGTAATAAAGTGAACAATGCTGCCCTCACGAAGATGAGCAAGGCCCTGTCTACTTGGAAAAGCAATGTGAAGAGAATGATCGAGAAAGGTGAGAGTTATGAGAAGATCAAGGAGAAAAATCCTTCGATCACCGAAGATGACTACAACGACTTCAAGATCAATTGCTCGAGCACCGCAAACTCCGAATCAAGTCAGTGGGGGAAAGAAATGCGGGAGCTGCACTTAGGGGAACACACACTCGGTCCCGGCGGTTACAGAGTGGCGGAGCCTATATGGGACAAGGAGGACGCAGAGCGTGCCGAGCAAGGCCTTCCGCCCCTCTTCGATAAATACGGGGACAAGCAGACCAGGAACTTTGTCAGGGCCCGGTACAAGAAGGACCCGAAGACAAAGGAGCTTACCACGGATCCGAAGACCAGGGCGCTTGAGGTTGTTCTGGTAAGGAATACCACCCCCGCGTAATTAGCTCCATATGGTTGCATTCTATTTAATTGAAGCCAAATTTCTAAATGGTTCACATTCCTTCCGCAGGCGACTGAAAGCAGTAGCGCGGGGTCGACTAAGAGCAACCCTTGGGACACCACTCTAAATAGGGCGTTGAATGTAATGAAGAACAAGGATAAGCTCAGTAAGCCGACGTCAGTTGGTCGTGTGGCCGGCAAAGGCTTGTCCACAAAATTGGGGTCATACTATACCGCTGGTGTGCGGAAGGAGAAAAAGACCAGCTCGGAAAGCCAGGCGCGCGAGGTTCAAGAACTCAAGGCACAGGTGGCGCGGATTCCGGAGATTGTCCAAAAGCAAGTGCAACAACAACTAGGAGCGACGATCACCGCCATTGTGCCTACCTTGATCCAAGGGTTGAGTGCGTGGATTGCGGGCGGCCAACAGGGGCCGCCCCCGATTCCTAGCTTCACGGCCAGCAACTCGCGGAATGCGATGGCGGGGCCATTGGTGTCTCTGGCGGAGGCGCCATTGGTGTCTCCGACGCCGGCACGGGAGCTTAATGCACCCGGGTGTACGCCGGCCGGCACCTCTGCAGCAAGCGGCCCCTCCGTCAACTTCACGCCCGCCGTTGGCGGTGCCTCGACATTAGCCGAGCTCGACGCCATCATCACGGTAACTAATTAAGCCTCTCTCGGTCGTGGACTTCATCTCCTTGCCTTTGACTGGGCATCCCTGACGCCCTACATGTTTTCGCAGGGTGCCGCCGACATTCCGTGCACTCTCCTGCACTTCGTGAACAACGAGTTGGTCGATGTCGCCAAGGGCAAAATCGTTCAACCGGGCAACCCCTTGTTCCACGGTACCCAGATGCCACCAAACTTGTTTAGGGTTGAACTGGTTCGGGTGGTCCCAGGCTGCGACGAGTTGTTACCTCCGATTCGACCCGTCGGGGCCGACGATGATGATGTGATGACCCTCAGCGCCTGCCTGAGCTGGCCCCTTCTTTGGCCGAAGAGCCAAATTCGTTTGGGGGCGGGGGACACCACCCCAAAGACAACACCGCTAGTCGTGCCGTCGCCAAGTCGGCCCCATGGCAAGACCGCCGCAACGGTGCCGGACATCCCTATGCCACTGGATCCAAACATGCATATGGCACAGGATCAGAACGACGACGACGACGATACATTTGCCAACGTCGATCAGTACTTTGCCGATCATGGGTACGGTGGCGACTTCATGGGGCCTCCTTCTCAAGAACCCAACCCAACAAAAGACGTGCGCGATCTAGCTGGTACCGCGGAGAAGCCAAGTTGCAACAGCGCCGCCTCGCCGCTCAGCTCTCAGGAGACGCCTCAGCTGCCGACTTCACCGAGCCTCAGATAGGCGAGGTGCGAAATATTATCAGCCCCAACACACTCAAGAAGGCGGTCTGTGAGCAGAAATCGGTCCCATTACAGGAGAAGAAGAAGGCACGCAAAAGAAAGACTAACAAGGGTGCGGGCTAGCCGGCACCGAGTACGATCCGTGCTCAGGACGGGCCACCTTCACCTGAGGATATCTCGAGGAGGGTGCATGTGGCGGGTAGGGCGATGTTACCGACAAATATGCTCAATGCTGCAACCGGTGCTATGCGGAGTCTGCATGACAGTTTTCTTTCTTTGGAGAAGCGGCGTCTCAGAGAGAAGGATGTGGCATACCCGGTTTTCGTGGCCAAGGTGCCAGAGGGCAAGGGCTTTGTGGATAACTCCATCGGGCATACGATTGTCCTGCGGTTTGATGACGTCCACGCTATGTTGAACCTTCATCCGCTACACTACACCTTCGTTCGGCTATTTTCGCTGAGTATGGAGATGCGGATCATTCGCGACAAGACCCCGGACATCGTGATAGTCGACCCCTTCTACATGCGTGCCAAGATCTTGGGCAGCGCTGGGGACCAGCAAGTCGCGAGTTCTTACCTCGAAGGTGTCATTCGCAAACCAAGATAAGGATAACTTCCTCGTGCCTTACTTTCCCGAGTAAGTCCTCCCTCAACCGCCCGTAACATATGAATTCTTAGATTTCGATCGCTTTTCTTTTAACATTCCGTGTTTTCTGCAGTGACACACATTGCACGCTCATCCTCCTAAGCCCCAAATATTCCATGGCCACGTATTTCGACCCGGACCGTCAGTCGAACGTAGACTACACAAATGTCAAGAAGGTTCTTGATGATGTTCTCCCCGGCTACGCCCAATCTGGAGGCACCTTCACCAGGTCTATTCGTAAGTACGGCAAGCACGTGTTCTCCCACAATACGACGTTCTGCTGCGTCAAGCAGCCGCCTGGCGGTCAGAAGGGTGCCTACTATGCCATCCATCACATTCGGACGATCGTATGGGACCATCATCAACTTCTGCTACCGAGTAAACTCAAAGATTGGGCCGCGAGCGTGTCGGCAATCCAGGACGCGGACATCAGACAAGAATTCTTTCGCATCCAGTCGGAGTTTGCGGAAATCATCCATCAAGATGTCCTTCGTACCTCGGGGCAGTTCTACCTCAGATATCAACCGTCCAACAGTGACATCGACACAATGCTACAAATGCAGGCTGACAACGCCCGTTCTTTCATGACTCCCACGATAGACGGCGGCTTCATCCACGCTCCGGTCCCTTGAGTCGAGTCGAAAGCAGTGATGCTGTGTCTAGTTCTGAAACATCGATTGGCTCATGTTGTCATTAAACTTTAATGAACTTGTAGTATGTCTCTTTGGTTTCGAGAGTCGTTCAACTTAGATGTAATCGATGTTATTAATGTCTTGCTTTTCTCTTCCGATCATTCTGTTGCATACTTATATATTGCTTATGTATTGTCTGTGAATTGGTACTAACGTTTCGTTTGGCTAGTGCATAGCGATGCCGTCGTATGTCGTGTACAAGGGTAAGGTTCCCGGAGTCTACGACGACTGGGAGGAGTGTCGGAGACAGGTTCACCGATTCAGCGGTAACAGTTACAAAGGGTACACCACTAGGGCCGAGGCCGAATCTAGATACGCCCGCTATCTAGCGGGAGAGGGGAGGGAGCGTTGGAGGAACCGGATGAAGACGAGTTTCATCGTGATGATGCTCATCATGATGACCGCAGCTCTCTTCTATGTGATGGTAGTTTAGATGATCGATATCGACTTGTAATGTGAAGACAAACTCGCTACTCGCGGTCTCGAGACTTGTAATATAATGTTCTATCTTTGTTCGGTCTTTTTAATTCGGAGACTAATATGATGAATTGTATTCAGAGACTAATATGATGAATTGTATTCAGAGACTAATCTTCTATTGTATTCGATGAATCTGTTGTTGATGTGAGCTGTCTATATTTTGTCCAATTATACATTTTGTAACCTGTGCAAAAAACAGAAAATAAAAAAATAAAAAAAACCTAATATTCATACTAATGGCGCATCACATCACAGTGCGCCATTAGTATGCCAAAGGATACTAATGGCGCATCATTAAACAGTGTGCCATTAGTATGCCGAAGTTACTAATGGCGCATCTTGTCGTTGTGCGCCATTCGTATGCCAAAGCACCTGGGTATACATGGCCCCCTGTGAGGCATACTAATGGCGCACTGTTGTATATACTAATGGCGCATCCAGTGGTGCGCCATTAGTAAAATATACTAATGGCGTGGCACTAATGGCGCACCACGTTAATGCGCCATTAATGGCCAAATTAGGTGCGCCATTAGTAGGCCTTTTCCTAGTAGTGTACCTTCCTCTTGGATCACATCCCACCACTACTTCCTAATACCTTGAGCCTAAACGCCCAAGCACCTTCCATTTTGAGAACTTTTGGTTAACAATGCCTAACATCTGTCAAGTGGTGGAACAGGCTTGGGATGCCCCTTCTGATCGGACCGAGTCGTGTCAGGTGTTTGTTCACAAGCTTTAGAAAACGGCATTCATACTCAAGTGTTGGAGCAAGCGGCTTTTCTCGAATGCAGATATTTAGTTGCACATGGCATGCAAGTCATTCTACATCTTGACATTGCCTGGAACAACTGGCTTCTATCGCACGAAGAGACTAATCTTCATTGAGGGTTAAAGAGGAAGATTATCGGGTTTGCGGCACTCGTCAGAGGAAGGAAAAGGCAATGTGCCCGGATTAAAACTCTGAAAGAAGGCGATGCTAATACAAAATTCTTACATTTGAGAGTCAATGCGAGAATAAGAAAAAAATCATCTATAGGTTAAAGACTCGCTCTGGTTGGGTCACGTCATATGAAGAAAAGAAAAAAAGTGGCCCGAGATCATTTCAAGACGATTCTGCGAAAGGGCGCAAGGGCACAAGGTGGTCTCCAGAGTTTAACTGGAAGGTTCTATATTTCGAACACACAAATCTTTCCATCCTATTTTTAGTGAAGAGGAGGTATTGGCTGCCATTTCACGGCTACCAGGCGACAAGGGCTCTGGCCCTCATGATTTCACGGATGCCTTCTTCAAATCTTGTTGGGAGATTATTGGGGCTGACCTGATAAGCACTATCAAATCATTCTCACACCTACACACCGCTAACCTTCAGTAGCTAAATTCGGCAAAACATTGTGCTTCTACCAAAAAAGGGAGGGGCGGTGGATATTACTGACTTTCGTCCCATCAGTCTGATTCATGTCTTCGCAAAGATAATCGCTAAGATTCTGGCCATGCGTCTGGCTCCCTTCATCAATGGTCTTGTTTACCGGGCCCAAACTGTATTCATTAAGACCAGAAGCATCCATGACAACTTCATGTTCGTGCGTTGCTTTATAAGGCATCTGCACCGGACCAAGAACCAGCCCTACTCCTCAAGCTAGATATAAAGAAAGCTATTGACTGAATTTGTTAGGATTACTTATTGGACTTGTTGCAACGCCGGGGCCTCCATCCTAAAGTTAGGCATTGGATTGTGGCTCTTTGGGATTCGACTTCTTCAAGAATGCTTCTGAATGGTATATACCGGGGACTCAATAAAACTTGGGAGGGGATTACATCAGGGGGGCCTGCTCTCCCCCTTGCTCTTTGTCTTGCCATTGACCTCTACAACAACTACTAGCCAATGCTACAGATCAAGGCCTTCTACATTCATTGTGAAGTCGTGCTACTTGCATGCGAACCTCCCTTTATGCTGACAACGTGGCCATTTTTGTCGGCCCCATCAAAGAGGACACTGAGCAACTATAAAAGATCTGAAGAATTTAGGGGAAGTCATGGTCTGGTCGATAATCCTCTTAAAAGCATTGCCGCCCCCATCTGTTGTACAAATCTTGACCTCGACCATATTCTTCAGAGTTTTCTAACCTTCATCGTTTTCTTGAGGAACTGGAATGCCGTGCTACCTGCTGGAATTTAGTCTATATTGGGGCAGCCCAATAACTATTTCAGAAATTCCTAATAAATCCTAGAGGCCCACTTAGCCCATTTGTGCAAGGCAAGGGATACTACTAAAGTTTAGTCCCACATTGCTAGTTGAGTGGGAATTGGACCTCCTTATAAGGGAGGTTCTTTCCCCACTTGTATGAGCATGAGAACAAGAGGGACATCCACGCGCTCTCCTCCTCCGCCGCCCGCCTCGCCACGCCACGCCACGCCACGCGACGCGACGCGACGCGACGCGGGTTGCGGGAATGAGCCGAGCCGACAGTAGGCCTCTAAGACCGCACCTTTTGAGTCCTATACGGGAGAAGGGAGGCTGTTTCATCAAGGACGATCCGGTCGCCGACAACGACTTCTTCCCCGACGTCCACGACCTCCCCGACGAAATGGCAGGAGAGGACACCCACCCCAAGTCCAGTGCTTCTGCTGCTGCTGTGCCGTACGTGTTCTTCTCCTTTCTGTTAGAAGTTCTCCTACAGTTCTTGGCTCTAGTTTCTGCCCTACGTATGTTAGGTTCTGTTTCGTATAAGCAACTTCATCTAGTGTCTGTTCTAGGTGTGTTTACCTCAAGTTCATATATGCAGGCGATGTTTACCTTCTCTCTGTCAGATTGCATGACTTGCTTTATATTTGCTATTTTAGTCATGCTTTATCTAGTATTTTTGTTAATAAAATCATTCGGTAAATTGCTCATATTTTCAACAATCCAAAAACCTTATTATTGGCAATTTACCGCGAGTGGTTTTGCTGCTTCCATGAGACCTCGTATGTTTGAGGGTATCCACTATAAGAGGTGGCGCGTGAGAGCAGGCTTATGGTTTCAGACCATGAGCTACTATGACACCACTCTTGGCAAACCTGAAGGAGAGTAAGATGCCCAACAGGCACAAGCTTTTCAGAAAATGGATACCTTGTTTAAGGCTGCTCTCTTGAGTGTTCTTGGTGAGAACATAGTTGATGCTTATGCGTCAATTGACAATGGAAAAGATATGTGGGACGCACTCGAGGCCAAGTTTGGGGTCTCGGATGCCGGCACTGAGTTGTACATCATGGAGCAATTCTATGATTACAGGATGACTGAAGAGCGCTCCGTGGTTGAGCAGGCTCATGAGATACAGTCATTTGCTAGAGAACTTGAGCACTTCAATTGCATGCTACCGACAAGTTTGTTGCCGGGGGTATCATCACTAAGCTTCCTCCTTCATGGAGGAACTTTGCTACCTTACTGAAGCATAAGAGACAGGAGTTTTCCGTTCCGGATCTCATTGGTACTCTTGATGTGGAAGAAAAGGCGAGAGCAAAGGACACACGTGCTCGAGGTATTGAGGGAGGATCTAGTGCCAATGTGGTACAGAAGCAGAACTTCCAGCCCCACAAGTTCAAGAACAAGGGCAAGTTTGATGGTAAAGCAAAGTTTGATGGGAAGAACAAGGCTGTGCAACACACGAACTTCAAGAAGAAGAATGGCAAGAAGAAAGGTGCTTGTCATGTGTGTGGAGATCCTGATCATTGGGCTCCTAGTTGCCCTAATCGCTATGACAAGCGTCATCCTGGGAAAGGCGGCAAGACCGCTAATGTTGTCATTGGAGACACTGACATGAAGGATGTTGGGTATGGTATATTTCCCACTATTCTTTCAGTATGTCATTCTCCTAACTGGTTGATTGACACGGGTGCTAATGTGCATGTATGCGGTGATATTTCCATGTTTTCGTCTTATCAGAACGCAGGGACTTCAACCGTGCTGATGGGCAACAGTTCAAGTGCTTCTATTCGTGGTGTTGGCATGGTCTATCTGCAGTTTACTTCGGGGAAGATCGTGCGGCTGAAGAACGTGCATTATGTCCCCTCCATCAATAAAAATCTTGTTAGCGGATCTCTTCTGTGTAGAGATGGCTACAAGCTTGTCTTTGAGTCGAATAAATTTGTAATATCCAAGTATGGAACCTTTGTTGGTAAAGGCTATGACTCAGGAGGCCTGTTTCGTTTATCCTTGTCAGACGTTTGCAATAAAGTTGTTAATCATATTTGCAACAATAGTGAATCAAATGTGTGCCGTTCACGTCTTTGTCATGTTAACTTTGGTTGCATGTCGCGACTAGCGAAGTTGAACTTAATCCCTAGTTTCACCACTATCAAGGGATCTGAGTGTCAAGTGTGCGTGCAAGCTAAGCAACCTCGTAAGTCTCACGTGACTACGGAGACGAGAAATCTTGCACCACTAGAACTTATACATTCAGATCTATGTGAAATGAATGGTGTTTTGACAAAAGGTGGAAAGAAATATTTCATGACGTTAATTGACGACTCCACTAGATACTGTCGTGTGTATCTTCTGAAATCTAAGGATGTGGCTTTGAACTTTTTCAAGATCTATAAAGCTAAAGTGGAAACCCAACTTGATCGAAAAATCAAGTTGCTTAGGTCCGACCGTGGTGGAGAGTATTTTTCCAATGAAATTGATGCTTTTTGTGCGGAACATGGTATAATCCATGAGAGGACGCCTCCCTACTCACCTCAGTCAAATGGGGTGGCCGAAAGAAAGAACCGTACTCTAACTAATTTGGTTAACGCCATGTTAGACACATCGGGTCTCTCCAAGGCATGGTGGGGGGAGGCGATATTGACAGCATGTCATGTCCTAAATCGAGTCCCCACAAAGAACAAAGAGATAACTCCATTCGAGGAATGGGAGAAGAAAAAGATAAAACTCTCTTATCCGCGAACATGGGGTTGTTTGGCGAAAGTCAATGTTCCAATTCCAAAGAAGCGGAAGCTTGGACCAAAGACTGTGGATTGTGTTTTCCTGGGATAGGATTTTCATAGCATTGGCTATAGATTCTTGGTTGTAAAATCTGAGGTACCTGACATGCATGTCGGTACGATCATGGAGTCGAATGATGCGACTTTCTTTGAAGATATCTTTCCCATGAAGGATATGACTACCTCATCTAATCAGGAGATGCCTAGTTCATCGAATCAGGAACCAGTTACAATTACCGAACCTGGCATTTCGATGGAACACTTTGAAAGTCCTGTGGAGGAGAACAATGAAGTTCCTACTAGGAGCAAGAGACAGAGGACTGCAAAGTCCTTTGGTGATGATTTTCTTGTGTATCTCATAGATGACACTCCCAGTTCTATTTCAGAGGCCTATGCATCTGAAGATGCTGACTACTGGAAGGAAGCAGTTCGTAGTGAGATGGATTCCATCTTGGCGAATGAAACTTGGGAGATAACTGATCATCCTTATGGGTGCAAACCTATAGGATGCAAATGGGTATTCAAGAAGAAGCTTAGGCCTGATGGTACTATCGAAAAGTACAAGGCTCGGCTCGTGGCTAAGGGTTATACCCAAAAGGAAGGTGAAGACTTCTTTGATACTTACTCACTTGTGGCTCGACTGACCACTATTCGAGTTCTACTTTCACTAGCTGCCTCACATGGTCTTCTCGTTCATCAGATGGATGTTAAGGCTGCTTTCCAAAATGGAGAGTTGGATGAGGAAATTTATATGGAACACCCAGATGGGTTTGTAATAGATGGTAAGGAAGGGAAAGTGTGCAAGTTGCTGAAGTATTTGTATGGACTCAAGCAAGCACCCAAACAGTGGCATGAGAAGTTCGAAAGAACTTTAACAGCTGCAGGCTTTGTTGTGAACGAAGCTAATAAATGTGTGTACTATCGCCATGGTGGGGGCGAGGGAGTTATGCTTTGCTTGTATGTTGATGACATACTGATTTTGGGTACAAATCTGAATATTATTAAGGAGGTCAAGGATTTCCTATCTCGCTGTTTTGAGATGAAGGATTTAGGAGTGGCTGATGTCATTCTGAACATCAAGTTGTTGAGAGATGATGATGGTGAGATTACATTGCTTCAATCTCACTATGTGGAAAAGATCTTGAGTCGCTTTGGCTATATTGACTGCAAGCCCTCTCCAACACCATATGATGCTAGCGTGCTGCTTCAAAAGAATCGAAGAATTGCTAGAGATCAATTGAAGTATTCTCAGATTATTGGCTCGCTTATGTACTTAGCGTGCTACAAGACTGACATCTCTTTTGCTGTGTTAGCAAACTGAGTCGGTCTGTTTCAAAACCAGGAGATGTGCATTGAAAGCTCTAGAGAGAGTTTTGCGTTATTTGAAAGGCATCGCAAATTATGGAATTCACTACACTGGGCACCCAAAGGTGCTTGAAGGGTATAGTGACTCAAACTGGATCTCAGATGCTGATGAGATAAAGGCCACGAGCGGATATGTATTCACTAATGGAGGTGGCGCTGTTTCTTGGAAGTCTTGCAAGCCGACCATCTTAACGAGGTCAACAATGGAAGCAGAACTCACAGCACTAGATACAGCTACGGTTGAAGCAGATTGGCTTCGCCGGCTCTTGAATGACTTGCCGGTTGTTGAGAAACCTGTACCGGGTGTCCTTATGAACTGCGACAATCAAACTGTGATCACGAAAGTGAGCAGCTCAAAGGATAACATGAAGTCATCAAGACACGTTCAGAGAAGGTTAAAACCTATCGGGAAAATGAAAAACACCGGAGTTATTGTGTTGGATTATATCCAAACGTCTAAATATCTGGCAGATCCTTTTACTAAGGGTCTATCGCATAATGTGATAGATAATGCATCGAGGGAGATGGGTATGAGACCCACAATATGAGTTTTTTTGTTGAAAGGTGAATGACAGTGGGAGAGGCTCCCACTGACTTTTGTATTACTCACAAGGAGACGGTTACATAGTTGTTACGGGGGGGTATTAGAACGGCTCCCCAGCCGTATGAGCTATTTTTGTATCTAACAACACTAGCGTCCCAAATTTACAATGTAGTTGGAAAGGAAAGGACGAATTTCCTCATTGCAGTTATGGACTAGCAACTCTAGGAGGTACTTGAACCTGGCCAGCCAAGCCCCGAAGGAGTGTTGGACCGCTCTGAAGTGTTGATTGTTTCGCTCCATCCACAGGCTCAAAGCAGCCATGAGGAAGATGTCCATGAAGAGGGGTTGTCTCCAAGCTTCTCTCCCCCGGCGCAGCAGGTCCAGTCTATTGCCATCGACTGGCCAGGACACCCCAACTTTGCTCCAGCACCATTGACTAAAGGGGCATAAGAAGAACAAGTGTTCAACGGTTTCTTGGGGTTTGATAGAACATGCAGGCATAGGTGTTTCCCGTGACCGCGAAGTGCCTGCGTTTAAGCATATTCCTGGTGTTCAGACGATCCACCAGAAGCAGCCACCCAAACATTTTGAATTTAATGGGGCTCTTGGCTTTCCAAAGCCAACTGAAAGCCTCGTCAACCACGATCTCCTTGAAACAATGGTCATAAAACTTCTTCGAAGAATAACGCCCGAGCGTGCAGTCCCAGGTGTCGTGGCTGCCGATGACCACACCCACATGCATCGAAGCAAGCTGAATTTGTCTGACCTCCTCTCTAGCCTGGATTGAGAGGGCAGATCAAGATCGAGGCAGGTCGGTGGCAGTGAGGACATTACCAATAGAGTCATCCTCATTTAGGCAGTGGTAACCTATTCTTTGTGATCGGAGATCCCGTGAATTAGATGTGGAAGACAAGTTGTTGGTCAACTGAGAGGAGAGTATCCCTACTATTCACAATACCACTCCATGAAGATGCAATACTCTCCTAATCTGCATGGCAGGTTGATGTATATCTTAATGTGTTCTAAGTGGCTTATTTAAGTAGAGATGTTATCCTGCAGAACATCTTTTGAAGAACACACCTATATGAGTCTGATTGTCAAACATCGCAATCTATGAGAGTAGGGTTCTCTCTAGTAAACTCATGAAAGGTCACGGAGTATGACGCATAAGCTCCACCCGCGGGGAAGACCCACGGTAGCCACGTATCGGTCAAGGCATTATGTGAAGCTAGATTCGCAGAAAACTTGCAGTTCAAGGCCCAGTCCACTGTTCAAGTTGCTTACTAGTGTAGCATAGAGTTCTAGGTGGAAGTTCAACTTAACAGTCACCACTGCAGTACCGGTATATAAAACAGTGTTTTGGAACCAAAGGCAAATTTCTGTGTGCCTCTGGGATCTGGTGGGGGATTTCTGGAATTTAGTCTATATTGGGGCAGCCCAATAACTATTTCAGAAATTCCTAATAAATCCTAGAGGCCCACTTAGCCCATTTGTGCAAGGCAAGGGATACTACTAAAGTTTAGTCCCACATTGCTAGTTGAGTGGGAATTGGACCTCCTTATAACGGAGGTTCTTTCCCCACTTGTATGAGCATAAGAACAAGAGGGACATCCACGCGCGCTCCTCCTCCACCGCCCGCCACGCCTCGGCACGCCGCGCCGCGCCGCGGGAATGAGCCGAGCCGATGTCTAATTTTTGCAACGCACTACGGGTATACGAAAGGTCACCTGGGAGCTGAAAAGTTTTTGCGGTAGGCGCAGCCTGTTCGCGTCCCTCTGTTGTGCCTATTTAAGAGAGGTCGCTCCTCTCCCGAGAGACACATCAGAAGGTCCTCTTCCTCTCGCCACACAGTTCCAATCTCTGCGCTACTGCTGTCTTCCTCATCCCGGCTTGCGGCGTGCACCGCACGTCGGGACAGTAGGCCTCCGAGACCGCACCTTTTGAGTCATGTACGGGAGAAGGGTGATAAGGTTTTTGGGGAGCGCTCAGCGCGACTACTGGCTGTTTCATCACGGACGATCCGGTCGCCGACGACGACTTCCCCGACGACGACTTCTTCCCCGAGGTCCACGACCTCCGCGACGACATGGCAGGCGAGGACACCGACCCCAAGTCCAGCGCTTCTGCTGCTGCTATGCCGTACATGTCCTTCTCCTTTCTGTTATAAGTCCTCCTACAGTTCTTGGCTCTAGTTTCTGCCCTACGTATGTTAGGTTCTGTTTCGTATAAGCAACTTCATCTAGTGTCTGTTCTAGATGTGTTTACCTCAAGTTCATATATGCAGACGATGTTTACCTTCTCTCTGTCAGATTGCATGACTTGCTTTATATTTGCTATTTTAGTCATGCTTTATCTACTATTTTTGTTAATAAAATTATTCGGTAAATTGCTCATATTTCCAACACTACCATGGGAAGAAAGGATGACATTGGTTTGGTGCCGTTGCACATGCCCTTGCTTCAGCAAGCCACCTATGAGCTTGACTGCCAGTATTGCACTATTGAGGATGTGGATGAAGCCGAAGCCGCGCTGAGGCACATGGCCAAAATCCACCACAACCAACCCACGTGGGAAATAGAAAGAGTCAACCAGGATTATATAGGGTCTGAGCGATCAGCTCCCCACAACGAGGTACATACATCGACTGGTTACGATCGAATACATAGTACTATTTTTAATTGATCGTTGCAACGTTATTTTTTAAACCTCTCATTTGTCCATATGCATGTATGCTACATACGTACCTACTTCAGACGGTGCGAGACAATGGTGGGCTCGACGACAAGATCTCATAGCACAGGCGAATGAAGAGGATGCGTCGGCCAGCCAACCTTGAATAATTTGTTTCTTATTCACCACCGTGCATGCGCAAATCCTATGAGCCATTAAGTTACCCAGCTCCCCATGCTGCTTTTTTTTTAACAAGCCCAATACTGCTCTATGTTCCATTTATTCAACACACGTATATATGTCTGGAACATTTTGATGAACACACATGTATATATGTCTGTTTCAACATATTAATTCGATCGTGCAACGAATATGCCACATAGATTATCTCGTTTGGTTCTCAACAAATTAACAGAATTCCTAATTTTCATGCAGATAAAAACTATTTGCTTTCATCCGTTTGCTGAGCGATTCGTGTGTTTTTTGGTCCTCTTGGTTGCTGAATTTTCTTATCAGGCCCGCTCCAAATTTCAAGCCGACCTGTTACGTTCCCCGTGCTATCCCGCGTCGGTCGCTTTTCCATTTTTATTTTTTTTCAGTTTCCTGCCTGTGTAGCTTCCTCTATCCCTTCAACTGCTAATTGTTTCCTCTTTGTCATTTCGCACACGCAACCGAGGAACAGAGGTTAGTGAGAGAGATAGCCATGGCTATTTGGAGCCCCCGGCGCTCGAATCCAGTTTGTTGGAGGTGACTCGTCCGCGCTCTCTCCCCGCTCCCTTCGCACCCCCGCTCTATCTTCCGTCGGTGGTCTGTAGGATCTCTCGGCCCCTGCACCCACCCTGGCCCCAATTTTTGCCACCCTATCGATTTTGTTCATCCATTTCGGTATTTACTCTCGATTTTGTCTTGTTCCTTAGAACTGCTTGTTAGTTCTTAGGGTTTTGAAAATCAGATCCATTGCTTGTGTGTATTTCCCACGCAGCCTCTCGTGTAGACGTTTGAGGTTGCACCGTTTCTGGGTCTGAATCTCATATGCCATGCGAGTTGATGCTTTCACAGTTAGATTGATTGATCTATAACTGCTTTGTTGTTTTGTACTTGGCTGGTTGCTTGATTAGGTTGCCTTGTTAAGTTGTAGTAGTATGCGATCGTGAACAATTCGAACATAATCGATTGCTTTCACTCCCCTGGTGTGCAGTGTTGTTAAGAAGAGGATCTATGTGTTTAGGCTGTCATCCTGTATGTGTGTCGATGTTAATTCCCGTGTTCATAGTTGTGTTTCTGAATTTTTAGTGGCTCTGTTCTTGTCAGCAGATGTTTGCACTTTTATTCTCAATGGACTTACAGTGCAATTTCTAGTGGATTTGAAGTGTAATTCCTAGTGGATTCACACTGGAATTCTCAACAGATTTTCATTTTAATTCCCAAGGATTTACACTGTATTGCTCAATGGATTTACACTATAAATCTCACTGGATTTTACAATGTAATTCCTAGTGAATTTTAGAGTTTAATTCTAGTGGATTTACAGTGTAATTCCAGTGAATTTACACTGTAATTCTTGGTGGATTTGGTATGTATTTCCCATTTTAGCATGTAAGTTGCATTTTCCTTTCTAGATGCATGCCCTAGTTCGGCATTGGATTTTCACATCCTTGAGTTGTAGCGTGATGTAAGATTGTTCTACCCTGTTGGTGTGCTTTGATTTTCTCAGGTTTGGATATGTCATTTTATTAACTAGAGATTCGGTTGCTTTGTGTTATCGTTCGTTCCTGTTAGTGGGGTTAGTTTATTGTGTTGATCATGTCGTACTGACATGATATCCCCACCATTTGTTAGTTGCTTGTAATGTTATTTTTAGTATGGCTTGTATATGAATTAACAATGCATTTCTTGGTGTAATTTTAGTTGTATTGTACTTCGGAGTAATTTTGTTTTTATCGGTTATGTTTGTATTCTTGCTTGATGCTAATGTTGTTTCTGTTATTTTTGCAGTGTGTTTTGGATAGTTTATTAGTTAGGATCTTTAGTTAATATTTTTGTAATATAATTTTAGTTGAAAGCTAGGTCAAATGTTACAGCTATATTTGGTGTGATTTTTATTGTATGCCCCCGCATAAATCTTTTTTTCTTTAATCCCATTGCGCTACTTATGTCTATATGCTTTACAATAGGAAAATCAAGCTCGAAGAGAGGACAACCATGATCGAAGAGAGGAAGGTCGCACTCGAGGAAAATAAGATGAAGATCTCCGCCAGTGCAGAGGAGCCAAGATGTTGCCCTTGAATGTGGCCTCTTTGGATGCCGACTCATGAATGGTCGTGCAATTCGTCCTCTATCAGATGTTGTCGTGGCGGAAAGATGGGTTGATAGTGGCGGACAATGAGGATACGATGAAGGCTGAGGCTGCCAGCGTGGCGGCAAAGAACCTTGATTGGGCAGCAGATGGCTCGGATTGTCGGTCCGGCCGGGCAGAAAATTGCACAGGCCGTCGGAGTGATATTCTTTTGGATTTGGGCACGTAAAAACTAAGCATACTTGCCTCTTTTTTGTTGTGATCAGGCACTGGGGTGATCTGGCGCGCTGTGTGGATCAGACTAAATTTGAATTTCAAATTGCCCTTTACTCGCGGACATATACATGATAGCATTGGATGGCCATCTTTCACATCCGTGTCCGCAGATTGGCCCCCCTATCCGCAGACAGCTGCCCGAGGGAATATGCGGGTCGGCATAGGAGATTCCATAATGCTTTAGACAAATGCCAAGAAATTTATCCAGGGGGTGTGCACTGTTGCAACCTTTTTTTCAAATCCTGAGGCAGGTCCATGGTTTCAAGTATAACTAATCATTTAGGTTTCTTCAAACATGGTAGTACACTATCACCATCGGCGCCATAGCGCTAACGTTTTGCTTGGTTGCTCACACGTGTCACAATAAGTTACCAAGGACACCCCCGACAAGTTGAGACCACCTCTGGATCCAGACTTGGGTGCCACCACTAGCTCTCGAAGAGAACAAGGCTGAGCCACCTATAGCTACATCCGTTGCTCCCCACTTGACCAAGGAACACAATCACCACTGTCACCACTATGCTCGCCAGAGAGACAACACCAGAGACTCAACGCTGTCCTCGAACACCGACACAAAATAGCCAAACAACAAAAATACCAGGCAATGGAGTCGGAACGTAAAGGCACCTCGTTCCCGACCCTACCGCACTCCATGGACGAAGATGCACCCGGCGGTGCCGGTGCCACCACCACCTGCAGCAACAACCGGCAACCAAATCAGTCTACACCTTCTAGGAAGGGCAGAACTGGGCGAGGACCGACCAATCCCACCTACCCCCACGAAGACTGGTGTGCAAGGAGGCCACCTGGCGAGGCGAAGGAGGCGAAGGAGCTGTTACACCTTTCTCCTTTGTACATACCCAAAAAAGCTGGAACTTGGAGTCTGGATATTAATCTTGTTAACCCACTGAAGCTGCTATATATATAGATGCAGAGTCCAATTAGTTCTTCTTCTTTGTGCATACACAGGAAAGCTGGAACTTGGAGTCTGGGCATGAATCGTTGAGACTAATGGCCAGAAACAAAGCAGGGCATGATTACCTCTTGCTTGAGTGGGCCACTTATTCACATGTGACTGCTCTCTTTTGGAATACCAACCATACATGTGTAACATGTTCAGTAGAGCATGGCATGCTGTACTGTTGATAGTTGTTGTTGCTTCTAGAGATTGTGAGAGTGAGGATCTTGGAGTTTGTATGCTTATGCTAGTTATGTTTTTTCTCCATTGTCTATTTTTTTTTAGAACAAACAGTAAATACATCCTATATACTTAAGAAGTTCATCCCCACTAAGTGGTTTTTCTTGACATCATGCAGCATGTACACATCAGCAAGCCACTTCACACCTGATGCATTAATCACTGCAAGCCCACCTCCTCGTGTGTGTGTGGACTGACAAAGTTCATTATTAGAACTTAAAATTAAAAGACCAATCTTTGCTAATATTCCCATGCCGATGATCAGCCAGGGAGGAGCTCTGGCACTCACAATGTTGTTCGATTCTAGGTCTTCCTCCCGCCGCCGGCCTATACAGGCCGGTTGTCGGAGCTGCTCCCTCGTGCCGTTCCTAGGCTCCGGGTCCGCCTTGCAGTGAGACATCGTGGCCCCAATTGATGCGGGATTCAGCAGGATGACCTTTGGAGCAGGTCAACGAAACTTGTTGGTTATTACTGTTCCCTGCAGTTACTCCTCGCCAGTTTTAGACGCAAAGTCAAGATCACTTTAATTTCTCAAGTGCGCATCCTCATCTACATCCCTACAAATCCCCATCACGATGTGTCTACTCTGCAGAACCAACGTGTTTTCCGCCCTTCTTGTTGCAGAATTCTGCAACTTTTCGCCTCAATTTTTGTCACGCTCATCTCTTCCCCTCTATCCAATTATTTCTTCTCCATTCGGTCAGCCTAGTCCCTTGAGTACCGATTACCATGAGTGACTCTTCGGCGCCTTAGCAGGAGTAGAGATCGATGAACAGAAGTTCTCTGCCTTGCACAGATGAAGCGGGAGAAGAATCCAGCGCATCCTTCGAGGTAATTAATATCTGATGCCTATTATCATAACTCGACTGCCTATGTAAGTATGGCTGTGATTTTGTCACCTGGACAACTGAAACACTGGGAAAGATGCTAATATTTTGAATCATGACGGCCGTCAGGTGATCAGACGCGTCATTTGCCATCCACGGTGTTGGTTGCGGAACATAACATTTTTTTTGCACTGTGACCATTTAATTTCCTTTTCAGGTTGAGGTTGTCATGATTCATCGATGAGTGGCATATTTTTTCTTCTCGGTTTAACATAGAACCATGAGATTTCTCTCCACACATCCGGTATCCAAGTTGAAGGTCTAATTTTCATGTTCATGATCCTATGTTCTTTGATTTTACAATTTCAATTCTTCCATGAATTCCTGCAAATAAAAGAGCCTATATCAATACCTTCAATTCAGTAACCCTTATTTTAGGACGCGGCTAACTGCAACACGTGTGGTATACTTGCCATCCGCACACACACCATGTGTAGCGTGAGCAGAAGGCAGCCCACACGGGTTGTGTGTGTGCGAACATTAGAATTGCTCACACGTGTGGGCGCAGCTTAATTGCTCACACGTGTGGGCGCAGCTACTTCGTGCCACACGCCCAACAAAGTACTACTCATCTCCTTCCCGCACGTGTGGCACGAAGCAAAAATGCCTACACATCCTGGCGTAGCTACGTTAGGTACTCCCGCGGGATGATGATTTAGTTGCCATCCAGGATGGCAGATGCAGTTATCCGGGGATAGCAAATGTAGATGTAAAAACATGGCAACTCTATCTGTTTTGGTTAACTATAGTTGTCATGTCTAATTTATGGTAGTTGTCGTGTAATCAAACCGTAGTGGCGTGTGTGATTAACTAGTTGCCACATATGGTCAAACAGTAGTTGTCGTGTTTTTTTACCTAGTTGCCACGTTGGTCCAACCATATTTGCAACGTATGGTTAATCACAGTTGCCATGTGTGTTTATCTGGTTGCCACGTACGTGCAACTGCAGTTGTTGTCTTGCAACGAATCATAGTTGCCATGTGTGTTTACCTAGTTGCCACGTACGCGTACTGCATTTGCCATCCAACAACGTACGGGCGTCGTGTGGGCGAAATCAGTTCGGCCACACGCGCGTGGACGAAATCAGTTCGGCCACACGCGCGTGGACTAGGTGTTGGCTGTGTGGGAAGAAACTATTTTGCCCACACAGCGCAGCTGCCAAACCGCATGCTGCGGGCGTGTGGGCGAACTCTCCAACGCCCACACACCAGCCCCGTCCTACGTTTTTTTTTGGAAATGGAGGCATACCCTCGGCCTCTGCATCATGATGATGCATGCGGCCTTCTTATTAAAAATCCATAAAGTATCGTCATAAAGGTCTTACAGCTCGCAAACGGAGCAAAACAAAGTACATAAACCCGAAAATTACAAGCGGACAAAGACAACCGATACGGTAATAATAAGGATAAGCTCTCTAGACTCCGATCCTGTTATGTGAACGCCATCCGAACCTGTTGAATATAACCCGAGCCACCATCTCCCATTGGTTGCACCCAGTAACCAAAGGCTCACTGGAGTCCATAGGAGTGAGTAAGGACCACGTACGGATCCAAGCTGTAGCTCTGAAGATAACCTGCATAAAAGTTAAGTTGTGTTGTCTGGTAAAAATCATATCATTTCTGCAGTTCCATATAGCCATAATAGAAGCATATTCCCGTCCTACGTGGCACGCGAAATCTGCCTCAATGGGTCAAGATTCATACAAACTCGACTGGACGGTCATCCACGTGTGTGGGTGAGTTGCAAAATTGCCACACGTGTGTGCGTTAGTCTTTCCGTTATTTTAATATACAATATTTACATTTTTCCTGTATTGCATCCTAAACTGATGGGATTGTTACTTATACAGGTAGCACTTATAGCAAGTAATTTTTTTTTCACATGCTAAGCGAAGCAGATTTTGATAAATGATACTCCGGCCATTTTTGTATATAAGGCCACAAACTCGTATTTTAGGTATCAAGGTTGCACTTAGGAGTATACTTAACTTATGCATGCATTTTTTTTCTCCATTCTGAGAACGCTAATTCATAGCCTGTTTATTTTATTTGTTGCACTTACGATTTCATGCTTAACCTCTGATCTTAACTTTACCCTCAACTGATTTCTTGATACAAATTCCTGAAGCAATGGGCGGGGTATTATCTAGTTACCCTAGTGGGGGGTTACATTCAGATTCCATTAGGGGCCGTAGCATCTCTGGGACATCAGCAATTAAGTATCTGTCCCCATCTATTTTAGCCTCGGCTGCAACTTCATGTTCAAGAGAGTTGCACAATCTCCCCACCACACTGATTCTGTATTCTGGAAAGACAGATAGTGCATCTTTGACATCTCTGGTAACACCATAGCACCGAGATGTGTCCGGTGCACCTGGGGCTAGCTCACAGACAATCATTTTGCATTCCAGATAAAAAATAATGGGACCACTACTAGGAAATACTTTATAGATAGATGTTTAGTAGTAGCGAGGGGTATAAACCCCACGCTACTACTAATTACTACTACTAAGTTGATAGTAGTAGCGCGGGTTGTAAACCCACGCTACTACTAAGTTGATAACCCACGCTACTACTAAGTGGTCTTCATGGTGCCACCGGGGACAAGCTGTAGCGTGGGTTATAAACCCACGCTACTACTAAGTTGTTAGTTGTAGCGCGAGTTATAAACCCCACGACTACCAAGTGGTCTCCACCATGCCCCCCCGGGACAATGCCATAGTAGTAGCGTGTGGTATAAGTCCGGCGCCACTACTATCGACCGACCAACACATGTATACACATAGCAAGCGGAAGCCCACACCCAGACCCACACTCTCTCAATTCCCCTTCTCCCTCCCACCCACGATTCCCTTCCTCACGCACCACCACTGCTGGCCTCGCACCTCGACGTCTCCCCCAAATCCGGCAACTCATATCCCACCGCAGCCCCCTCCCCTGCCCCTCCTTCCTCCTCCTTCTCCACTGCTGGAAGGAGAGGGAGATCCAGCAGAGCGCCGTTCATGGCGATGGCCAGATCTCTTTTAAATATCCTGTTACTCCACTTGCACTTCCTCGTCGGGACAGAGCCTCGTGAGGACATGAGTTTCCAGGAAAAGCAGTAGCAGGTCACCGGGCGTCGTCTAGGGTTTCGGGCGTCGGTTCAAACTACGGTGGCCACCGGTGAGTTGCTGCTCCTACTCCTCTCTATCCCTCTCTTCCTTTTCTAAACCTTTTATCTTTTTTTTTGTAGAAGCAGCAAAGGAGAGGTGTGGGGAAGAGTTGGATGGGGAAGCACCATCACCATGGACGACTTCGTCCCCTCCAGGATCAACATCAGCTATGGATGGAGAGGACGATGATGCCCAGCAGCAGCAGCCATGGCTAGAATATTTTCTGTTCTAATTCTAGTAGTAGAAAGGGTCCAGACCCACGCTACAGATAACTAGTAGTAGCGCGGGTGGCACCCTGCTACTACTACCAGACGTAGTAGCTAGTAGCGCGGGTGTGGCACCGCGCTGGTACTACCAGTTAGCTGTAGCGCCCTAGTAGTAGCGCGGGCACCGGCGCTACTATTAGTCTGTTATCCCGCGCTACTAGTAGGCTTTTTTCTAGTAGTGGACCCCTGTATCGTACAGGTTCGCGAGTGTCTTCAAACCAATCAGCTATGCACTGGCTTCGGCTTCTTCCACCGATACACAATCATTCAGACGCTTACGCAGAGAGGAAATCACCAAACCTCTGTGGTTCCTCGCGACCGTGCCTGCAGTACTCCTGCCAGTTTCACCGACAAAGGATGCATCTGTATTTATTTTGGCCACTGTTTGAGTGAACTGACATTTTATGGACTGCCTCCATTGTGAGCCATCTGTATTCTTAATTTATTTTTTGGACTGCCGTACGTGTGAACTAATTGTTGTGTGAATTGTTTAAATGTAAACTATCTTGGTGGAGTAACAGGATATTTAAAATATATGAGAATTAATATAAAGCAATGAAATTTGCTTGCCCTGCCAGACATGGAAGATATATAACAGAGAAATCATTCGGAACTAGCTATACGGGGATATGGAGGTTGATTGCTCTGCTGGAAGAGGGCCTCGAGTGGGCATCTTGGAGCCCTTTCCAAAGGACTCAACCCCACATGTGACTGTTTGTTTCGTTGTGCCTCCCATACTTATAGGCTCTAAAAGGTTCTCCCTTGCAGAGACAAGGAGACCAACACCACGCCACTGAGTTTCTTGTATAGTTTGAGCATTGTGTATTAACTAGGAGAGTAGAGTGTTTTTTTCTTGCTGCTCAAATAAGGAGGAACAGAGAGGAACATTGGTTCCTTTGGGATGAACGAGGACACACACATGTATGTAGTTCTCGAGTCCTCTTGTACATGCAATGGCTGCGATGCATTTAACCCCTAGTACTTCTAGTACGTTAGTAGCTAAGTTAGATAAATTGATAGAGCTAATTGCATTTGCTAGCTGCTATACTAGTACCAACTCGATGATTGTTTTTTTCTCCATCTTATTTCTGCATTGTTAAGCCCTGAAAAATGATGGGTGTGCTTCCAAGGTGTCACCCATTCAAACCACCAAAAGCTAACACCGAGTAATTTGTGTTTGTGTGCCAGGCATTTATCCTTGTATGATACTTATTGTGTTTTACTAGAATACAAAGTAATTTGTGTTTATGTGTCTGGCATTTCTCCTTGTATGTTCAGAATTATGTTTACTGGATAAGGGGAGGCATTTGACATGATGTACTGTTATAGTTTTAAAGGGGGAAACCCCCACTATATTGTTGTACCAGATGCATTATTTTTATTTCTGTACGTACACAAAATTTTATATTTGGATGCTTAATGTGGCAAAGATTTATTCCGATGCCTAATTATCTCCATCTAGATCCTTCCTTGTTTTGTCTAAACCAGAAATGCCACGCATCGATAGTCAGTTGGTCACTGACAAGTGAGCTTAGCTGCGCTAGCTTAAGGTCAAGCCGTTTCTAAGTGGCACAACCTGCTGTTTAAAACTATGATTTCTCCATTTGAATTTCTCTCTCTTCAATTAGTCAAGGATGTCTAGGATGGATGGTCACTGACAAGTGAGCTCATCTTAGCTCCACTAGTTTCTGATCGAGCTGCCGTGTAATGGCATAACCCGGTACTTAAAACTATGATTTTTCCATTTGAATTGTGCTCTCTTAAATTAGTCAAGGATATCTATCTGGAAATTTGGGGTAGCTCACAAATGGTCTGTAAGTTCAACATTGAATAAAGCTCTGCAATTCAACATTAGCCAGCTTGTATCTCCGGATTATCCACAAGCGCCTGCAATGTGATATTATGATATTATTGAACAAAATGGCATTCCTTTGATGGTTAATTACGCAGATCAAAATCCAGTTGGTGAAATCAGCAAGGAAGTACCTTCCTTTGAAGGGTCTCCTTGCTTGAGGCCCGACACACAAAGAAGGAAGAGGATATGTCATGGTCGGAGTACACATCAGGTATCCTCCATTTGCATCTACACTCTGTCCTCGTACTTGCATATGATATTCAATCCTAGAGTGTTGCACAGTTTGCAGGTGGCTTCGACGGCAGCACAATTCACGTGTTTCGGGGGATCAAGGAAAGAGAATGGTGTTTTCTTCCAGCGGATCGGCATCATCTGCAACCAAAAGACTCAGCGCAAGTAGAAACCGATAACCGCTAGTCGATGTACAATCCATTGTTATACTCCCTCCATTTTTATATACAAGGCCACAAACTTATATTACAGGTACCAAGGTAAAATTAATGCATACTTTGCAAGAAAACTTTTTTTTTCGTTTACTGGGATCATTAATACGCAACATGCATGCAAGTAAACTGAGTGGAGGAAGTAGGCAGTGTTATTATGACGGCATGCATGCAAGTATTAAATAGGTTGCTAGTATGAGGAGATAACATTAATTCTTTCCTCGATTACGGTTGATGGCCTTGTATAGATGCAAAACGTATATGCCATAGTGGCCTTGTATATGTAAATGGAGGAGTCGTCAGTTGACACAGAGGCGGAGGACGAAAACATTTTTAAGGTGTGGCGAACTGTCAGCTTAAAAACATTGACGCGAAAACATAAAATTCAATTCACACTACATAGAAGCTCTCAATGACGTCTAGAAGACGCATGCAGTGGCAGTGCCCAATCCTCCTTCTGGCTTGGTTGGGCCCTCTGGCTTTAGATGGTAGGCCTTGGTGGGATGTCTGTTTCGTATTCAGCTCGGGTAATCGTCACCCCTGCATCAAGTGGATATGAGTACCGGCGAATGTTGTCAAGATAGTGGCTTCAGATTACCGATGTACTCCCTCTGGTCCATTTTACTTTGCATATAAGAATTGTCTGAAGTCAAACTTAGTAAAGTTTGACCATATTTATATAAAAAAATATTAACATCTACAATGCGAAATTTATACAATATGAAAACTAAAGTCATGACGTATCTAATGTTGTTAATTTAACATTATGAATGTTGGTAGTTTTTTCTATAAACTTGGTCAAAGTTTACGAGGTTTGGCTTCAGAAAAATCTTATATGCGAACTAAAAAGGACGGAGGGAGTATTACTTTGTGAGGTCTTTGTTTATAATTAATAAAATGGCTGCATGCATCACCTAGATACAGAGACCGGGGGTCATCCTCCTTTTCCAAAAAAAATATCTGTTAAACCGAACACTGGGTCGTATGGTGTTGGCAGTGGAGTCCGTGATACGTTGGCATGGCTAGTCACTCTTGTACTTTTATATATAAGTCAAGGAAAAAAACCAAAAATGCAAGTTGCGCGCACCAACAACATTTTCTCCGTTCTGTTTTGCCACCAAGTTAGGAAAGTTCCAAGGGCGAGGCGCTGAGAGAATCGATCCGATCATTGTGCAGCCGAAGCGAGCTGGTTCGCGTGCAACTACACGGTGAGATGTGCATGTGCTAGGCAGCACATCAATCAAGCTGCCTGCTTGTGTGCTTCCATCTAGCTCTGCTTGGGTGAATCGATCTAGTGTCATCTAAAACCAACAAGCAGTATATGCTTAAGTATTCTCACAAAGAAAAAGCGTATGCTTACGTCTAAAAAAAATTGGTGCCGAATAAAGGTGTGGCGGCCGCACACCTTGCCTACTGGGCTCCTCCGACAGTGAGTTCACATGTATCCTTAACCAAACACGACTCAGTTCATCACTGAGCAGTTTTTATTGTCACAGAATTCTCCTATTCTGATCACTCGTCTGTATGTTTGCTCTAGTGTCCGATATTCCAATAGCTAAGCATAGGATAGTATGATCAACCATGCCACAATGACATAACAACACCTTGTAGCGTTGAAGATCAAAGAGATTAATAAATGCATCTATGGAGCATAAGAATTTAAAGTTGCATGAGTTATTCGTACTACTAGTACTATTCTGGGTGGTGCAATGTCAGTTGCCGATGGTAGTGGTAATATGAGATCTGTGAGCAAATATGTCATCTCTCTGGTTTGTTAAGAGTCTCAACTTTGAATTGTGTAGCTAATTCCTCTAGTTTGTTAAGAGGCTCAACTGTGAAGTGTGTAGCTTTGGCTAGTATTCTTGAATTGTTGGCTGCAAACAGTGTCAATGTACATTTGAATAGTGTTATGAAACTTAATGTGCAAACGAATGATTAATCTTATGTGTTGTGTTCCTATCTTTTTCTCAGTTTTTAATAAAAGAGAAATAGTATATTTCGTGGCTGATGCCGGGGAAGCCTCTGTTTCACTGAATTGTACATCTACGCGCTTGTTTTCTTAGAATTTTTAACGGCAAAATGGTACTCCCTCTGATTCAAAATAAGTGTCGCTGTTTTGAACTAAGGTTAGTTTAACCTTACTTTGAAACTACGACACTTATTCTGGATCAGAGGGAGTAGCATTTGCATTTGTTTATTCTGAACATGAATGAGCTGAGAAAAGTGACTATCAAAATACGAAAATCTGCAAGGATAAAAATCTTGCCTGAAAAAAAAATGATTCTACATGTTTCTGTGACAACTATGATCTAGAATCTTGAGACAATCAAACATTTATCTTCATATCACTATGCTGCTTGCTCGTATGGTTTATGGGTAGAAAATTCACCATTAATCTAACACAAACAATATCTTTCTTTCGATTTCTACACTAGAATACATTTGCTGGCATAACTAAATTTGCTGTGCTGCTTCCTCAAAGACCTGTTCTTGCATTTCAGAGTACCGCGCTGGTGGGCGTGGAGGGAAGAGTAAGATATCTAGGTCGCCAGAGCACCATAAATCGCTGCACTCGAGAATGAGTTAATCGCTCTCCTGGTCCCTCTGGTATACCTTCTCCACAGTGTCCTGTGTTGGCGGAGGCCCAAACTCACTTCTTGCATAAAGCTTGCTCGGTCGTACTCTGTTCCGGTGCTTCTTGGCTACCACAGGTGCATAAATCTGGAGCAAAGTGTGTTCCAGTTATCCATTTGTGTGTTAATTTAGTGGAGTGTTTTGGTTTGTCATTTTCTTATCTAGAATTAAGCATGATTCAATATTATTTTATCAGTTCATGCTGATATACTGGTAAGATAACTAGGGTCACTAGCAGTTCTTTATTGACGCCACTCATTGGCTCATATTGATAATTTAACAAAAAATATCAGGAACAAGTAGCTGGTAATTAAACTAAGCTGCCACATTTTTTCTCGCCTGCACTTATCCCCGCAGCTGAAAATCTGATTCATGTAACCAATGACAGCCAATGTGAGTCGACATTGTTGTACCCTAGAATACTTTCAAAACAAATGTGTAGATATACGACGTCCATTTTTGACGAACTGGTTGCCTATAGCTGATCCTTCCTTTCCCTATGTCTCCCATACCTGGATTAACTCGAAAGGGATGAAGGTAGCCCAACTAGGAGTAGTTAAGAACATGATTTACTTCAACTGGAGCTACCATGTGATGCAAGGATAAGGACTGAAGAAAGTTGGCTAGAATGGTGAGGTTGAGAAGCTGCAAGGAAAGTATACAAGGAACGAGAATGTGGGGCCTATCCACTTGTTATTCTCAACCAACATCAATAGACCTATTGCATGCAACTGTCTCTTCTCTTGTGTTGGATGATACTATTACTGCTCCATGTGTTTGCTACACTAGGCCGATGCTCCATTACTTTTGTTGGTGGTTCATCAACCATCACAATTTTTGGTATCCATTGAGGATACACCAACATGTGTTGCCCCTGTTGGCCAACAAGCATTGACCAGTCGTTCCTCCAGAGCAACACAACCACTATTCCCAGTCAACGAGTACTTCCACTGGCCCTCGCACAATACAACAGTTGTTGGCTTTTAAAATGCTAGACCAAATCCCCAGGACCTAACACACGAGTACTTTCAAAGGTAGCACATGAAGCAAGCAAGCTAGAAGCTTGATTGACTTTGCCTGGAACAGTGCAAGCACGTCTAGCCTGCACCTCACGTGGATTTGCGACCTGGTAGAAGCTAATCCCTCTGATCAAAGGGAAGTAGCACTTAATAGATCTTATCAGAGGGAAGTAGCTCTTGATCAATAGGATCTAGTCGATCTCGACGGAACGTTTCAGTGAGTGCTCCTCTTGAACTTGCGAACAACAAAATTGAACGGAGGTAATATTTTGATAGTGCATACAACTTGCACCTTTTCGTCGGTTTTCTAGCTAGATAGTTCTTGTGTTTCTTTTGTGAGGAAAAAATAGAAACGAAAACAAACAAAGCAGCAAGCTGCATTCCTCCGTAACACGACACTATCTTTTGTGTCCTTAAGTGCTCGCCAGTTTACAGTACAATGCACTACTAAGGCCCTGTTTGTTTGTGCTTTTGCTTCTGCGTTTCCTGCTTCTAGCCCCGCACTGGTTTTACGGTCACGCTTCCTAAAAGCCCATCCCGAAATTGCACTAGCAAGCAAACGAACCTCCAGGCCAGCTTCCTGCAACCCCACTGGTTTCTCATCGCTCCCGCAGAAGCATGCCATCAAACTTCAAGTTATTTATAGCCAAAATGACACCGCCATATAGCAAGGCAACGCTTCACAAATTCATCTAGTCTCTTACCCGACCTTATTCCCCGGTAGGAAAGAGTAGGGCGCGCTACGGTTTCGGTCACATTGCCGCCGCCACCATCTTCGGCCCCTCCATGGGTCGGAGGCCGCCACCCTGCTGGCCGGAGCTTACCTGCCCCCCCAACTCGTCCCCGCTCCCCGGCCTCCTCTCGGTCCCTCCTGAGTGAGTGCCGCCATTTTTGACCATACTACTAGACGGATCCGACGTCTCCAGCCTGGATCACGCCACCAACTCTCTTTCCCGCGACATCCAACCACGTTGCTGCAAACCAGGATGTGGCCAGCGTGGCCTGTGTGTGCTTGGCGTGCGTTTGACTTGTGTGTGGCCGGTGTGCGTGTATCCTGTGTCTGCAAGGTGTATTCTTGCTTTCCCACTTTTAATTTTGTTGCTATTTACAGGGTGCACAATTACTACAAATCTGGACGTGGGTGTGTATAAAAGGATGATTAGTATGAGTATTTGGTTGTGTGTATGTGTATAGAAGACATGAATAAATTTGATTCCTTTGCTTCGTATAAATAGTTCATGGGATGTGTATACCAGGATGGTTCCTTTGCTGTGTAAAATTTCATTGGTTATGTATAAATCTGACTCATGAATGCGAGCATGACGGAGAGGATGACTAGTTTGTGCACAAATAATTATATTAGCGACTGTTTTTAGCATTATAATTTTTTGGCTAAATTAGGCGTTAAACATGTTATTTGAGCCAATATACATCATAATTAACATGATAAATTAGTGTTTACATAACAACTTCGAGATCCAAGGGCATTATAGACTTTCATCACAAGCTACAGCCTCACCACCTGCCCTAAAAAGGTTACCTAACAACCTTTTTGGTCTTTTCAGCTTCAACCAGCTACAGCCTGCTTCTCGGCTTCAACCAGCTACAGGACCTAAGGTTGGTGCAATTACGTTGTTGATTTAGAATTCCATTTTTTCTTGGAGTGTGCAATACAAATTTCATGTTGCGTTTTTCTCGAGGAAAGCAAGCAATGTGTACGTACTGATGCATTCCATTTTCTGTCAATAGATTGGTAAGCATCTTCCACTCTTTTTTGCATGGTAGATTGGTAAGCATCTTCCACTCTTTTCTGTCAATAGATTGGAGTTACATGTTGCCGATGTCGTCGATGATCACAATATCAAGATGGAGAAAATGAGGTTGAAGATTAGAAAGATTAGAAAATATGCCATTGATAGTGTGGCTTGGTATCATTATGCTATTGGATCAATTGTTATCTTAGTTGTGATCTTGATCGCATTTGTTGTTGCATTTAAATTCTTGAGCTAGAGAGTTATTTGTATGTTGCATTTAATTAAGTGTTGTATATGAACTTTATGTATGAACTTGTATTAATTTGGTCTATTCGGTGTTGTGTAATGAAGATGAGCCGCCAATGGATGTATGATGACCGATGCTCTCCCGAGTTCATTAATGACGTGCATACTTTTCTGCTTGCCGCTGAGGCAAACAAGCGGGCGGATGGTTTTATGCCTTGTCCATGTGCTGGCTGTAAGAATGGTCACAATTACTCTACGTCAAGAACCATTCACGTCCACCTATTTGAGTCAGGTTTCATGCCCCACTATAATGTTTGGACCAAGCACGGAGAAAGAGGGGCTATGATGGAAGACAATGAAGAAGAAGAGGACGACGACATCTATCCTGGCCATGGGTTCCCCGAATACGATGATACAACAATGGGGGAAGAAGCTGAGCCGGCAATGCGGGAAGAAGCTGAAGAAGAGGCATCAGATGAGCCCGCTGATGATCTAGGTCGGGCCATTGCCGATGCAAAGAGAAACTGCGCAAGTGATTTGGAGAGGAAGAAGTTGCAGCGCATGTTAGAGGATCACAAGAAATTGTTGTACCCGAATTGCGAAGCTGACAAAAAAAGTTGGGCACCACACTGGAATTGCTGCAATGGAAGGCAGAGAATGGTGTATCTGACAAAGGATTTGGAAAGTTGATGGTAATGATAAAGAATATGCTTCCAAAGGACAACGAATTTCCCGAGAGTACGTATGAAGCAAAGAAGGTTGTCTGCCCTCTAGGGTTAGAGGTGCAGAAGATACATGCATGCCCTAATGACTGCATCCTCTACCGCGGTGAGTACGAGGATTTGAACGCTTGCCCGGTATGCGGTGCATTGCGTCATAAGATCGATCGCGATGACCTGGTGATGTCGAGGCGCGCCCAGGAAGAAGATTCCTGTCAAGGTGATGTGGTATGGTCCTATAATACCACGGTTGAAACATTTGTTCTAAAACAAAGAGCATGCGAAAGCGTGCGGTGGCACGGAGAAGACCGTAAGGAAGACGGAAAGTTGAGAGTACCAAATGACGGTCCGCAGTGGAGAAAAATCGAGAGAAAGTACAGGGAGGAGTTTGCAGGTGACCCAAGGAACGTATGGTTTGTTCTAAGCGCAGATGGCATTAATCCTTTTGGGGAGTAGAGCAGCAACCATAGCACGTGGCCTGTGACTCTATGTTTGTATAACCTTCCTCCTTGGTTGTGCATGAAGCGGAAGTTCATTATGATGCCAGTGCTCATCCAAGACCCTAAGCAACCCGGCAACGACATCGATGTGTACCTAAGGCCATTAGTTGAAGAACTATTACAGCTATGGAATGGAACAGGTGTACGTGCGTGGGATAAGCATGGACAGGAAGAATTTTACCTAAATGCATTGCTGTTCGTGACCATCAATGATTGGCCTGCTCTCAGTAACCTTTCAGGACAGACGAACAAGGGATACCGCGGATGCACGCACTGTTTGGATGATACCGACAGTATATATTTGGAGAGTTGTAGGAAGAATATGTACCTGGGACATCGTATCATCACATAGCCTATACCATGTTAATGCATCTCCCTTCAAAGATAAAGGTAAGAGCTTCCTTTTGACAACATCATCGGGAATACCTGCAAGCTTAAATAATCCACAAACTTCATCCACAAAGATAAGGTGTAAATCGGGATGCAATGTTCCGTCTCCTGCAAATGGATTAGCTAGCAGTTTCTCTATCATACCCGAAGGAATCTCAAAGTAAATATTTTCATAATGTTCAGTAGGTTGAGGAGCAACTCTTTGCTCTTCTGGTTGGGGTGAAGATACCCCAAACAAGCCCCTCAAAGGATTAGTTTCCATAGTGACAAGTAACAAAAAATTTCAGCATACTATATAAAGGTTTCCTTACCAAGTTCCACTCACCAAAAGCGCTACATTCCCCGGCAACGGCGCCAGAAAAGAGTCTTGATGGCTCACAAGTGTAGGGGTAAATCGTAGTCCTTCGATAAGTAAGAGCGTCCGAACCCAACGAGGAGCGAAGGAAATGATAAGCAGTTTTCAGTAAGGTTTTCTCTGCAAGCACTGAAATTGTATGTGATAGATAGTTTTGTGATAAGATAAATGGTAACGAGCAACAAGTAAATTTAGATACATTATAACCGAGCACCTTTCCAGCCCTCTCACGCACTCAACACTTCTGGCCATCAGATCGAGCCTGCTACACATTTTTGGCCGTTGGATGCGAGTGGGCCGACTATCCTTGAGGGTAGCTGCTCCGGTGGAAAAATCGGGTTAATTTGGTTGATTGGGCCATATGCATGCCTAGCAGACGGCCCGTCTGGCGTACGTCCATGAAAAAGACACACGCACAAGCGCAGCGAAGAGTTAAGCTGTTCCTCTCCCTGACCTATCGTTCTCTCCCTCTGGACCAAGAAGATGCCGCTCCCCCTCCCCCGCCCTGATTTCAGTAGCCGCCACCACGGCACCGGCCGCCTGCGGATAGTGCACGGTGATGTGGGGGTCGGCCTCGGTCACGGTCCCATCGTTCTGCCCATCCGCTTCCTCTACCTCACACACGGCGACGGCGACGAGATGGAGAAGCTGGGTGTGAGGGGATCCCCGGAAAACCAAGGAGGTGTGCCCCACCCCCCTTCCCGTGGTAAATTGGGCGATGCACTCCTGGTGACGTGGTGAGGGAGTATAAACCGGCAGGAGTCCGACGACGGCGAGGGACGCAGTGCGTGAGGACTGGGGAGGGAGAGGTGGGTGCGATGGGTTCGCTTGAAATTCATGCGAATGCCTTCGGCGGTAGCTGTCAAGATGGCCGGCGCCAGCGCGGCCATCAACAAAGTGCGGCTGCTCTTTGGCGTCATGAGCACATCCCTTCTGCCCGTTCCGTCCCGCATCTCAGCGTTAAGGGCAGGCACTCCAATGTCCAATTGTAAGTGCATCTCGATTTATCAGTGTGTGTTAGGGGAAATGCTAAGTCAAATATCGTCTTGGATGTTTAGCTGAGTACTCTTGATTTTTTAAACTCGTGGTCTGCAACTCTGGTACAGTATAGACTAATTACTCTGATTACGGTGCCTCAAAAATTGTTCCTTCTTGCAGGAACAAAGAAGGAGATCCTAGCAGAATGTTGGTGGTTTAGGATTATGTGTTATTGAACAAGAATGATCATCCCACTGAGTATAAATGTTAATTTAATAATCATTTGGCAGGATCAAAAATAATTTGTGTCTTCTGGAGAGGGCCAACCTTCACCTCTGCGTCGGCGATGCCATGATAGTCATTCGCTGCCACCTGCAAGGATAGGCAAGAAAGCAAGTGCCTCCTCGTGTCGTGGTGCTGGGAAAACTAAACCTGCTTGTCAGGCGAGGTTCCAGTTCGTTCACCATGAGGATATCTGGACTTGCTTATGTACCATGAATTTTGATGGATATGTTTTGAGGTTCAATCTCCCTTTATTTTGTGGTTCTTCTTTGAGCAACTGAACAGCTTGTTGATTAGATTTTATTTTGGTTTGCAGGAACAAGGTTCAGCGCATAACTCTTTACATGCAAATCTTTCATTGGTGTGCGTGCGTGGCCGGACGAGCCAGCACAAGTGACAAAAGGACTTTCCCAATGGCAAACAGGGCATTGCCGGCCTATCTTCCTAGTTAATTGTGCACTTTGCTTGTCTCCTTCACACTATTCAGGCTTTGATTTCCTTAGCCACGTGCGTTTTGTGTATTTGATGCAGCACATAGAACAGTCAAGCACTTGATGGTTTTTATTTTCTGTGTATGAGGACAACATGTACTCACTATAACAGATGCCATCAATCTTCATACTAGAAAGAGGCATTTACTGTTCACTTCTTAATAGTTGGATCATTCAGTTTAGGAATATACGAGGCATTGGACTTGATTGATGGACCGATGGAGGATCTGATTACCTTGGCAGATGTGATCTCAATGTTATTTCACTTACCATTCTTTTTATTGAGAGTGAAGATATTCTACAGGTATTCACTTCTATTGCAGTGTCTCTACCCGAAGTTCATCCATGGCTACTGGACTGGTTAGTGTCCTTCCTGCCAAGATTCACCATTTACATTATCTATTTGATTTGTGTAATCCTCTATACAAGCAAAATTGCTTTTTCCCTTTCAAAATAAAATGTGTAGTGCACATCCATCATAGGTAAGTCTTCACAGAAACAAACAAAAAAATGACAATCTATGTGAGAAGAATGGCAGTCTGATGACTTCAAATATTTCCATTTCCAGATTGTGCCAATCTTATCTCACATCGGCAACTCTATTCTTCATATTCTATATGGATTCCCTCTACTGGTTCTATATATGATAAATAACAAATCAGTTTATCCATTATAAATAAATTATAATCCTCAGAATTTCTTTATATATTTGCTTTCAGGTTTGGGGACAATGGTCTTTTGCTTAGATAGTAAGATAAAGTGACGACATAGTATTTCTCCTCTGGCATCTGGGTCTACTTTTGTTCCGACAACTCATACTTTGCCAACGTTCTTGTTTTTTCATTCCTTTTCATTTGCTTCAGTTTTGCAGTTTTTCTTTACATGCCAATTATGGCTATATGAATAGCAGTAATGTTTTTTTAATCTAGAATTGTGGCCGTCTTTGTGATTTTCTATAAAACCCAAAAAACTTGCATAGTAGCCAAACCATTCTTACGTAGCGCAAGATATTATAAGGAAGACTTACATCATTCATTTTAAGTAGTCTTCCAAAATAATTAGATAGAGATTTAACCATCTATTAAAAGAACAAGTTGCTAGGGCAGACTCCCTTTTTGATTATGTACCTTTGATGTAGCTACTAATTCATGATTTGGCATGTACAGAATGAAAAATTCATTCTCGACTCTGTAAGATTTTTTATGGAAGTGTTTCATTTGCTTATCCCCACCGGAAGTTTCATTTTCCCATACCTTTTGAAATCGCTTATTGTTTTACGACAACGAAAGGTTTGAGATGTTCTTTTGAGATGTTCTTTGCTTTTTTTATGATGTGCTTCTGCCGAATGCACCATTCAAAAGGATCAAAAGTTGATAATGCGAAAAATGCTTTCAAACTTCATTCTCGATTCTATAAGATCTTTTATGAAAGTGTTTCATTTGCTTCTCCCAAGTGGAAGTTTCATTTTCCCATACCTTTTGAAATTGCGTATTTTTATTCGACAACCAAAGTTTTGAGATGTTCTTTGCTTTTTTATGATGTGCTTCTGCAAAATGCACCATTCAGAAGGATCAAAAGTTGACAATGTGAAAAATTCTTTCATGATGTTAGTCTTTAAAGTTGTATTTAACCTATGACTCCTTTATAATAGATCCAGGGACTTATTCGCAAAAACACGTGTTGACATTATTAGTGCCCTGTATTGTAACTACTTATTCGCAAAAACACGTGTTGACATAAGGGAGGTTCTTTCCCCACTTGTATGAGCATGAGAACAAGAGGGATATCCACGCGCGCTCCTCCTCCGCCGCCCGCCTCGCCACGCCACGCCTCGACGCGACGCGGGTTGCGGGAATGAGCCGAGCCGACAGTAGGCCTCCGAGACCGCACCTTTTGAGTCCTATATGGGAGAAGGGAGGTTGTTTCATCACGGACGATCCGGTCGCCGACGACGACTTCTTCCCCGACGTCCACGACCTCTGCGACGACATGGCAGGCGAGGACACTGACCCCAAGTCCAGCGCTTCTGCTGCTGTTGTGCCGTACGTGTTCTTCTCCTTTCTGTTAGAAGTCCTCCTACAGTTCTTGGCTCTAGTTTCTGCCCTACGTATGTTAGGTTCTGTTTCGTATAAGCAACTTCATCTAGTGTCTGTTCTAGATGTGTTTACCTCAAGTTCATATATGCAGGCGATGTTTACCTTCTCTCTGTCAGATTGCATGACTTGCTTTATATTTGCTATTTTAGTCATGCTTTATCTAAGATTTTTGTTAATAAAATCATTCGATAAATTGCTCATATTTTCAACAATCCAAAAACCTTATTATAGGCAATTTACCCCGAGTGATTTTGCTGCTTCCATGAGACCTCCTATGTTTGAGTGTATCCACTATAAGAGGTGGCGCGTGAGAGAAGGCTTATGGTTTCAGACCATGAGCTACTATGACACCACTCTTGGCAAACCTGAAGGAGAGCAAGATGCCCAACAGGCACAAGCTTTTCAGAAAATGGATACCTTGTTTAAGGCTGCTCTGTTGAGTGTTCTTGGTGAGAACATAGTTGATGCTTATGCGTCAATTGACAATGGAAAAGATATGTGGGATGCACTCGAGGCCAAGTTTGGGGTCTCGGATGCCGGCACTGAGCTGTACATCATGGAGCAATTCTATGATTACAGGATGACTGAAAAGAGCTCCGTGGTTGAGCAGGCTCATGAGATACAGTCATTTGCTAGAGAACTTGAGCACTTCAATTGCATGCTACCGGACAAGTTTGTTGCCGGGGGTATCGTCACTAAGCTTCCTCCTTCATGGAGGAACTTTGCTACCTTACTGAAGCATAAGAGACAGGAGTTTTCCATTCCGGATCTCATTAGTACTGTTGATGTGGAAGAAAAGGCGAGAGCAAAGGACACACGTGCTCGAGGTATTGAGGGAGGATCTAGTGCCAATGTGGTACAGAAGCAGAACTTCCAGCCCCACAAGTTCAAGAACAAGGGCAAGTTTGATGGTAAAGCAAAGTTTGATGGGAAGAACAAGGTTGTGCAACACACGAACTTCAAGAAGAAGAATGGCAAGAAGAAAGGTGCTTTTCATGTGTGTGGAGATCCTGATCATTGGGCTCCTAGTTGCCCTAATCGCTATGACAAGCGTCATCCTGGGAAAGGCGGCAAGACCGCTAATGTTGTCATTGGAGACACTGACATGAAGGATGCTGGGTATGGTATATTTCCCACTATTCTTTCAGTATGTCATTCTCCTAACTGGTTGATTGACACGGGTGCTAATGTGCATGTATGTGGTGATATTTCCATGTTTTCGTCTTATCAGAACGCAGGGACTTCAACCGTGCTGATGGGCAACAGTTCAAGTGCTTCTATTCATGGTGTTGGCACGGTCGATCTGAAGTTTACTTCGGGGAAGATCGTGCAGCTGAAGAACGTGCATTATGTCCCCTCCGTCAACAAAAATCTTGTTAGAGGATCTATTCTGTGTAGAGATGGCTACAAGCTTGTCTTTGAGTCGAATAAATTTGTAATATCCAAGTATGGAACCTTTGTTGGTAAAGGCTATGACTCAGGAGGCCTGTTTCTTTTATCCTTGTCAGACGTTTGCAATAAAGTTGTTAATCGTATTTGCAAGAATAGTGAATCAAATGTGTGCCATTCACGTCTTTGTCATGTTAACTTTGGTTGCATGTCGCGACTAGCGAAGTTGAACTTAATCCCTAGTTTCACCACTATCAAGGGATCTGAGTGTCAAGTGTGCGTGCAAGCTAAGCAACCTCGTAAGTCTCACGTGACTGCGGAGACGAGAAATCTTGCACCACTAGAACTTATACATTTAGATCTATGTGAAATGAATGGTGTTTTGACAAAAGGTGGAAAGAAATATTTCATGGCGTTAATTGACGACTCCACTAGATACTCTCGTGTGTATCTTCTGAAATCTAAGGATGAGGCTTTGAACTTTTTCAAGATCTATAAAGCTGAAGTGGAAAAACAAATTGATCAAAAAATCAAGTTGCTTAGGTCCGACCGTGGTGGAGAGTATTTTTCCAATGAAATTGATGCTTTTTGTGCGGAACATGGTATAATCCATGACAGGATGCCTCCCTACTCACCTCAGTCAAATGGGGTGGCCGAAAGAAAGAACCGTACTCTAACAGATTTGGTTAACGCCATGTTAGACACATCGGGTCTCTCCAAGGCATGGTGGGGGGGAGGCGATATTGACAGCATGTCCTGTCCTAAATCGAGTCCCCACAAAGAACAAAGAGATAACTCCATTCGTGGAATGGGAGAAGAAAAGGTTAAAACTCTCTTATCCGCGAACATGGGGTTGTTTGGCGAAAGTCAATGTTCCAATTCCAAAGAAGCGGAAGCTTGGACCAAAGACTGTGAATTGTGTTTTCCTGGGATAGGATTTTCATAGCATTGGCTATAGATTCTTGGTTGTAAAATCTGAGGTACCTGACATGCATGTCGGTACGATCATGGAGTCGAATGATGCGACTTTCTTCGAAGATATCTTTCCCATGAAGGATATGGCTACCTCATCTAATCAGGAGATGCCTAGTTCATCGAATCAGGAACCAGTTACAATTACCGAACCTGGCATTTCGATGGAACACTTTGAAAGTCCTGTGGAGGAGAACAATGAAGTTCCTACTAGGAGCAAGAGACAGAGGACTGCAAAGTCCTTTGGTGATGATTTTCTTGTGTATCTCATAGATGACACTCCCAGTTCTATTTCAGAGGCCTATGCATCTGAAGATGCTGACTACTGGAAGGAAGTAGTTCGTAGTGAGATGGATTCCATCTTAGCGAATGAAACTTGGGAGATAACTGATCGTCCTTATGGGTGCAAACCTATAGGATGCAAATGGGTATTCAAGAAGAAGCTTAGGCCTGATGGTACTATCGAAAAGTACAAGGCTCGGCTCGTGGCTAAGGGTTATACCCAAAAGTTAGGTGAAGACTTCTTTGATACTTACTCACCTGTGGCTCGACTGACCACTATTCGAGTTCTACTTTCACTAGTTGCCTCACATGGTCTTCTCGTTCATCAGATGGATGTTAAGGCTGCTTTCCTAAATGGAGAGTTGGATGAGGAAATTTATATGGAACACCCAGATGGGTTTGTAATAGATGGTCAGGAAGGGAAAGTGTGCAAGTTGCTGAAGTCTTTGTATGGACTCAAGCAAGCACCCAAACAGTGGCATGAGAAGTTCGAAAGAACTTTAACAGCTACAGGCTTTGTTGTGAACGAAGCTAATAAATGTGTGTACTATCGCCATGGTGGGGGCGAGGGAGTTATGCTTTGCTTGTATGTTGATGACATACTGATTTTGGGAACAAATCTGAATGTTATTAAGGAGCTCAAGGATTTCCTATCTCGCTGTTTTGAGATGAAGGATTTAGGAGTGGCTGATGTCATTCTGAACATCAAGTTTTTGAGAGATGATGATGGTGGGATTACATTGCTTCAATCTCACTATGTGGAAAAGATATTGAGTCGCTTTGGCTATATTGACTGCAAGCCCTCTCCAACACCATATGATTCTAGCGTGCTGCTTCAAAAGAATCGAAGAATTGCTAGAGATCAATTGAAGTATTCTTAGATTATTGGCTCGCTTATGTACTTAGCCAGTGCTACAAGACCTGACATCTCTTTTGCTGTTAGCAAACTGAGTCGGTTTGTTTCAAAACCAGGAGATGTGCATTGGAAAGCTCTAGAGAGAGTTTTGCGTTATTTGAAAGGCACTGCAAATTATGGAATTCACTACACTGGGCACCCAAAGGTGCTTGAAGGGTATAGTGACTCAAACTGGATCTCAGATGCTGATGAGATAAAGGCCACGAGCGGATATGTATTCACTAATGGAGGTGGCGCTGTTTCTTGGAAGTCTTGCAAGCAGACCATCTTAACGAGGTCAACAATGGAAGCAGAACTCACAGCACTAGATACAACTACGGTTGAAGCAGATTGGCTTCGCCGGCTCTTGAATGACTTGCCGGTTGTTGAGAAACCTGTACCGGGTGTCCTTATGAACTGCGACAATCAAACTGTGATCACGAAAGTGAGCAGCTCAAAGGATAACATGAAGTCATCAAGACACGTTCAGAGAAGGTTAAAGTCTATCGGGAAAATGAAAAACTCCGAGTTATTGTGTTGGATTATATCCAAACGTCTAAATATCTGGCAGATCCTTTTACTAAGGGTCTATCGCGTAATGTGATAGATAATGCATCGAGGGAGATGGGTATGAGACCCACAATATGAGTTTCTTTTGAAAGGTGAACGACAGTGGGAGAGGCTCCCACTGACTTTTGTATTACTCACAAGGAGACGGTTACATAGTTGTTACAGGGGGGGTATTAGAACGGCTTCCCAGCCGTATGAGCTATTTTTGTATCTAACAGCACTAGTGTCCCAAATTTACAATGTAGTTGGAAAGGAAAGGACGAATTTCCTCTTTGCAGTTATGGACTAGCAACTCTAGGAGGTACTTGAACCTGGCCAGCCAAGCCCCGAAGGAGTGTTGGACCCCTCTGAAGTGTTGATTGTTTCGCTCCATCCACAGGCTCCAAGCAGCCATGAGGAAGATGTCCATGAAGAGGGGCTGTCTCCAAGCTTCTCTCCCCCCGCGCAGCAGGTCCAGTCTATTGCCATCGACTGGCCAGGAGACCCCAACTTTTCTCCAGCACCGTTGACTAAAGGGGCATAAGAAGAACAAGTGTTCAACGGTTTCTTCGGGGGGGTTTTGACAGAACATGCAGGCATAGGTGTTTCCCGTGACCGCGAAGTGCCTACGTTTAAGCATATTCCTGGTGTTCAGACGATCCACCAGAAGCAGCCACCCAAACATTTTGAATTTAATGGGCTCTTGGCTTTCCAAAGCCAGCTGAAAGCCTCGTCAACCACGATCTCCTTGAAACAATGGTCATAGAACTTCTTCGAAGAATAACGCCCGAGCGTGCAGTCCCAGGTGTCGTGGCTGCCGACGACCACACCCACATGCATCGACGCAAGCTGAATTTGTCTGACCTCCTCTCTAGCCTGGATTGAGAGGGGCAGACTGAAGATCGAGGCCGGGTCAGTGGCAGTGAGGACATTAGCAATAGAGTCATCCTCATTTAGGCAGTGGTAACCTATTCTTTGTGATCGGAGATCCCGTGAATTAGATGTGGAAGACAAGCTGTTGGTCAACTGAGAGGAGAGTATCCCTACTATTCACAATACCACTCCATGAAGATGCAATACTCTCCTAATCTGCATGGCAGGTTGATGTATATCTTAATGTGTTCTAAGTGGCTTATTTAAGCAGAGATGTTATCCTGCAGATGGATCATTGGAGCTTGCACATTTTGTTAGCTCCTTTAGGATTGACAAAAACTTCTGGTTGCATCATATACAACTCTTCTTTAATAAATCCATTAAAGAATGTAGTTTTGACATCCATTTGCCAGATTTCATAAAATGTGGCGATTGCTAACATGATTCGGACAGACTTAAGCATCGCTACAGTTGAGTAAATCTCATTGTAGTCAACACCTTGAACTTGTCAAAACCTTTTGCGACAAGTCGAGCTTTGTAGATAGTAACACTACTATCGGTGTCCGTCTTCCTCTTGAAGATCCATTTATTTAACATGACTTGCTGATCATCGAGCAAGTCAACCAAAGTCCACACTTTGTTCTTATATATGGATCCTATCTCAGATTTCATGGCCTCAAGCCATTTCGCGAATCTGGGCTCATCATCGCTTCCTCATAGTTCGTAGGTTCATCATGGTCTAGTAACATGACTTCTAGAATAGGATTACCGTACCACTCTGTGCGGATCTTACTCTGGAAGACCTCGAGGTTTGGTAGCAACTTGATCTGAAGTTTCATGATCATCATCATTAACTTCCTCACTAATTGGTGTAGGAATCACTGGAACTGATTCTGTGATGAACTACTTTCCAATAAGGGAGAAGGTACAATTACCTCATCAAGTTCTACTTTCCTCCCACTCACTTCTTTCGAGAGAAACTTCTTCTCTAGAAAGGATCCATCTTAACAACAAATATCTTGCTTTCGGATCTGTGATAGAAGGTGTACCCAATAGTTACCTTTGGGTATTCTATGAAGACGCATTTCTCGATTTGGGTTCGAGCTTATCGGTGAAAACTTTTCACATAAGCATCACAACTCAAACTTTAAGAAAGCGACAGCTTAGGTTTATCGCTAAACCATAGTTCATACGGTGTCATCTCAGCGGATTTAGATGGTGCCCTATTAAACGTGAATGCAGCTGTCTTTAATGCATAACCCCAAAACGATAGTGGTAAATCGGTAAGATACATCATAGAACATCTTTTGAAGAACACATCTATATGAGTCTGATTGTCAAACGTCGCAATCTATGAGAGTAGGGTTCTCTCTAGTAAGCTCATGAAAAGTCACGGAGTATGACGCATAAGCTCCACCTGCGGGGAAGACCCACGGTAGCCACGTATCGGTCAAGGCTTTATGTGAAGCTAGATTCGCAGAAAACTTGCAGTTCAAGGCCCATTCCACTGTTCAAGTTGCTTACTAGTGTAGCATAGAGTTCTAGGTGGAAGTTCAACTTAACAGGCTTCACTGCAGTATCGGTATATAAAACAGTGTTTTGGAACCAAAGGCAAATTTTTGTGTGCCTCTGGGATCTGGTGGGGGATTGCTGGAATTTAGTCTATATTGGGGCAGCCCAATAACTATTTCAGAAATTCCTAATAAAACCTAGAGGCCCACTTAGCTCATTTGTTCAAGGCAAGGGATACTACTAAAGTTTAGTCCCACATTGCTAGTTGAGTGGGAATTGGACCTCCTTATAAGGGAGGTTCTTTCCCCACTTGTATGAGCATAAGAACAAGAGGGACATCCACGCGCGCTCCTCCTCCGCCGCCCGCCACGCCTCGTCACGCCGCGCCGCGTCACGCCGCGCCGCGGGAATGAGCCGAGCCGATGTCTAATTTTTGCAACGCACTACGGGTATACGAAAGGTCACCTGGGAGCTGAAAAGTTTTTGCGGTAGGCGCAGCCTGTTCGCGTCCCTCTGCTGTGCCTATATAAGAGAGGTTGCTCCTCTCCCGAGAGACACATCAGAAGGTCCTCTTCCTCTCGCCACACAGTTCCAATCTCTGCGCTACTGCTGTCTTCCTCATCCCGGCTTGCGGCTTGCACCGCACGTCGGGACAGTAGGCCTCCGAGACCGCACCTTTTGAGTCCTGTACGGGAGAAGGGTGATAAGGTTTTTGGGGAGCGCTCAGCGCGACTACTGGCTGTTTCATCACGGACGATCCGGTCGCCGACGACGACTTCTTCCCCGACGTCCACGACCTCCGCGACGACATGGCAGGCGAGGACACCGACCCCAAGTCCAGCGCTTCTGCTGCTGCTATGCCGTACATGTTCTTCTCCTTTCTGTTATAAGTCCTCCTACAGTTCTTGGCTCTAGTTTCTGCCCTACGTATGTTAGGTTCTGTTTCGTATAAGCAACTTCATCTAGTGTCTGTTCTAGATGTGTTTACCTCAAGTTCATATATGCAGACGATGTTTACCTTCTCTCTGTCAGATTGCATGACTTGCTTTATATTTGCTATTTTAGTCATGCTTTATCTACTATTTTTGTTAATAAAATTATTCGGTAAATTGCTCATATTTCCAACACTACCATGGGAAGAAAGGATGACATTGGTTTGGTGCCGTTGCACATGCCCTTGCTTCAGCAAGCCACCTATGAGCTTGACTGCCAGTATTGCACTATTGAGGATGTGGATGAAGCCGAAGCCGCGCTGAGGCACATGGCCAAAATCCACCACAACCAACCCACGTGGGAAATAGAAAGAGTCAACCAGGATTATATAGGGTCTGAGCGATCAGCTCCCCACAACGAGGTACATACATCGACTGGTTACGATCGAATACATAGTACTATTTTTAATTGATCGTTGCAACGTTATTTTTTAAACCTCTCATTTGTCCATATGCATGTATGCTACATACGTACCTACTTCAGACGGTGCGAGACAATGGTGGGCTCGACGACAAGATCTCATAGCACAGGCGAATGAAGAGGATGCGTCGGCCAGCCAACCTTGAATAATTTGTTTCTTATTCACCACCGTGCATGCGCAAATCCTATGAGCCATTAAGTTACCCAGCTCCCCATACTGCTGAGGGTTTTCGAAGAATGGCGACACGGGCGACACGGGCGCGGCCCGCGGCGATCGCTACGGTCCGGCCGCCGGCGCCCATCACTAGGCAGGTCGGAGGGAGGTTTTGGGCCCTCGCCGGATCTGCTGAAGAGGAGGAGGACGAGGGAGATGGCTCCGGCGACCCGATCGATGGGTATTCGCCGACGACTTCTGACATTATTTGTGAAGCTTTCAACCCTGGGTATTCCGAGGAGGAGGTGGCTGCTATCGTTGACGGAGTCGTGCCGATTGACGATCCGGCGCGGCAGGGACTACGTCCGGAGAAAAACGTCGAGGTGGTTCGCCGGATAGTTCATCGGAGGACGGCGACATCTGCGATCCGGCCATGGAAGGCCTCTTACCTAAGGTTAGTCTTCCTAACTTAACTGTTTTCGATCTTATTAGGCCGGATTCTTGGACTACGGTTTATCGTCGAAAGGTGCCTCGCCGGACTCGGGATCGAAGGGCGCCGGAGGTGACTACGGCGGCGCGGCCGCCGGTCACGGCGTCTCAGATCGGCGTGATCCGCCAGGAGCGTTTGAATTCGCTCCTGGGCCGCGAGGGGGGTTTTCTGGTTGTTGGGCCACCGGGTGCTCATGGGCTGGGATCGACTGGGTATGAGGCCCAGCCAGATCGGCCCTTGGACTACGTACAGGGCGACGAGACATGCAGTCTCCCCTCGTACGTCCATCCATCGACACCAGCGGCGGGCTAGGGTTCTTGGCTCCAAGCCGACGCGCCGATCCTTGCTGCCTGGGAGCGGCCGCGCTCGTCGCATTCTGCCGCTTGAGATCATGGCTGGGCGCGGAGGCCTGCCGGCTCTTCCGAAGGCGCCTGCTGGCGGGGGGGTAGGCCGAGACGGCGGGGCGCAGCCTCCTCTTGCGTCTGGTGGCCGCGCCTCGACTGGCGGGGGGGCTGGCCGTGGCGGGACTGCGCCGCCGCCCCGTGGCGGGGGACGCCGGCTGCCGCCAGCAGCTGCCGGTGGCCGGGGGACTGGCCGTGGCGGTGCGCCGCCGCCTGCTTCGGCCGGTGGCCGGGCCGCTATACCCCGGCCGTTGCCTGGTTCTGGTCTTGTGCAGTCGGGACGGGGCACCGGGGCGCCTGGCGGAGCGGCTGAGGCCTCGCTGCCTGGAGTAAGGCCGCCCGTGCCCCTTCCTTCGATGACCACCGCGGGCCGGGGTGCTCCTCCGCCGAGGCCTCCGGCTTCTTCAGTCACGGGGCGAGGAGCAGCCCCGCCAAGGCCGCCGGTGCACACTGGCCCTAGACCGGCTGGCCAGTTTGGTGGGGGTCGGCCAGTGGCTCAGACAACACATGCTGGCGTGCAGCCTCGAGCGGCGCCGCCGCCTCATTACATCGCGAGGCCGACACAACATCGCTCTAATCCTACGCAGGCCAGATTTGATAAAGTGATCACCGAGTCTTCGGTTCCGCCCCGAGGACAGTGGGGGGATGATGGCTATGATGCGTATGGGGATGGTCAGCATCGTGGATCGTCATCGACGGGAGGTGGCCGAGGTTATGCCTGGCAGAGTGATGGTTCTGCTGAGAGGCCCTTCCTTGGCCCTACCGGGGGTTTTGTTGAGGGCGCCTCTGGATCGGACGCACGGCAGAGAGGTGGCTACCGTGGTCGTCGTCGTGGTCGAGGTGGTGGTCGTGGTTTCCGCAGACAGCTTCAGCAGCAGGACACTGTAGAGCAGGCGTCCGGGGTGGAGGCTAATCCCACTCAGGCTATCGCCTTGACTAGTGAGGTTATGGAGGCGGTCACGGCTCTGGCGACCGCAGAGGTTGATATGACCTCCGCTTCTGCTGACACGGAGAACAGGTCCGAGTCTGAGAGGGTGTCTAAGTGGGCACGTCGGAAGGAAAAAAATGCTTTGCTATCGCTGTGGTGAAAAAGGTCACTTCATTGTTGAGTGTGTGGGTGAGTTGTGTGATTCTTGTGGTAAGCCTGCCCATATCTCGGGGGATTGCCCGCTTCTTCGTGAGCAGGTTCCGGCGCTTATAATGTATGGAGTTTATTGTGCCGAGCTGATGTTCTTTGAGTCCCCAGCTGCGAGAGAGACTCCAGTTGAGCCGCAGAGCATGACTACTGGGATAGTGAAGGTGACCCAGGGAGAGGTCTCTGAAGCTCAGATTGTGCAGAGACTTCAGGAACTGGCTCCGGGAGATTTTCAGTGGGAGCTTGTTCCTATTGAGGAGCGTGTGTTCAGGGTTGACCTCCCGTCGGTAGAGGACCTGCGCCGGTTGCTGAGCTTTGGGATGTGTAAGGTACCAGGCACTAATTGAATTCTGGAGTTTCAAGAGTGGAAGAAAGAGGAGCCTAAGGGGAAGCCCCTTACTCAGGTGTGGCTGCGTTTTTCTGGGGCACCTTCTGAGGCTCTGACAGATGTCCATGTGGTGGCCAGTCTGGGTACCCTGGTTGGCAAGACTGAGAAAGTGGATATGATATTTACTCGCGCCCATGGGGTGGCCAGATTGCGAGTGAGTGTTCTGGACATTGAGTTCGTTCCGGATGAGGTAAACTAGACATACAGGGGAGAGGTCTTTCCTCTTGAGATTGAGTTTGAGGACGCTGAGTTGTTCGCCGAGGTGGATGGTAACACTGATATGGATATTAATGAGGGAGATGATAATGCGGGGGCTAGGAAGGATACAACGGACGAGGATAATCGAGAGAGACACTCCGGGTCAGGACCGGTTGCTCAGTTGCCCCAGACTGGATCAGGGGGAGAGCCGGTCCCATCTCCGTCGATACCTAACAGCACGTTGAGGTTTGGATCGTTTGAGCCTGCATCTGCTCCACCCAGACTTTGGAGCGATAGGGTGGAGTCAGAGGATGCTTTTGAGCGCTCGCTCCCGGTGCTGGACTTTGTGCCTGGGTTTTCTGCGGCCTCGTGCGGACGTTTGGTGGTTGAGTCGCCTTCGTTGCCGTCCCTGGCCGGCCGAGAGGGAGACCGTCTGGGGCAGGAGGCCTTGGACCCTTCCCCTTCGGCACCGGCTACTGCGGCCACTCCTGTGATGCTCGGCGGTTGTCATGGGCAGGTGGCCCTGTCGACGCCTGCTTCGCCGCAGCTAGCCGGCCGTGAGGGAGGCCGTCTGGGGCAGGCGGCCTCAGACCCTTCTTCTTCGGCGCCGACTATTGTGTCTTCGCCTGTGGTGCTCGGAGGCAGTTTGGGGCAGGTCGCCCCGGTTTATTCCTCGCCTTCGGCTGCCGGGATAGTGACGCCCACAGGTTTGAAGGTTGGGGCGGAGGGGGTGCTCGGGCAGGCGGCCCTGGCACCTACTTCACCCGGCCCGTTGCCAGGGTGCCGTGCGGGCTTCTCGCTGCTGCCCCTTACGAGTGGAGTTTCTCGGGAGGAGGTTATTGCTTTCGGCGGAATCCCTGACCCGATCTCTCAGGGGAGGCGGCTGAGTTCCCGTCTCCAGGACCACCCGGAGGTTGATGACATACAGCAGAGGTGCGCTATGAGGGCGGCCAAACTTCGTGATATTGAGGTCACTACCGGTATGTCAGTCAACTTATCCAATTCTATTTTGCATTTTTCTACGGATGAGATTGTACATAATGCAAATCAAGTAGGGGTTTCGCTAGGGAATAACAATTCTGAAATTTCCAACTCAGTTAATGATCTCCTTGATCTGGAAGCGGAACGCGCTTTAGAAACCATTCGTAACCTAGCAGCAGTGAGACCTATGAACGATGCTGAGATTGATGCGTTGGGGGTGAGAGTACTTGACAATTTGTGTGCGGACCTTGCACCTTCCACTTATGAGTCCGACGAGGAGGAGGTTAGTGTTGAAGTGGTAGTGAATCAACCACCGGAGACTGGTTATGAGGACCGGATGGTGGATAATGATAAACAAAAACGTAAGTGGAAGCGGAAGGTCTCTCCCGCATCCGCAGTACGTAGGAGTGCTAGGATTCGTACGGCAAAAAAATTTCATGATGACTTATGAAAGGAATCTTTTGGAATAGCAGAGGTCTGAAGGACTTGGCTAAAAGAAGATTTATTGCGGAGGCGTCTCTGGAGCATCGGTTAGATTTTATCGCTATATCTGAAACTGGTAGAGATAATTTTGCTCCTCAGTTTCTTTCCTCTCTTGCCGGTGGTGTTGAGTTCGACTGGCATTGCCTACCTCCGCGAGGACGGTCGGGAGGCATCTTGCTGGGAGTGAGATGCGATTCCCTTGAGGTCCGGAGTGTAGTGATGGGCGACTTCGCGGTTAAGTTTCGGGTTAGGTCTAAGATTGATGGTTTCAACTGGGCCTTGGTGGCGGTTTATGGTGCCGCACAGCCGGAACTTAAACCGGAATTTCTGGCGGACCTTGTTCGAGTTTGTGGGTCCGAGCAACTTCCGATGTTGGTCGGCGGTGATTTTAATATCATTCGGAGAAGAGAGGAGAAGAATAATGATAACTTTGACGGCAGATGGTCGTTTATGTTCAATACCATTATTGAGAGTTTGGATCTGAGGGAGATCGAGCTCTCCGGTAGAAAATTTACCTGGGCTAATGCCTTGCCTACCCCGACTTATGAAAAGCTTGATCGAGTTCTCGCAAGTGTGGACTGGGAACAGAAGTTCCCTCTTGTTACGGTCCAAGCTCTATCGCGGGGAATATCCGATCACACACCACTGTTCGTGGACTCCGGGGAGCCGAACCATGTGGGAAACAAAAACACCTTCTCATTCGAGATGGCCTGGTTTGAACGTGAGGGGTTTTGGACCTCATTGCTGTGGAATGGGGTAAGGGTGTAGGAGGTAGGACGGCTGTCGAGCGTTGGCAAAATAAAATTAGGCACTTGAGAAGCTTCTTAAGGGGATGGGCTAAGAACCTTAGTGGAATGTATAAGATTGAGAAGGATAGGCTCCTTTCTCTTATATAGGCCCTGGATATAAAAGCTGAATCCATGATTCTGCTGCCTGCTGAGCTCCAGGTTAAAAATGAGGCGGAGAAGAGGTTGAAAGAGCTTCTCCGTGAAGAAGAGTTGAAGTGGGCGTTGCGAGCTAAGGTTCGCAAAGTGGTCCAAGGGGACGCCAATACACAATTCTTTCACCTGATTGCTAATGGAAAGCACAGGAAAAAGCGTATCTTCCAGCTTGAGCAAGAGGAGGGTACTATTGTTGGGCAGGATAATCTCAAAACATATATTACAGAGTATTATAGGCAGCTTTTTGGACCTCCGGAGGTTAATTGTGTAACCCTTGATGAGTCCAGGACTGAGGATGTACCTCAATTGTCTGCTGCCGATAATGATATCCTACTCGCCCCGTTCTCGGAGAAGGAGGTGTTCGATGCTATTGCACAAATGAAAAACAATAAGGCTCCCGGTCCGGACGGGTTCTCGGCCGAGTTCTATAAAAAGTGCTGGCACAATATTAAGGGGGATTTGTTACCTATGTTTCAGGATCTTTTCTCTGGACAGCTTCAATTATTTCACTTGAATTTTGGAACCATCACATTGCTCCCTAAGAAAACGGAGGCTGTGAGAATCGAGCAGTTCAGGCCGATTTGTCTCCTCAATGTTGGTTTCAAAATTTTCACCAAGGTCGGGACTAATAGGCTCTCACAGATTGCGCATTCTGTGGTGCAACAATCCCAAACAGCTTTCATGCCGGATAGAAACATCCTTGAAGGGGTGGTGGTCCTTCATGAAGCGCTCCATGAAATTCACTCCAAAAAATTAGATGGGGTAATCTTTAAGGTGGATTTCGAAAAGGCGTATGATAAGGTCAAATGGCCATTCCTCCAACAGGCTTTGCGTATGAAAGGTTTCGATGAGGCATGGCGCCGGCAAGTCGAATCATTTACGCAAAAAGGGAGTGTGGGAATTAAAGTGAATGACGATATAGGTCACTATTTCCAGACTCATAAAGGCCTCAGGCAAGGAGATCCGATGTCCCCTATCCTGTTTAACATCGTGGTGGATATGTTAGCAATTTTGATAGGAAGGGCTAAGGAGAATGGTCAAGTGGGTGGTTTGGTACCTCATCTTGTTGATGGAGGTGTATCCATCCTTCAATACGCTGATGATACAATCATCTTTATGGAGCACGACTTGGCCAAGGCGAGAAATATGAAGCTGTTGTTATGCCTCTTTGAACAATTGTCCGGGTGAAAGATTAACTTTCATAAGAGCGAGTTGTTCTGCTTTGGTAGAGCCAAAGACGAACAGGAGTCTTATAGGCAATTGTTTGGGTGTGAGTTGGGGAGTTTGCCCTTCTCATATCTTGGTATTCCCATACACCATCGTAGGCTGACAAACAGAGAGTGGAAGTGTATCGAGGACCGATTTGAGAAAAAACTGAGTTGCTGGAAGGGTAAGCTCATGCCATACGGAGGCCGATTAATCTTGATAAATTCGGTGCTCACGAGTATGCCTATGTTCCTCTTATCTTTCTTTGAGGTACCAGTTGGTGTTAGGAAACGACTGGACTTCTATCGGTCACGATTCTTTTGGCAGGGTGATGAGCTTAAAAGAAAATACCGATTTGCTAAATGGGATATTATCTGTCGACCCAAAGACCAAGGAGGGCTGGGTATTGAGAATCTGGAAGTTAAGAACAGATGCCTTCTTAGTAAGTGGTTGTGGAAGCTCGCTTCTGGGACTGAAGCCATGTGGGCGCAGATCCTTCGCAGCAAGTACCTCCAGACTAGAACTCTGTCCCAGGTAACAGTTAGGCCTACTGACTCGCCGTTCTGGAAAGGACTTCTGAAAGTCAAACAACTACTGTTCAATAGGACTAGAGTTGTTATTGGAGACGGTGCTACTACGCGTTTCTGGGAGGATACTTGGCTTGGCGATTCACCCTTGGCCATTCAATATCCGTCTTTGTACCGTATTGCTCAACGACGTGAGGTGTTCGTGGCAACGGTACTTCAATCTATCCCCCTTAATATTCAGTTTAGACGGTCGCTAGCGGGCAATCGTTGGGAAGTTTGGCTCCATTTAGTTAGGAGATTGATGGAGGTTCAACTCTCTGACCAACCTGATGAATTACGCTGGAAGTTGACTAGGTCTGGAGTATTTACAGTTAAATCCATGTATATTGATGTCATTAATTCGAGCTCCATTCCAACTTCCAAGAATGTCTGGGATGTCAAAGTTCCTTTGAAAATAAAAGTGTTTATGTGGTTTGTTCATAAACAAGTTATTCTAACAAAGGACAACTTATTAAAGCGTAATTGGACAGGACCTACTAGGTGTAGTTTCTGTGATCGGGATGAGACGATTAAGCATCTCTTTTTTGATTGCCCGTTGGCCAAGGTCATTTGGCGGACGGTCCACATTGCTTTCAACATTACTCCATCGAATACTGTTAATGCTTTATTTGGGACTTGGCTAAATGGGATTGCATCTACCTTAGCAAGACATATTCGGGTTGGAGTCTGCGCTTTGCTGTGGACCATCTGGCTTTGCAGAAATGATTTGGTTTTTAACAGAACATCACGGATTCATTTTTTGCAGGTTATTTTCCGAGCTACGGCAGTGATCCGTTCGTGGTCGCTACTCACTCCGATGGAGGCCAGGGAGCATTTGGTTACTGGATCTATCCGTTGGGAGACGGTAACTCGGGATATCTTCAACCGGTTTGGATGGCGGTCATGTAATAGGATAGGCAATTAGTTTACCTACCCTTGTTTAGCCAGCCGGTTGTGGCATTGTTTTATGGCTAGTTTGTATGTCTAGCCTCTTGCGCTCTTTGTGAGCTGCCTTTTCTTTTTTAAGTTTGAGACTCTGGAACTTTGTTGGCACAATTTGATTTCTAGTTAATAAGATGGCCGTATGCATCACCCTTGATGCAGAGGCCGGGGAACCCCCCCTTTTCGAAAAAAAAGCCCAATACTGCTCTATGTTCCATTTATTCAACACACGTATACATGTCTGGAACATTTTGATGAACACACATGTATATATGTCTGTTTCAACATATTAATTCGATCGTGCAACGAATATGCCACATAGATTATCTCGTTTGGTTCTCAACAAATTAACAGAATTTCTAATTTTCATGCAGATAAAAACTATTTGCTTTCATCCGTTTGCTGAGCGATTCGTGTGTTTTTTGGTCCTCTTGGTTGCTGAATTTTCTTATCAGGCCCGCTCCAAATTTCAAGCCGACCTGTTACGTTCCCCGTGCTATCCCGCGTCGGTCGCTTTTCCATTTTTATTTTTTCTCAGTTTCCTGCCTGTGTAGCTTCCTCTATCCCTTCAACTGCTAATTGTTTCCTCTTTGTCATTTCGCACACGCAACCGAGGAACAGAGGTTAGTGAGAGAGATAGCCATGGCTATTTGGAGCCCCCGGCGCTCGAATCCAGTTGGTTGGAGGTGACTCGTCCGCGCTCTCTCCCCGCTCCCTTCGCACCCCCGCTCTATCTTCCGTCGGTGGTCTGTAGGATCTCTCGGCCCCTGCACCCACCCTGGCCCCAATTTTTGCCACCCTATCGATTTTGTTCATCCATTTCGGTATTTACTCTCGATTTTGTCTTGTTCCTTAGAACTGCTTGTTAGTTCTTAGGGTTTTGAAAATCAGATCCATTGCTTGTGTGTATTTCCCACGCAGCCTCTCGTGTAGACGTTTGAGGTTGCACCGTTTCTGGGTCTGAATCTCCTATGCCATGCGAGTTGAGGCTTTCACTGTTAGATTGATTGATCTATAACTGCTTTGTTGTTTTGTACTTGGCTGGTTGCTTGATTAGGTTGCCTTGTTAAGTTGTAGTAGTATGCGATCGTGAGCAATTCGAACATACTCGATTGCTTTCAGTCCCCTGGTGTGCAGTGTTGTTAAGAAGTGGATCTATGTGTTTAGGCTGTCATCCTGTATGTGTGTCGATGTTAATTCCCGTGTTCATAGTTGTGTTTCTGAATTTTTAGTGGCTCTGTTCTTGTCAGCAGATGTTTGCACTTTTATTCTCAATGGACTTACAGTGCAATTTCTAGTGGATTTGAAGTGTAATTCCTAGTGGATTCACACTGGAATTCTCAACAGATTTTCATTTTAATTCCCAAGGGATTTACACTGTATTTCTCAATGGATTTACACTATAAATCTCACTGGATTTTACAATGTAATTCCTAGTGAATTTTAGAGTTTAATTCCTAGTGGATTTACAGTGTAATTCCAGTGAATTTACACTGTAATTCTTGGTGGATTTGGTATGTATTTCCCATTTTAGCATGTAAGTTGCATTTTCCGTTTCTAGATGCATGCCCTAGTTCGGCATTGGATTTTCACATCCTTGAGTTGTAGCGTGATGTAAGATTGTTCTACCCTGTTGGTGTGCTTTGATTTTCTCAGGTTTGGATATGTCATTTTATTAACTAGAGATTCGGTTGCTTTGTGTTATCGTTCGTTCCTGTTAGTGGGGTTAGTTTATTGTGTTGATCATGTCGTACTGACATGATATCCCCCACCATTTGTTAGTTGCTTGTAATGTTATTTTTAGTATGGCTTGTATATGAATTAACAATGCATTTCTTGGTGTAATTTTAGTTGTATTGTACTTTGGAGTAATTTTGTTTTTATCGGTTATGTTTGTATTCTTGCTTGATGCTAATGTTGTTTCTGTTATTTTTGCAGTGTGTTTTGGATAGTTTATTAGTTAGGATCTTTAGTTAATATTTTTGTAATATAATTTTAATTGAAAGCTAGGTCAAATGTTACAGCTATATTTGGTGTGATTTTTATTGTATGCCCCCGCATAAATCTTTTTTTCTTTAATCCCATTGCGCTACTTATGTCTGTATGCTTTATAATAGGAAAATCAAGCTCGAAGAGAGGACAACCATGATCGAAGAGAGGAAGGTCGCACTCGAGGAAAATAAGATGAAGATCTCCGCCAGTGCAGAGGAGCCAAGATGTTGCCCTTGAATGTGGCCTCTTTGGATGCCGACTCATGAATGGTCATGCAATTCGTCCTCTATCAGATGTTGTCGTGGCGGAAAGATGGGTTGATAGCGGCGGACAATGAGGATACGATGAAGGCTGAGGCTGCCAGCGTGGCGGCAAAGAACCTTGATTGGGCAGCAGATGGCTCGGATTGTCGGTCCGGCCGGGCAGAAAATTGCACAGGCCGTCGGAGTGATATTCTTTTGGATTTGGGCATGTAAAAACTAAGCATACTTGCCTCTTTTTTGTTGTGATCAGGCATGCGATCTGGCACTGGGGTGATCTGCCGCGCTGTGTGGATCAGACTAAATTTGAATTTCAAATTGCCCTTTACTCGCGGACATATACATGATAGCATTGGATGGCCATCTTTCACATCCGTGTCCGCAGATTGGCCGCCCTATCCGCAGACAGCTGCCGGAGGGAATATGCGGGTCGGCGTAGGAGATTCCATAATGCTTTAGACAAATGCCAAGAAATTTATCCAGGGGGTGTGCACTGTTGCAACCTTTTTTTCAAATCCTGAGGCAGCTCAGGCAGGTCCATGGTTTCAAGTATAACTAATCATTTAGGTTTCTTCAAACATGGTAGTACACTATCACCATCGGCGCCATATATAGCGCTAACGTTTTGCTTGGTTGCTCACACGTGTCACAATAAGTTACCAAGGACACCCCCGACAAGTTCACACCACCTCTGGATCCAGACTTGGGTGCCACCACTACCTCTCGAAGAGAACAAGGCTGAGCCACCTATAGCTACATCCGTTGCTCCCCACTTGACCAAGGAACACAATCACCACTGTCACCACTATGCTCGCCAGAGAGACAACACCAGAGACTCAGGTCAGCCGTGCCGGCGGCGGCCAGGACCTCAACGCTGTCCTCGAACACCGACACAAAATAACCAAACAACAAAAATACCAGGCAATGGAGTCGGAACGTAAAGGCACCTCGTTCCCGACCCTACCGCACTCCATGGACGAAGATGCACCCGGCGGTGCCGGTGCCACCACCACCTGCAGCAACAACCGGCAACCAAATCAGTCTACACCTTCTAGGAAGGGCAGAACTGGGCGAGGACCGACCAATCCCACCTACCCCCACGAAGACTGGTGTGCAAGGAGGCCACCTGGCGAGGCGAAGGAGGCGAAGGAGCTGTTACACCTGGTGTGCAAGAAAGCTGGAACTTGGAGTCTAGGCATGAATCGTTGAGACTAATGGCCAGAAACAAAGCAGGGCATGATTACCTCTTGCTTGAGTGGGCCACTTATTCACATGTGACTGCTCTCTTTTGGAATACCAACCATACATGTGTAACATGTTCAGTAGAGCATGGCATGCTGTACTGTTGATAGTTGTTGTTGCTTCTAGAGATTGTGAGAGTGAGGATCCGAGAGTTTGTATGCTTATGCTAGTTATGTTTTTTCTCCATTGTCTATTTTTTTTAGAACAAAGAGTAAATACATCCTATATACTTAAGAAGTTCATCCCCACTAAGTTGTTTTTCTTGACATCATGCAGCATGTACACATCAGCAAGCCACTTCACACCTGATGCATTAATCACTGCAAGCCCACCTCCTCGTGTGTGTGTGGACTGACAAAGTTCATTATTAGAACTTAAAATTAAAAGACCAATCTTTGCTAATATTCCCATGCCGATGATCAGCCAGGGAGGAGCTCTGGCACTCACAATGTTGTTCGATTCTAGGTCTTCCTCCCGCCGCCGGCCTATACAGGCCGGTTGTCGGAGCTGCTCCCTCGTGCCGTTCCTAGGCTCCGGGTCCGCCTTGCAGTGAGACATCGTGGCCCCAATTGATGCGGGATTCAGCAGGATGACCTTTGGAGCAGGTCAACGAAACTTGTTGGTTATTACTGTTCCCTGCAGTTACTCCTCGCCAGTTTTAGACGCAAAGTCAAGATCACTTTAATTTCTCAAGTGCGCATCCTCATCTACATCCCTACAAATCCCCATCACGATGTGTCTACTCTGCAGAACCAACGTGTTTTCCGCCCTTCTTGTTGCAGAATTCTGCAACTTTTCGCCTCAATTTTGTCACGCTCATCTCTTCCCTCTATCCAATTATTTCTTCTCCATTCGGTCAGCCTAGTCCCTTGAGTACCGATTACCATGAGTGACTCTTCGGCGCCTTAGCAGGAGTAGAGATCGATGAACAGAAGTTCTCTGCCTTGCACAGATGAAGCGGGAGAAGAATCCAGCGCATCCTTCGAGGTAATTAATATCTGATGCCTATTATCATAACTCGACTGCCTATGTAAGTATGGCTGTGATTTTGTCACCTGGACAACTGAAACACTGGGAAAGATGCTAATATTTTGAATCATGACGGCCGTCAGGTGATCAGACGCGTCATTTGCCATCCACGGTGTTGGTTGCGGAACATAACATTTTTTTTGCACTGTGACCATTTAATTTCCTTTTCAGGTTGAGGTTGTCATGATTCATCGATGAGTGGCATATTTTTTCTTCTCGGTTTAACATAGAACCATGAGATTTCTCTCCACACATCCGGTATCCAAGTTGAAGGTCTAATTTTCATGTTCATGATCCTATGTTCTTTGATTTTACAATTTCAATTCTTCCATGAATTCCTGCAAATAAAAGAGCCTATATCAATACCTTCAATTCAGTAACCCTTATTTTAGGACGCGGCTAACTGCAACACGTGTGGTATACTTGCCATCCGCACACACACCATGTGTAGCGTGAGCAGAAGGCAGCCCACACGGGTTGTGTGTGTGCGAACATTAGAATTGCTCACACGTGTGGGCGCAGCTACTTCGTGCCACACGCCCAACAAAGTACTACTCATCTCCTTCCCGCACGTGTGGCACGAAGCAAAAATGCCTACACATCCTGGCGCAGCTACGTTAGGTACTCCCGCGGGATGATGATTTAGTTGCCATCCAGGATGGCAGATGCAGTTATCCGGGGATAGCAAATGTAGATGTTAAAACATGGCAACTCTATCTGTTTTGGTTAACTATAGTTGTCATGTCTAATTTATGGTAGTTGTCGCGTGTAATCAAACCGTAGTGGCGTGTGTGATTAACTAGTTGCCACATATGGTCAAACAGTAGTTGTCGTGTTTTTTTACCTAGTTGCCACGTTGGTCCAACCATATTTGCAACGTATGGTTAATCACAGTTGCCATGTGTGTTTATCTGGTTGCCACGTACGTGCAACTGCAGTTGTTGTCTTGCAACGAATCATAGTTGCCATGTGTGTTTACCTAGTTGCCACGTACGCGTACTGCATTTGCCATCCAACAACGTACGGGCGTCGTGTGGGCGAAATCAGTTCGGCCACACGCGCGTGGATGAAATCAGTTCGGCCACACGCGCGTGGACGAAATCAGTTCGGCCACACGCGCGTGGACTAGGTGTTGGCTGTGTGGGAAGAAACTATTTTGCCCACACAGCGCAGCTGCCAAACCGCATGCTGCGGGCGTGTGGGCGAACTCTCCAACGCCCACACACCAGCCCCGTCCTACGTTTTTTTTTGGAAATGGAGGCATACCCTCGGCCTCTGCATCATGATGATGCATGCGGCCTTCTTATTAAAAATCCATAAAGTATCGTCATAAAGGTCTTACAGCTCGCAAACGGAGCAAAACAAAGTACATAAACCCGAAAATTACAAGCGGACAAAGACAACCGATACGGTAATAATAAGGATAAGCTCTCTAGACTCCGATCCTGTTATGTGAACGCCATCCGAACCGGTTGAATATAACCCGAGCCACCATCTCCCATTGGTTGCACCCAGTAACCAAAGGCTCACTGGAGTCCATAGGAGTGAGTAAGGACCACGTACGGATCCAAGCTGTAGCTCTGAAGATAACCTGCATAAAAGTTAAGTTGTGTTGTCTGTTAAAAATCATATCATTTCTGCAGTTCCATATAGCCATAATAGAAGCATATTCCCGTCCTACGTGGCACGCGAAATCTGCCTCAATGGGTCAAGATTCATACAAACTCGACTGGACGGTCATCCACGTGTGTGGGTGAGTTGCAAAATTGCCACACGTGTGTGCGTTAGTCTTTCCGTTATTTTAATATACAATATTTACATTTTTCCTGTATTGCATCCTAAACTGATGGGATTGTTACTTATACAGGTAGCACTTATAGCAAGTAATTTTTTTTTCACATGCTAAGCGAAGCAGATTTTGATAAATGATACTCCGGCCATTTTTGTATATAAGGCCACAAACTCGTATTTTAGGTATCAAGGTTGCACTTAGGAGTATACTTAACTTATGCATGCATTTTTTTTCTCCATTCTGAGAACGCTAATTCATAGCCTGTTTATTTTATTTGTTGCACTTACGATTTCATGCTTAACCTCTGATCTTAACTTTACCTCAACTGATTTCTTGATACAAATTCCTGAAGCAATGGGCGGGGTATTATCTAGTTACCCTAGTGGGGGGTTACATTCAGATTCCATTAGGGGCCGTAGCATCTCTGGGACATCAGCAATTAAGTATCTGTCCCCATCTATTTTAGCCTCGGCTGCAACTTCATGTTCAAGAGAGTTGCACAATCTCCCCACCACACTGATTCTGTATTCTGGAAAGACAGATAGTGCATCTTTGACATCTCTGGTAACACCATAGCACCGAGATGTGTCCGGTGCACCTGGGGCTAGCTCACAGACAATCATTTTGCATTCCAGATAAAAAATAATGGGACCACTACTAGGAAATACTTTATAGATAGATGTTTAGTAGTAGCGAGGGGTATAAACCCCACGCTACTACTAATTACTACTACTAAGTTGATAGTAGTAGCGCGGGTTGTAAACCCACGCTTCTACTAAGTTGATAGTAGTAGTGCGGGGTATAAAACCCACGTTACTACTAAGTGGTCTTCATGGTGCCACCGGGGACAAGCTGTAGCGTGGGTTATAAACCCACGCTACTACTAAGTTGTTAGTTGTAGCGCGAGTTATAAACCCCACGACTACCAAGTGGTCTCCACCATGCCCCCCCCGGGACAATGCCATAGTAGTAGCGTGTGGTATAAGTCCGGCGCCACTACTATCGACCGACCAACACATGTATACACATAGCAAGCGGAAGCCCACACCCAGACCCACACTCTCTCAATTCCCCTTCTCCCTCCCACCCACGATTCCCTTCCTCACGCACCACCACTGCTGGCCTCGCACCTCGACGTCTCCCCCAAATCCGGCAACTCATATCCCACCGCAGCCCCCTCCCCTGCCCCTCCTTCCTCCTCCTTCTCCACTGCTGGAAGGAGAGGGAGATCCAGCAGAGCGCCGTTCATGGCGATGGCCAGATCTCTTTTAAATATCCTGTTACTCCACTTGCACTTCCTCGTCGGGACAGAGCCTCGTGAGGACATGAGTTTCCAGGAAAAGCAGTAGCAGGTCACGGGCGTCGTCTAGGGTTTCGGGCGTCGGTTCAAACTACGGTGGCCACCGGTGAGTTGCTGCTCCTACTCCTCTCTATCCCTCTCTTCCTTTTCTAAACCTTTTATCTTTTTTTTTGTAGAAGCAGCAAAGGAGAGGTGTGGGGAAGAGTTGGATGGGGAAGCACCATCACCATGGACGACTTCGTCCCCTCCAGGATCAACATCAGCTATGGATGGAGAGGACGATGATGCCCAGCAGCAGCAGCCATGGCTAGAATATTTTCTGTTCTAATTCTAGTAGTAGAAAGGGTCCAGACCCACGCTACAGATAACTAGTAGTAGCGCGGGTGGCACCCTGCTACTACTACCAGACGTAGTAGCTAGTAGCGCGGGTGTGGCACCGCGCTGGTACTACCAGTTAGCTGTAGCGCCCTAGTAGTAGCGCGGGCACCGGCGCTACTATTAGTCTGTTATCCCGCGCTACTAGTAGGCTTTTTTCTAGTAGTGGACCCCTGTATCATACAGGTTCGCGAGTGTCTTCAAACCAATCAGCTATGCACTGGCTTCGGCTTCTTCCACCGATACACAATCATTCAGACGCTTACGCAGAGAGGAAATCACCAAACCTCTGTGGTTCCTCGCGACCGTGCCTGCAGTACTCCTGCCAGTTTCACCGACAAAGGATGCATCTGTATTTATTTTGGCCACTGTTTGAGTGAACTGACATTTTATGGACTGCCTCCATTGTGAGCCATCTGTATTCTTAATTTATTTTTTGGACTGCCGTACGTGTGAACTAATTGTTGTGTGAATTGTTTAAATGTAAACTATCTTGGTGGAGTAACAGGATATTTAAAATATATGAGAATTAATATAAAGCAATGAAATTTGCTTGCCCTGCCAGACATGGAAGATATATAACAGAGAAATCATTCGGAACTAGCTATACGGGGATATGGAGGTTGATTGCTCTGCTGGAAGAGGGCCTCGAGTGGGCATCTTGGAGCCCTTTCCAAAGGACTCAACCCCACATGTGACTGTTTGTTTCGTTGTGCCTCCCATACTTATAGGCTCTAAAAGGTTCTCCCTTGCAGAGACAAGGAGACCAACACCACGCCACTGAGTTTCTTGTATAGTTTGAGCATTGTGTATTAACTAGGAGAGTAGAGTGTTTTTTTCTTGCTGCTCAAATAAGGAGGAACAGAGAGGAACATTGGTTCCTTTGGGATGAACGAGGACACACACATGTATGTAGTTCTCGAGTCCTCTTGTACATGCAATGGCTGCGATGCATTTAACCCCTAGTACTTCTAGTACGTTAGTAGCTAAGTTAGATAAATTGATAGAGCTAATTGCATTTGCTAGCTGCTATACTAGTACCAACTCGATGGTTGTTTTTTCTCCATCTTATTTCTGCATTGTTAAGCCCTGAAAAATGATGGGTGTGCTTCCAAGGTGTCACCCATTCAAACCACCAAAAGCTAACACCGAGTAATTTGTGTTTGTGTGCCAGGCATTTATCCTTGTATGATACTTATTGTGTTTTACTAGAATACAAAGTAATTTGTGTTTATGTGTCTGGCATTTCTCCTTGTATGTTCAGAATTATGTTTACTGGATAAGGGGAGGCATTTGACATGATGTACTGTTATAGTTTTAAAGGGGGAAACCCCCACTATATTGTTGTACCAGATGCATTATTTTTATTTCTGTACGTACACAAAATTTTATATTTGGATGCTTAATGTGGCAAAGATTTATTCCGATGCCTAATTATCTCCATCTAGATCCTTCCTTGTTTTGTCTAAACCAGAAATGCCACGCATCGATAGTCAGTTGGTCACTGACAAGTGAGCTTAGCTGCGCTAGCTTAAGGTCAAGCCGTTTCTAAGTGGCACAACCTGCTGTTTAAAACTATGATTTCTCCATTTGAATTTCTCTCTCTTCAATTAGTCAAGGATGTCTAGGATGGATGGTCACTGACAAGTGAGCTCATCTTAGCTCCACTAGTTTCTGATCGAGCTGCCGTGTAATGGCATAACCCGGTACTTAAAACTATGATTTTTCCATTTGAATTGTGCTCTCTTAAATTAGTCAAGGATATCTATCTGGAAATTTGGGGTAGCTCACAAATGGTCTGTAAGTTCAACATTGAATAAAGCTCTGCAATTCAACATTAGCCAGCTTGTATCTCCGGATTATCCACAAGCGCCTGCAATGTGATATTATGATATTATTGAACAAAATGGCATTCCTTTGATGGTTAATTACGCAGATCAAAATCCAGTTGGTGAAATCAGCAAGGAAGTACCTTCCTTTGAAGGGTCTCCTTGCTTGAGGCCCGACACACAAAGAAGGAAGAGGATATGTCATGGTCGGAGTACACATCAGGTATCCTCCATTTGCATCTACACTCTGTCCTCGTACTTGCATATGATATTCAATCCTAGAGTGTTGCACAGTTTGCAGGTGGCTTCGACGGCAGCACAATTCACGTGTTTCGGGGGATCAAGGAAAGAGAATGGTGTTTTCTTCCAGCGGGATCGGCATCATCTGCAACCAAAAGACTCAGCGCAAGTAGAAACCGATAACCGCTAGTCGATGTACAATCCATTGTTATACTCCCTCCATTTTTATATACAAGGCCACAAACTTATATTACAGGTACCAAGGTAAAATTAATGCATACTTTGCAAGAAAACTTTTTTTTTCGTTTACTGGGATCATTAATACGCAACATGCATGCAAGTAAACTGAGTGGAGGAAGTAGGCAGTGTTATTATGACGGCATGCATGCAAGTATTAAATAGGTTGCTAGTATGAGGAGATAACATTAATTCTTTCCTCGATTACGGTTGATGGCCTTGTATAGATGCAAAACGTATATGCCATAGTGGCCTTGTATATGTAAATGGAGGGAGTACGTCAGTTGACACAGAGGCGGAGGACGAAAACATTTTTAAGGTGTGGCGAACTGTCAGCTTAAAAACATTGACGCGAAAACATAAAATTCAATTCACACTACATAGAAGCTCTCAATGACGTCTAGAAGACGCATGCAGTGGCAGTGCCCAATCCTCCTTCTGGCTTGGTTGGGCCCTCTGGCTTTAGATGGTAGGCCTTGGTGGGATGTCTGTTTCGTATTCAGCTCGGGTAATCGTCACCCCTGCATCAAGTGGATATGAGTACCGACGAATGTTGTCAAGATAGTGGCTTCAGATTACCCGATGTACTCCCTCTGGTCCATTTTACTTTGCATATAAGAATTGTCTGAAGTCAAACTTCGTAAAGTTTGACCATATTTATATAAAAAAATATTAACATCTACAATGCGAAATTTATACAATATGAAAACTAAAGTCATGACGTATCTAATGTTGTTAATTTAACATTATGAATGTTGGTAGTTTTTTCTATAAACTTGGTCAAAGTTTACGAGGTTTGGCTTCAGAAAAATCTTATATGCGAACTAAAAAGGACCGGAGGGAGTATTACTTTGTGAGGTCTTTGTTTATAATTAATAAAATGGCTGCATGCATCACCTAGATACAGAGACCGGGGGTCATCCTCCTTTTCCAAAAAAAATATCTGTTAAACAGAACAATGGGTTGTATCGTGTTGGCAGTGGAGTGTGTGATACGTTGGCATGGCTAGTCTACTTTTATATATAAGTCAAGGAAAAAACCCCAAAAATGCAAGTTGCGCGCACCAACAACATTTTCTCCGTTCTGTTTTGCCGCCAAGTTACGAGAGTTCCAAGGGCGAGGCGTTGGGAGAATCGATCCAATCATTGGGCAGCCGAAGCGAGCTGGTTCGCGTACGTCTACACGGTGAGAAGTGCATGTGCTAGGCAGTACATCAATCAAGCTGCCTGCTTGTGCTCATCTGATTTAACTTATGTGCTTCCATCTAGCTCTGCTTGGGTGAATCGATCTAGTGTCATCTCAAAACCAACAAGCAGGATATGCTTAAGTATTCTCACAAAGAAAAAGCGTATGCTTACGTCTAAAAAAAATTGGTGCCGAATAAAGGTGTGGCGGCCGCACACCTTGCCTACTGGGCTCCTCCGACAGTGAGTTCACATGTATCCTTAACCAAACACAGACTCAGTTCATCACTGAGCAGTTTTTATTGTCACAGAATTCTCCTATTCTGATCACTCGTCTGTATGTTTGCTCTAGTGTCCGATATTCCAATAGCTAAGCATAGGATAGTATGATCAACCATGCCACAATGACATAACAACACCTTGTAGCGTTGAAGATCAAAGAGATTAATAAATGCATCTATGGAGCATAAGAATTTAAAGTTGCATGAGTTATTCGTACTACTAGTACTATTCTGGGTGGTGCAATGTCAGTTGCCGATGGTAGTGGTAATATGAGATCTGTGAGCAAATATGTCATCTCTCTGGTTTGTTAAGAGTCTCAACTTTGAATTGTGTAGCTAATTCCTCTAGTTTGTTAAGAGGCTCAACTGTGAAGTGTGTAGCTTTGGCTAGTATTCTTGAATTGTTGGCTGCAAACAGTGTCAATGTACATTTGAATAGTGTTATGAAACTTAATGTGCAAACGAATGATTAATCTTATGTGTTGTGTTCCTATCTTTTTCTCAGTTTTTAATAAAAGAGAAATAGTATATTTCGTGGCTGATGCCGGGGAAGCCTCTGTTTCACTGAATTGTACATCTACGCGCTTGTTTTCTTAGAATTTTTAACGGCAAAATGGTACTCCCTCTGATTCAAAATAAGTGTCGCTGTTTTGAACTAAGGTTAGTTTAACCTTACTTTGAAACTACGACACTTATTCTGGATCAGAGGGAGTAGCATTTGCATTTGTTTATTCTGAACGTGAATGAGCTGAGAAAAGTGACTATCAAAATACGAAAATCTGCAAGGATAAAAATCTTGCCTGAAAAAAAAATGATTCTACATGTTTCTGTGACAACTATGATCTAGAATCTTGAGACAATCAAACATTTATCTTCATATCACTATGCTGCTTGCTCGTATGGTTTATGGGTAGAAAATTCACCATTAATCTAACACAAACAATATCTTTCTTTCGATTTCTACACTAGAATACATTTGCTGGCATAACTAAATTTGCTGTGCTGCTTCCTCAAAGACCTGTTCTTGCATTTCAGAGTACCGCGCTGGTGGGCGTGGAGGGAAGAGTAAGATATCTAGGTCGCCAGAGCACCATAAATCGCTGCACTCGAGAATGAGTTAATCGCTCTCCTGGTCCCTCTGGTATACCTTCTCCACAGTGTCCTGTGTTGGCGGAGGCCCAAACTCACTTCTTGCATAAAGCTTGCTCGGTCGTACTCTGTTCCGGTGCTTCTTGGCTACCACAGGTGCATAAATCTGGAGCAAAGTGTGTTCCAGTTATCCATTTGTGTGTTAATTTAGTGGAGTGTTTTGGTTTGTCATTTTCTTATCTAGAATTAAGCATGATTCAATATTATTTTATCAGTTCATGCTGATATACTGGTAAGATAACTAGGGTCACTAGCAGTTCTTTATTGACGCCACTCATTGGCTCATATTGATAATTTAACAAAAAATATCAGGAACAAGTAGCTGGTAATTAAACTAAGCTGCCACATTTTTCTCGCCTGCACTTATCCCAGCTGAAAATCTGATTCATGTAACCAATGACAGCCAATGTGAGTCGACATTGTTGTACCCTAGAATACTTTCAAAACAAATGTGTAGATATCGACGTCCATTTTTGACGAACTGGTTGCCTATAGCTGATCCTTCCTTTCCCTATGTCTCCCATACCTGGATTAACTCGAAAGGGATGAAGGTAGCCCAACTAGGAGTAGTTAAGAACATGATTTACTTCAACTGGAGCTACCATGTGATGCAAGGATAAGGACTGAAGAAAGTTGGCTAGAATGGTGAGGTTGAGAAGCTGCAAGGAAAGTATACAAGGAACGAGAATGTGGGGCCTATCCACTTGTTATTCTCAACCAACATCAATAGACCTATTGCATGCAACTGTCTCTTCTCTTGTGTTGGATGATACTATTACTGCTCCATGTGTTTGCTACACTAGGCCGATGCTCCATTACTTTTGTTGGTGGTTCATCAACCATCACAATTTTGGTATCCATTGAGGATACACCAACATGTGTTGCCCTGTTGGCCAACAAGCATTGACCAGTCGTTCCTCCAGAGCAACACAACCACTATTCCCAGTCAACGAGTACTTCCACTGGCCCTCGCACAATACAACAGTTGTTGGCTTTTAAAATGCTAGACCAAATCCCCAGGACCTAACACACGAGTACTTTCAAAGGTAGCACATGAAGCAAGCAAGCTAGAAGCTTGATTGACTTTGCCTGGAACAGTGCAAGCACGTCTAGCCTGCACCTCACGTGGATTTGCGACCTGGTAGAAGCTAATCCCTCTGATCAAAGGGAAGTAGCACTTAATAGATCTTATCAGAGGGAAGTAGCTCTTGATCAATAGGATCTAGTCGATCTCGACGGAACGTTTCAGTGAGTGCTCCTCTTGAACTTGCGAACAACAAAATTGAACGGAGGTAATATTTTGATAGTGCATACAACTTGCACCTTTTCGTCGGTTTTCTAGCTAGATAGTTCTTGTGTTTCTTTTGTGAGGAAAAAATAGAAACGAAAACAAACAAAGCAGCAAGCTGCATTCCTCCGTAACACGACACTATCTTTTGTGTCCTTAAGTGCTCGCCAGTTTACAGTACAATGCACTACTAAGGCCCTGTTTGTTTGTGCTTTTGCTTCTGCGTTTACTGCTTCGAGCCCCAAGACTGGTTTTACGGTCACGCTTCCTAAAAGCCCATCCCGAAATTGCACTAGCAAGCAAACGAACCTCCAGGCCAGCTTCCTGCAACCCCACTGGTTTCTCATCGCTCCCGCAGAAGCATGCCATCAAACTTCAAGTTATTTATAGCCAAAATGACACCGCCATATAGCAAGGCAACGCTTCACAAATTCATCTAGTCTCTTACCTCGACCTTATTCCCCGGTAGGAAAGAGTAGGGCACGCCACGGTTTCGGTCACATTGCCGCCGCCACCATCTTCGGCCCCTCCATGGGTCGGAGGCCGCCACCCTGCTGGCCGGAGCTTACCGGCCCCCCAACTCGTCCCGCTCCCGGCCTCCTCTCGGTCCCTCCTGAGTGAGTGCCGCCATTTTGAGCATGCTACTGGACGGATCGGATGTCTCCGGCCTAGATCTCGCCACCATCTCTGTTTCCCGCGACATCTAACCATGTTGCTGCAGACCAGGATGTGGCCGGCGCGGCCTGTGTGTGGCTGGCATGCGTTCGTCTTATGTGTGGCCGGTGTGCGTGTATCCTGTGTCTGCAAGGTGTATTCTTGCTTTCCCACTTTTTAAATTTGTTGCTATTTACAGGGTGTGCAATTACTACAAATCTAGACGTGGTTGTGTATAAAAAGGATGATTACTATGAGTATTTTCATGTGTGTATGTGTATAGAAGACATGAATAAATTTGATTCTTTTGCTTTGTATAAAAAGTTCATGGGCTGTGTATACAAGGATGGTTCCTTTCCTGTGTAAAATTTCATTGGTTGTGTATAAATTTGAATCATGAATGCGAGCACGACGGAGAGGATGAGTAGTTTGTGCACAAATAATTATATTAGCGACTGTTTCTTAGCATTAGATGTTTTTTGGCGAAATTAGGCGTTAAGCATGTTATTTGATCGAATATACAACATAACCTGATAAATTAGTGTTTAAATAACATCTTCCACATCCAAGGGCGTTATAGACTTTCATCACCAGCTACAGCCTCACCACCCGCTCTAAAAAAGTTACCTAACAACCTTTTTGGTCTTCTCAGCTACAACCAGCTACATCCTGCTTCTCGGCTTCAACCAGCTACAGGACCTAAGGCTGGTGCAGTTACGTTGTTGATTTAGAATTCTACTTTTTTCTTGTAGTGTGCAATACGTATTTGTTGTTGCTTTTTTCTCGCAAGGAAAGCAAGCAGTGTGTACGTACTGATGCATTCCATTTTCTGTCAATAGATTGGTAAGCATCTTCCACTCTTTTTTGCATGGTAGATTGGTAAGCATCTTCCACTCTTTTCTGTCAATAGATTGGAGTTACATGTTGCCGATGTCGTCGATGATCACAATATCAAGATGGAGAAAATGAGGTTGAAGATTAGAAAGATTAGAAAATATGCCATTGATAGTGTGGCTTGGTATCATTATGCTATTGGATCAATTGTTATCTTAGTTGTGATCTTGATCGCATTTGTTGTTGCATTTAAATTCTTGAGCTAGAGAGTTATTTGTATGTTGCATTTAATTAAGTGTTGTATATGAACTTTATGTATGAACTTGTATTAATTTGGTCTATTCGGTGTTGTGTAATGAAGATGAGCCGACAATGGATGTATGATGACCGATGCTCTCCCGAGTTCATTAATGACGTGCATACTTTTCTGCTTGCCGCTGAGGCAAACAAGCGGGCGGATGGTTTTATGCCTTGTCCATGTGCTGGCTGTAAGAATGGTCACAATTACTCTACGTCAAGAACCATTCACGTCCACCTATTTGAGTCAGGTTTCATGCCCCACTATAATGTTTGGACCAAGCACGGAGAAAGAGGGGCTATGATGGAAGACAATGAAGAAGAAGAGGACGACGACATCTATCCTGGCCATGGGTTCCCCGAATACGATGATACAACAATGGGGAAGAAGCTGAGCGGCAATGCGGGAAGAAGCTGAAGAAGAGGCATCGATGAGCCCGCTGATGATCTAGGTCGGGCCATTGCCGATGCAAAGAGAAACTGCGCAAGTGATTTGGAGAGGAAGAAGTTGCAGCGCATGTTAGAGGATCACAAGAAATTGTTGTACCCGAATTGCGAAGCTGACAAAAAAAGTTGGGCACCACACTGGAATTGCTGCAATGGAAGGCAGAGAATGGTGTATCTGACAAAGGATTTGGAAAGTTGATGGTAATGATAAAGAATATGCTTCCAAAGGACAACGAATTTCCCGAGAGTACGTATGAAGCAAAGAAGGTTGTCTGCCCTCTAGGGTTAGAGGTGCAGAAGATACATGCATGCCCTAATGACTGCATCCTCTACCGCGGTGAGTACGAGGATTTGAACGCTTGCCCGGTATGCGGTGCATCGCGTCATAAGATCAGTCGCGATGACCCTGGTGATGTCGAGGGCGAGCGCCCAAGGAAGAAGATTCCTGTCAAGGTGATGTGGTATGGTCCTATAATACCACGGTTGAAACATTTGTTCTAAAACAAAGAGCATGCGAAGGCGATGCGGTGGCACGGAGAAGACCGTAAGGAAGACGGAAAGTTGAGAGTACCAGCTGACGGTCCGCAGTGGAGAAAAATCGAGAGAAAGTACAGGGAGGAGTTTGCAGGTGACCCAAGGAACGTATGGTTTGTTCTAAGCGCAGATGGCATTAATCCTTTTGGGGAGCAGAGCAGCAACCATAGCACGTGGCCTGTGACTCTATGTTTGTATAACCTTCCTCCTTGGTTGTGCATGAAGCGGAAGTTCATTATGATGCCAGTGCTCATCCAAGACCCTAAGCAACCCGGCAACGACATCGATGTGTACCTAAGGCCATTAGTTGAAGAACTATTACAGCTATGGAATGGAACAGGTGTACGTGCGTGGGATAAGCACGGACAGGAAGAATTTTACCTAAATGCGTTGCTGTTCGTGACCATCAATGATTGGCCTGCTCTCAGTAACCTTTCAGGACAGACGAACAAGGGATACCGCGGATGCACGCACTGTTTGGATGATACCGACAGTATATATTTGGAGAGTTGTAGGAAGAATATGTACCTGGGACATCGTATCATCACATAGCCTATACCATGTTAATGCATCTCCCTTCAAAGATAAAGGTAAGAGCTTCCTTTTGACAACATCATCGGGAATACCTGCAAGCTTAAATAATCCACAAACTTCATCCACAAAGATAAGGTGTAAATCGGGATGCAATGTTCCGTCTCCTGCAAATGGATTAGCTAGCAGTTTCTCTATCATACCCGAAGGAATCTCAAAGTAAATATTTTCATAATGTTCAGTAGGTTGAGGAGCAACTCTTTGCTCTTCTGGTTGGGGTGAAGATACCCCAAACAAGCCCCTCAAAGGATTAGTTTCCATAGTGACAAGTAACAAAAAATTTCAGCATACTATATAAAGGTTTCCTTACCAAGTTCCACTCACCAAAAGCGCTACATTCCCCGGCAACGGCGCCAGAAAAGAGTCTTGATGGCTCACAAGTGTAGGGGGTAAATCGTAGTCCTTTCGATAAGTAAGAGCGTCGAACCCAACGAGGAGCAGAAGGAAATGATAAGCAGTTTTCAGTAAGGTTTTCTCTGCAAGCACTGAAATTGTATGTGATAGATAGTTTTGTGATAAGATAAATGGTAACGAGCAACAAGTAAATTTAGATACATTATAACCGAGCACCTTTCCAGCCCTCTCACGCACTCAACACTTCTGGCCATCAGATCGAGCCTGCTACACATTTTTGGCCGTTGGATGCGAGTGGGCCGACTATCCTTGAGGGTAGCTGCTCCGGTGGAAAAATTGGGTTAATTTGGTTGATTGGGCCATATGCATGCCTAGCAGACGGCCCGTCTGGCGTACGTCCATGAAAAAGACACACGCACAAGCGCAGCGAAGAGTTAAGCTGTTCCTCTCCCTGACCTATCGTTCTCTCCCTCTGGACCAAGAAGATGCCGCTCCCCCTCCCCCGCCCTGATTTCAGTAGCCGCCACCACGGCACCGGCCGCCTGCGGATAGTGCACGGTGATGTGGGGGTCGGCCTCGGTCACGGTCCCATCGTTCTGCCCATCCGCTTCCTCTACCTCACACACGGCGACGGCGACGAGATGGAGAAGCTGGGTGTGAGGGGATCCCCGGAAAACCAAGGAGGTGTGCCCCACCCCCCTTCCCGTGGTAAATTGGGCGATGCACTCCTGGTGACGTGGTGAGGGAGTATAAACCGGCAGGAGTCCGACGACGGCGAGGGACGCAGTGCGTGAGGACTGGGGAGGGAGAGATGGGTGCGATGGGTTCGCTTGAAATTCATGCGAATGCCTTCGGCGGTAGCTGTCAAGATGGCCGGCGCCAGCGCGGCCATCAACAAAGTGCGGCTGCTCTTTGGCGTCATGAGCACATCCCTTCTGCCCGTTCCGTCCCGCATCTCAGCGTTAAGGGCAGGCACTCCAATGTCCAATTGTAAGTGAATCTCGATTTATCAGTGTGTGTTAGGGGAAATGCTAAGTCAAATATCGTCTTGGATGTTTAGCTGAGTACTCTTGATTTTTTAAACTCGTGGTCTGCAACTCTGGTACAGTATAGACTAATTACTCTGATTACGGTGCCGCAAAAATTGTTCCTTCTTGCAGGAACAAAGAAGGAGATCCTAGCAGAATGTTGGTGGTTTAGGATTATGTGTTATTGAACAAGAATGATCATCCCACTGAGTATAAATGTTATTTTAATAATCATTTGGCAGGATCAAAAATAATTTGTGTCTTCTGAGAGGGCCGACCTTCACCGCCGCGTCGGCGATGCCATGATAGTCATTCGCTGCCACCTGCAAGGATAGGCAAGAAAGCAAGTGCCTCCTCGTGTCGTGGTGCTGGGAAAACTAAACCTGCTTGTCAGGCGAGGTTCCAGTTCGTTCACCATGAGGATATCTGGACTTGCTTATGTACCATGAATTTTTGATGGATATGTTTTTGAGGTTCAATCTCCCCTTTATTTTGTGGTTCTTCTTTGAGCAACTGAACAGCTTGTTGATTAGATTTTATTTTGGTTTGCAGGAACAAGGTTCAGCGCATAACTCTTTACATGCAAATCTTTCATTGGTGTGCCGTGCGCCGGACGAGCCAGCACAAGTGACAAAAAGGACTTTCCCAATGGCAAACAGGGCATTGCCGGCCTATCTTCCTAGTTAATTGTGCACTTTGCTTGTCTCCTTCACACTATTCAGGCTTTGATTTCCTTAGCCACGTGCGTTTTGTGTATTTGATGCAGCACATAGAACAGTCAAGCACTTGATGGTTTTTATTTTCTGTGTATGAGGACAACATGTACTCACTATAACAGATGCCATCAATCTTCATACTAGAAAGAGGCATTTACTGTTCACTTCTTAATAGTTGGATCATTCAGTTTAGGAATATACGAGGCATTGGACTTGATTGATGGACCGATGGAGGATCTGATTACCTTGGCAGATGTGATTTCAATGTTATTTCACTTACCATTCTTTTTATTGAGAGTGAAGATATTCTACAGGTATTCACTTCTATTGCAGTGTCTCTACCCGAAGTTCATCCATGGCTACTGGACTGGTTAGTGTCCTTCCTGCCAAGATTCACCATTTACATTATCTATTTGATTTGTGTAATCCTCTATACAAGCAAAATTGCTTTTTCCCTTTCAAAATAAAATGTGTAGTGCACATCCATCATAGGTAAGTCTTCACAGAAACAAACAAAAAAATGACAATCTATGTGAGAAGAATGGCAGTCGATGACTTCAAATATTTCCATTTCCAGATTGTGCCAATCTTATCTCACATCGGCAACTCTATTCTTCATATTCTATATGGATTCCCTCTACTGGTTCTATATATGATAAATAACAAATCAGTTTATCCATTATAAATAAATTATAATCCTCAGAATTTCTTTATATATTTGCTTTCAGGTTTGGGGACAATGGTCTTTTGCTTAGATAGTAAGATAAAGTGACGACATAGTATTTCTCCTCTGGCATCTGGGTCTACTTTTGTTCCGACAACTCATACTTTGCCAACGTTCTTGTTTTTCATTCCTTTTCATTTGCTTCAGTTTTGCAGTTTTTCTTTACATGCCAATTATGGCTATATGAATAGCAGTAATGTTTTTTTAATCTAGAATTGTGGCCGTCTTTGTGATTTTCTATAAAACCCAAAAAACTTGCATAGTAGCCAAACCATTCTTACGTAGCGCAAGATATTATAAGGAAGACTTACATCATTCATTTTAAGTAGTCTTCCAAAATAATTAGATAGAGATTTAACCATCTATTAAAAGAACAAGTTGCTAGGGCAGACTCCCTTTTTGATTATGTACCTTTGATGTAGCTACTAATTCATGATTTGGCATGTACAGAATGAAAAATTCATTCTCGACTCTGTAAGATTTTTTATGGAAGTGTTTCATTTGCTTATCCCCACCGGAAGTTTCATTTTCCCATACCTTTTGAAATCGCTTATTGTTTCACGACAACGAAAGGTTTGAGATGTTCTTTTGAGATGTTCTTTGCTTTTTTATGATGTGCTTCTGCGAATGCACCATTCAAAAGGATCAAAAGTTGATAATGCGAAAATGCTTTCAAACTTCATTCTCGATTCTATAAGATCTTTTATGAAAGTGTTTCATTTGCTTCTCCCAAGTGGAAGTTTCATTTTCCCATACCTTTTGAAATTGCGTATTTTTATTCGACAACCAAAGTTTTGAGATGTTCTTTGCTTTTTTATGATGTGCTTCTGCAAAATGCACCATTCAGAAGGATCAAAAGTTGACAATGTGAAAAATTCTTTCATGATGTTAGTCTTTAAAGTTGTATTTAACCTATGACTCCTTTATAATAGATCCAGGGACTTATTCGCAAAAACACGTGTTGACAATATTAGTGCCCTGTATTGTAACTACTTATTTGTATGGTGTAACTGTACTATTTACCTTTTTTTTATCTCGACTCTTTTGAGAATGTTCAAATTTGTAAACCAAATTCATCCAGTCATTTATACTGAGATATTATAATTTGAGGTGATGATTTTTTCACTTATTGTTGACCTGCAATTTTTTCGTATCATTCATAAGTTGTCAAACATATGTCAATAACCGGAGCAAGAGGAGAAATGCAACTATAAGTGATGTGCAGTATAAGCTAGGAACAAGAAAAAGAAGTAAAGATCTCATCTTCTGCAACAAAAAAGAGAGTGAAGAACATTACCATCCCGTTCTCCAGCATCACCTTCCAATTTAGTTATCAAGTATCTTTATGTTATGAAACCTCCTTTCATCATATTGCCAAAAGAGATGGGCGCGGCAACGCGCGCCATCCATGATCTAGTAAACTAAATAAAGTGCAGCAAGGTGGCTCAATCCTTTATGTAGCAAAGGATAAGCCTGGACATATGGGAATTATCGTCAAGCTAGTTTTCATCACGTTTATATGATTCCCGTTCGGTACTTTGATAATTTGATATGTGGGTAGACCGGTACTTGGGTACTGCCTTAACTTGGACAAGCATCCCACTTATGATTAACCCCTACTGCAAGCGTCCACAACTACAAAAGAAGTATTAAGGTAAACCTAACCACAACATTAAACATATGGATCCATATCAGCCCCTAACGAAGCAACGCATAAACTAGAGTTTAAGCTTCTGTCACTCTAGCAACCCATCATCTACTTATTACTTTCCCATGCCTTCCTCTAGGCCCAAATAATGGTGAAGTGTCATGTAGTCGACGTTCACATAACACCACTAGAAGAAAAGACAACATACATCTCATAAAAATATCGAACGAATACCAAATTCACATGACTACTAATAGCAAGACTTCACCCATGTCCTCAGGAACAAACGTAACTATTCACAGAGCATATTCATGTTCATAATCAGAGGAGTAATAATATGCATAAAGGATCTGAACATATGATCTTCCACCAAGTAAACCAATTAGCATCAACTACAAGGAGTAATCAACACTACTAGCAACCAACAGGTACCAATTTGTGGTTTTGATACAAGATTGGATACAAGAGATGAACTAGGGTTTTGAGAGGAGATGGTGCTGATGAAGATGTTGATGGAGATTGACCCCCTCGTGATGAGAGGATCGTTGGTGATGACGTTGGTGATGATTTCCCCCTCCCGGAGGGAAGTGTCCCCGGCAGAACAGCTCCGCCAGAGCCCTAGATTGGTTCCGCCAAGGTTCCGCCTCGTGGCGGCAGAGTTTCGTCCCGTCAGCTTGCCCACGATTTTTTCCAGGGTAAAAGTGATGATATAGCAGAAGATGGACGCCAGAGGCCCATCAGGGGGCCCACGAGATACTGGCGCGCTTTATAGAAGCGCACCCTGCCTCTGGACAGGGTGTGGGCCCCTAGCGATTCTTTAAACAGAAATTTTTATTAATTCCAAAAAGTTTTTTCGTGGAGTTTCAAGACTTTTGGAGCCGTGCAGAATAGGTTTCCAACGTTTGCTCCTTTTCCAGCCAGAATTCCAGCTGCCGGCATTCCCCCTCTTCATGGTAAACCTTGTAAAATAAGAGAGAATAGCCATAAGTATTGAGATATAATGTGTAATAACAACCCATAATGTAATAAATATTGATATAAAAGCATGATGCAAAATGGGCGTATCAGCATCCAGTTAAATGATGAAGATTTTCCATGGCTACGGTGCAAAGGGACACACGCGAAGAAAAAGTTTCACACCCAAAGATCTGGGATGTGATCGGCTTCACTATCATCACTTTCTTCTGTGTTTCACACCTAGGAGGAAATCTCTATAATAGTTAGGGTAGTTATGTGTTTTGTCATTTGAAACGCGAAGAAGTTTTATGTGCAAAAAAAATGCTTTCATGCATTTACTAATTTTTTCAGCTAAATGACCCTGAAATTTAAAAGCATTTCAAATGAACTCAGAAAAGGTTGAAAGTTGGCATGTTATCATAATTTCACCCACATAGCATGTGCAAAAAAGTACAGAGGGTTACGGCAAAAACAGGATGCACTTCGTGTACAAAATGGACAATCTCTTTCGAAGTATCAGGGTTTCAGACAAAAATTCATCTGTTACAAAGGCATTTCATTTTTTAAATAACCTAAGCATTACCAAATTGAATATAATGATAAAACACACTAATAATATTAAACATAAGAAAAAACAATCACTGAAAAATCTAATTTCAAAGTTAAGTTATTCACAAACTAGTTCACAGAAATTTCAAATAATTCAAAATTTTAAACTATTCAAATTTGAAAACTACCGGCTCTAACCTAAATAAAAAATATTCACAAAGAAACTCTATATACAGCAAAAAAATTAAAGCAAAAAAATTTATGAAAATAAAAAAGCCCGCCTAATGGGCCAGAGCGGCCTGCATACGACTAGAAACACAACATTTTGTTGGGCCAGGATGCAGGCCCGCAACAGGTAGGCCCAGTAGGCCTGCTTAGGAGAGGAGCTCGAGGGAGCTACCGCATTGGGACTTATAAACCAGTGCAGTCGCCCCTCGGCTAGCGAGGTGGGATTAAACTTGCCGCACCGCACTGCTCCAGCGCCCCCTTTTAGTACCGGGTGGTGGCTGCAACCGGTACAAAAGAGGGGGCCTTTAGTACCGGTTGGAGCCACCACCTGGTACTAAAGGGTGGCTCCAACCGGCACTAAAGGTGCCATGTATATATACAACAATTATGAAAAATTTCAGTTTTTCATCTCTCCCTCGGCTTCTTTCTTCTATGCCCCATCGCCGCCGCTCTCGCCGCCCCTGTCATTGTCGCCGCCTGTCGTCCCGTCCCGTCATCCCGTCGCCGCCCCACCCGTCCGCCCCACCCGTCATCCCCGCCTGCCCGTCCACGTCCCGTCGTCGCCGCCCGTCCCCATCGTCCTCGTCACCGCGCCTGCCTTCGTCCCCGTCGCCGCCCCCCGTCGTTGCGCCTAGCCGGTGAGCTCCTGCCCTGACCGCCATGTCCCCCCACACACATAATTAGTATTTTAGTTATAGAAATTTTTCTGTTTTTAGTTATAGAAATATCTATAGAAATGTTAGAAATTTTCTGTTTTTTAGTTGTAGAAATATTAGAAATTAGTTATATAGAAATGTTATAAAGTTTTCCTGTTTTTCAGTTATAGAAATATTAGAAATGTTATAAATGTTTTTTTGTTTTTTAGTTATAGAAATATTTATAGAAATGTTAGCAATTTTTCTATTTTTTAGTTATAGAAATATTAGAAATGTTAGTTATATATACGGAAATGTTATAAATTTTAGAATATGTTTTAGTTAGATGAATTAGATTAATTAATGTCAAATGTTAGAATTTGCAAATAGGGTTTTAGTAATCACAATCCAATCATTAAAGAAATGTTACTTTTTGCGGGCATATAGTATTTGTTCTCGACGATATGCCCGGCCCGCATCCTCGCCGTCGACCCGTTCGCGACGACGTCATGCTTCAGAGGACCAATGTCCGGGATTGGGCTCCGCCAAGCTGGCACTGGGAGGTGCTACCTGGAGGGGCGTGCCGCTTGGTGAGGAACACTGCCTCGGGTCCCGTCGTCGACCCTGATCTCCTTTGGTGGCGTTCGCGTGGGCCACATTCGGTGCAGAGGCAGCCGGCCCCGCCGGAGGTGGTGCGTCACCGTGTCAGGGAGGAAGACGAGCACATCTGACGGTGTCCTGGACTAGGGGGTACTCACCATGTCGTCTCCCGATCAGTTGGATTGGGCCGAGGATCCCCATGGCCGTATACTCATGGGCCAGTCCGGACAGTTGCCGCATACAAGGAAGATTCCACAAGACTTGGCGATCAAGACAAGGACTCCTCCCCCACCGGCGTATTCGGCTAGGACTCTTGTTATCCTAGGCCTCTGGTGCATTATATAAACCGAGGCCAGGCTAGTCGACAGATATACAACAATCATACCATAGGCTAGCTTCTAGGGTTTAGCCTCTCTGATCTCGTGGTAGATCTACTCTTGTACTACCCATATCATCAATATTAATCAAGCAGGAGTAGGTTTTTACCTCCATCGCGAGGGCCCGAACCTGGGTAAAAACATCGTGTCCCTCGTCTCCTGTTACCATCCGCCTAGATGCACAGTTCGGGAACCCCTAACCGAGATCCGCCGGTTTTGACACCGACATTGGTGCTTTCATTGAGAGTTCCGCTGTGTGTTCGGCAAAAGGTCGATGGCTCGCCTGCAGATCAACTTCGACTTCGGCATCTTCGTCACCAGCTCGACTGGTCACCTTGGTTCGACCAAGGACTGCGCCCTACCTCCGATCGTCATGTTCGGATGAGGGCGTTCATCAACATCAGCTCCAATCTCTATCAAGATCATTGAGGAGTCATCCAGGGAGCCCGGGGGCTCAACATCAACATTGCCCTCGGGCGACCGTACTTTATTTCTGGACAGCGGACTTGTGTCCGCCTTCAGCGCATCCTCAGGTGTCGTTTTAACGATTGCTTCGGTGGAATTGTGCGGAATTGAGTCTACAACAACCCTGGAAAATTTCGTCGAGTTCCGATGGAGGAATCTCTGGCAATCTCCAGTATACCGGAGCCGCATTGAATCTGGACGAGAATCCGGACGAGTTTAGGGCGTGGTGTCCATCTTCTAGCTCGGACTTCCTTTGGAAGATCCAACCGTTGATCGGCTGCGGAATTCCTATATCTACCACCCCTCAAAATTTCAGCTCGATCCGACCGTCCAAACTCCGGGAACCTTCCGATTAGTGCATCACTTTTCGGATCTGTTTTCTACACGAAAACGAATCCGACCCGAGTTCGTCTTTTTTATTAACGGGATTTTGGACATCCTTTTTGAAGTATGTTTTGTATGGGGTATTGTGTTTTGTTTCCGAACACCTCTTCAGCAAGCGGCCCCTCCGTCAACTGCACGCCCGCCGTTGGCGGTGCGTCGACATTAGCCGAGCTCGACGCCATCATCACGGTAACTAATTAAGCCTCTCTCGGCCGAGGACTTCATCTCCTTGCCTTTGACTGGGCATCCCTGACGCCCTACATGTTTTCGCAGGGCGCCGCCGACGTTCCGTGCACTCTCCTCCACTTCGTGAACAACGAGTTGGTCGATGTCGCCAAGGGCAAAATCGTTCAACCGGGCAACCCCTTGTTCCACGGTACCCAGATGCCACCCAACTTGTTTAGGGTTCAACTGGTTCGGGTGCTGCCAGGCTGCGACGACTTGTTACCTCCGAATCGACCCGTCGGGGCCGACGATGATGACGTGATGACCCTCAGCGCCTGCCTGAGCTGGCCCCTGCTTTGGCCGAAGAGCCAGATTCGTTTGGGGGCGGGGGACACCACCCCAAAGACAACACCGCCAGTCGTGCCGGCGCCAAGTCGGCCCCATGGCAAGACCGCCGTAACGGTGCCGGACATCCCTATGCCACTGGATCCAAACATGCATATGGCACAGGATCAGAACGACGACGACGACTATGATACATTTGGCAACGTCGATCAGTACTTTGCCGAGCATGGGTACGATGGCGACTTCATGGGGCCTCCTTCTCAAGAACCAAACCCAACAAAAGACGTGTGCGATCTAGCTCGTGCATGGAGAAGCCAAGTTACAACAGCGCCGTCGGCGTTCAGCTCTCGTGAGACGCCTCCGGCTGCCGACTTCACCGAGCCTCAGATAGGCGAGGTGCGAAATATTATCAGCCCCAACACACTCAAGAAGGCGGTCTGTGAGCAAAACTCGGTCCCATTACAGGAGAAGAAGAAGGCACGCAAAAGAAAGACTAAGAAGGGTGCGAGCCAGCCGGCACCGAGTACGATCCGTGCTCAGGACGGGCCACCTTCACCGCAGGATATCTCAAGGAGGGTGCATGTGGCGGGTAGGGCGATGCTACCGACAAATATGCTCAATGTTGCAACCGGTGCTATGCGGAGTCTGCATGACAGTGTTCTTTCTTTGGAGAAGCGACGTCTCAGGGAGAAGGATGTGGCATACCCGGTTTTCGCGGCCAAGGTGCCAGAGGGCAAGGGCTTTGTGGATAACTCCATCGGGCGTACGATCGTCCTGCGTTTTGATGACATCCACGCTATGTTGAACCTTCATCCGCTGCACTACTCCTTCGTTCGGCTATTTTCGCTGAGTATGGAGATGCGGATCATTCGCGACAAGACCCCGGACATCGTGATAGTCGACCCCTTCTACATGCGTGCCAAGATCTTGGGCAGCGCTGGGACCGCAAGTCGCGAGTTCTTACCTCGGGCGCCATTCGGCAAACCAAGATAAGGATAACTTCCTCGTGCCTTACTTTCCGAGTAAGTCCTCCCTCAACCGCCAGAACATATGAATTCTTACATTTCGATCGTTTTCTTTTAACATTCCGTGTTTTCTGCAGTGACACACGTTGCACGCTCATCCTCCTAAGCCCCAAATATTCCATGGCCACGTATTTCGACCGGACCGTCGATCGAACGTAGACTACACAAATGTCAAGAAGGTTCTTGATGATGTTCTCCCGGCCACGCCAAATCTGGAGGCACCTTCACCAGGCCTATTCGTAGCACGGCAAGCACGTGTTCTCCCGCAATCTGACGCTCGCTGCGTCAAGCAGCCGCTGGCGGTCGAAGGGTGCCTACTACGCCATCCATCACATGCGGGCGATCGACGGGACCATCATCAACTTCGCTACCGAGTAAACTCCAAGATTGGGCGCGGCGTGTCGGCAATCCAGACGCGGACCTCCGACAAGAATTCTTTCGCATCCAGTCGGAGTTTGCGGAAATCATCCATCAAGATGTCCTTCGTACCTCGGTGCAGTTCTACCTCAGAAATCAACCTTCCAACAGTGACATCGACACAATGCTACAAATGCAGGATGACAATGCCCGTTCTTTCATGACTCCCACGATAGACGGCGGCTTCATCCACGCTCCGGTCCCTTGAGTCGAGTTGTCTAGTTCTAAAACATCGATTGGCTCATGTTGTAATTAAACTTTAATGAACTTGTAGTATGTCTCTTTGGTTTCGAGAGTTGTTCAACTTAGATGTAATCGATGCTATTAATGTCTTGCTTTTATCTTCCGATCGTTCTGTTGCATACTTATATGTTGCTTATGTATTGTCTGTGAATTGGTACTAACGTTTCGTTTGGCTAGTGCATAGCGATGCCGACATATGTCGTGTACAAGGGTAAGGTTCCCTGAGTCTACGATGACTGGGAGGAGTGTCGGAGACAGGTTCACCGATTCAGCGGTAACAGTTACAAAGGGTACACCACTAGGGCCGAGGCCGAATCTAGATACGCCCGCTATCTAGCGGGAGAGGAGGGAGCGTTGAGGAACCGGATGAAGACGAGTTTCATCGTGATGATGCTCATCGTGATGACCGCAGCTCTCTTCTATGTGATGGTAGTTTAGATGATCGATATCGACTTGTAATGTGAAGACAAACTCGCTACTCGCGGTCTCGAGACTTGTAATATAATGTTATATCTTTGTTCGGTCTTTTCAATTCGGAGACTAATATGATGAATTGTATTCGGAGACTAATATGATGAATTGTATTCAAAGACTAATCTTCTATTGTATTTGATGAATCTGTTGTTGATGTGTGCTGTCTATATTTTGTCAAATTATACATATTGTAACCTGTGCAAAAAACAGAAAATAAAAAAATAAAAAAAACCTAATATTCATACTAATGGTGCATCACATGACAGTGCGCCATTAGTATGACAGTGCATACTAATGACGCATCACCGGGTAGTGCGCCATTAGTATGCCGCGGTTACTAATGGCGCATCCAGAGGTGGTGCGCCATTAGTATGCCAAAGCACCTGGGTATACATGGCCCCTGGGAGGCATACTAATGGCGCACCCTGGCCTATACTAATGGCGCACCCGCGGTGCGCCATTAGTATACCAGATACTAATGGCGCACCAGGTGGTGCGCCATTAGTAAAAATTACTAATGGCGTGCTATTAATGGCGCACCACAGATGCGCCATTAATAGCCATACTAGGTGCGCCATTAGTAGGGGTTTTTCTAGTAGTGCCACTAACTTTAAGATCTTTTGAACATGATCTTCAACATCATGCTGGGGTCAAACCAGTCCGGCAATATTGCTGCACGGCTGTCGACCTGCGCTAGACACGTCGTCACTTTGTTGAGCCGAGCTCAACTTCTTCGGATCATCATCTCGGCAAGCCGAATAAGAGTGCGGCATCGCGAAGGATAAATCATCACCAACATCGCCGCCCCACGGATTACACAGAGCGGGCATACCGGCATCGCCGCACGGTCGCTTCATCAAGCCGGCATCGACCACGTCACGACCTGCATCGGCAGGGCCGCACTATTGCTTCTTCAAGCTGGTGTCCATCACGCCGACCTACTTCGACATCTCGGCTGGACCGGGGGCTTCGCCATCTCTTCATCAACCTACTCCGGACACTTCGGCGTCACTAGCCGACCAGGCAATGGGTGCGCGGATCGAGTCCCAATTTTGGGAATCACCTTCCTTCGGATTGCTACAACAAATAAACTAGATGCTATTAATACTAGTATTTCTTTTTTCTTGTTTGGGTTAATTTTTCCCAAGGAATTATTACTCTGGTTTGTCCATCATATGTACACAGGTCTATCAAATGGTGGCCGCATTATCGACGGTCGCATGATGGTTCGGTCAGTTTCCGTACATAGTCCGGCGAACGCCGCATCCGGAACTCGGACCGACCTGTGAATCCAGGCTTTGCCACGCCTTTATTGCATTACGCCGACGACCTGCATCGACATCGACTTCGGCGCCAGGCCATATTTCTTTTATTACTCACTTTGCATAAATTATTTATTATGCAACGATTTTTTTATTATCATTATTACTATTATCTCCGGTTTGCGCCATTTTTTGTGCACAAGAAAATGGTCCGGGGACTTCGGCGTCACTCTGCAGGTCTGCATTGACCGTGCTATGTCACCACTTCGGCGTGTCGAGCTCTCCGCTCCGCCACCTCGGGACCGGCTTGGGGGATGGAACCTTGTCCCGTATCAAGCTCGGACCGCGTCATCAATACCGAACATATTAACCAGCTAAGTAGCTTTCATGCTCAAAGCTTTAATTTCTAACTTGTGTTCGGTTCAACCAAGCATTATACTTTTTTAGAAAAATGTTGCTTGTAAATTTTTTTTCTTGTCCAAACTTTGTTTGTGACGCATAAATTCAAATACCCAATTCATTTGGGGGCTTCCTTCATAAAGCTTTTCCTCTTGCATATGATTATACGTGTACGGCTTCGTTCCTTGTTTGTGTATTACGGCACAATATGCACCATATTGACTTAAGCGATTTGCAAGCTGGGTTGCCTGGCTCCTGTGCTTACCCCTACGTTCCCGATTGTTCGGCTAGGGAGTAAAGGGAGCACCTCTGCGATTGTCAAGACCGGGTCCTCTGAGCTCTGACCTCAGACTGGGTGAAGCCGAAAGCTAGCGCTCTTATTGTTTTCAATCATGGTCGGCACACAACGGAACTCATGAGTACAAAAAATCTATTGAACAAGTCTTATATTAACAATGAGCACCGAAGAAAGGTATCGGTGGGGGTACTATTTTCTTCGAAGATGCTTCTTACACTTTATCAGTAATATAGCATAAGTTCCCTGAGCGCGTTTTGTCTGTTACAACCTTATGACCTGATTGCCTGGTTATTGGAAACACCGTCGATATTCTCGACAGATGGAGTACATAACACTTTTCGGTCCTTGACCGAAGAGGGAGAAGCCGACGGTCGGTTAAGACGCGTTTAAAGTTCGGTTGAATATAGATATGATATAAGTACTTCGGTACATGCAATCATTCTTTTACCCAAGTCACTTGGGTGCTCTTAAATTTATATGAGCCGTTTTATAATAAGTGTTTTTCTTCTTAGTCGTTGCAGAGTTATTATTATTATTTATCACCCCTTTTCTCGACACGAGTGTGCGGTCACTAGCCGGGGAGCCTAATTTCTCTCTCAAAACCGCTAGAGTTTAGTTTTCTAAACTCGCCTAATGAGAAGTACTCCGCCTTCGGGATGGGAGACTGAAGCCGTAGGCTGACCCGCTCGAAGTCTTGAGATAGGATGTGTCATGTTAAAGCAAGGCAGAAGCACCTTTTTTTCTAAAGTTCAATTTTCGGATTGGCATCGAACACTTGATCTTGTTCGGACGTCATGTTTTTACTGACGTTTTTTGGTTTTCCAAGCTTTTGGCACTTTTAAACTATTTGTGTGTTTTCAGCACAAGTCTCGCAGTGCAACGCCGGACACCTTTAGAGATTCTGCAAAAACATTCTCGGATATTGCTATATTTGCATCAGTTTCGAATTATGTCTTCGGTCAATAGTTGGGTTGCCCGGCTCCCGCGCTTGCCTCCTATGTTCCACTTTGTTCGGCTAGGTGTGCAAAGGGAGAACCATTGCGATTGTGCTTCCAGCTCGCATGGTCAAGCACCTCAGTGGAGAAAGCCGAAAACTGACTGTCACAATAGGTGTAAACTAGTCAGCGATCTGATGACTATATTAAATGACGGGCCATTCATAACATTGGCCGAAGTGTTTCCGGCTTGGCCTCGACTGTCGCCGAACACTACCGGGGGCTAGTAACTGGCCTCCCAAACTAAATCCTCAATATTTTTCTCTTACATTGGAGCTGAGGTTTCATGATCATGCTTAGCATGACAACCCAAAGAAAGGAACCGATAGCGGGACTATTTTCTTTGGAAGACATTTCTTCTGTTAAATAGTAATATAACATATCTCTCTGCGTACCTTTGTTCATAAAACCGTATGGCTAGATTGCCTTGTTTATCGTAAATCTTTGCCCTCACAAAGGCTTTATAAAGTAGGACAAACACTCCTCGGCTATTAGCCGAGGAGGTGGAAGCCGATGGTCGGTCAACAAAGTTTCGTACAATGCGGATCCGAGCATTAATGACATAAAAGTACTTGGATACATAAAGTCATTACACATAATTTGTGATTTTACTATGGATATCAATCCTTAATTCGGCCACCCGTGCCCGCATTAAGGCTCGGGGGCTACTCGGCTTCGTGCTTATTATTTACAAATATTAAAGGGGTACATCGATCCCCTGATCTGGTGTTGCCACCCGACCAGTGTCTCGGGGGCTACAACATTGCGTGTCCAATGCAGAAAATTTTAAGTGTAATACAGTCTCCGAGGAGATTTTGATCCTCAGGTTGGTCGGCTGCACCCAACCTGAGTCTTGAGGACTGAGCATGCCGCTTTTTGTGTCCCGAAGTATTCTGCCGAGCTAGGACTTGATCCTCAGACCGATTTTGCAAATCAGCCTGAGTCTCAGCAGCTACGGGGATCAGCGGTCGTATGTCATCCTTCATGTGCATCTCGGGTTTTAGACCGATACCCACCTTGAGGGCTACTGGCTATCACTAGTAGAAAAAGGGGCTATCGTTGAGGCCTGTTTTGCCCATTAGTCCCGGTTCAATCCAGAACCGAGACTAATGTGAGCATTATCCTGTTCGTGAGCCCGGGGGCCGGCCGACCCACGTGGGCCATTGGTCCCGGTTCGTCCGTACCTTTTGGTCCCGGTTGGTGGGACGAACCGGGACCAATGGGCTTCGCTCTGGCCCACCACTATTGGTCCCGGTTGGTGGCATGAACGGGACCAAAGGCTTCCCTTTAGTCCCGCTCATGCCACCAACCGGGACCAATAGTGCTGCCTATATATAGCCCCTCGCTCAAGAGCAGAGCACACTGCTTTCTTTTTTTCGGCCGAGGGGAGGGGCTTGGTGGTGCTCTAGCTCACCTCCTATGCACACAAGGTGTTCGATGGAATGCCCGAGCCACACTACTTAAGCTTTCTCCTCTCAAGCTCGACCTCTAACCTCCATTTTCCTCAATATTTGTCTAGGTTTAGCGGTCCGTCACGCCCGTCCCGTCTTCACCGCCGTCGATCACCAGCGCCGATCTCATCGCCAGCACCACCGTGGTGAGCCTCTTGTTCTTATCTTCTTTCGAAAGGAAAAATATTCTTACTTGTATTATTTTCTTACTTTTATTATTGCATCTTATATAGTGCGATGGTTTTGGTATCCGCCCCGTCGGCCCTCGTCCCTGTCTATGATTCGGATGTGGTATATATTATCTTTTCATAACTATTGGTTCATTTATTGTTTATGAAAATTATGCCGACCAACATGACATAGATTTTATTTATCTAGGAGGTTGTTGAACCGGAAATTCCAACCGACCCTATTGTCGAGAGGTTAAATTTAGTTGAAGAAGAAAACAATTTCTTGAAGGAAAAAATAAAAAAACTTGAGGAGGAGAAGATGATATTGGAGTTGCATGTTGCGGATGTCGTCGATGATCACAAGATCAAGATGGATGCAATGCGGTTGAAGATGAGAAAGATTAGAAAATATGCCATTCATACCGAGGCTTGGTATCATTATGCCGTTGGATCAGTTGTTACCTTGGTTGCGATTATGATCGATTTGTTTTCACATTGAAATGTTTTACATAGTTTCAATGTATGGTTTAATTAATTTAGATGCTCTGCAGAGCTTTATGTTGTTAGATGAGAACTATGTATGTACTTTGGTTTTATGTGATGATGAACTTCTATTAATTTTGTCACTTAATTATCAATTCATGATGTTCTGTAATGATTTTTAACACACTTAATTATATATAATGCACGCAGATGAACCGGCAATGGATGTACGGTGATGACACACCTCCGAGTACATTAAGGGCGTGCATGCTTTTCTCAAGTGGCTGAGGCAAACAAGCAGAATGGTTTTATGTGTTGTCCATGCCCTATATGTGGGAATACGAAGTCTTACTCTGACCGGAAAATCCTTCACACCCACCTGCTTTACAAGGATTTCATGCCACACTATAATGTTTGGACGAGGCACGGAGAAATAGGGGTTATGATGGAAGACGGCGAGGAAGAAGAGTACGATGACAACTTTGTGCCCCTGAATACGGTGATGCTACTGAACATCAAGTTGCACTGACGATGAGCACGATGGTGCTGCAACGGGCGGCTGCTGAAGATCAAGATGAACCGACGATGTGCCCCATGATGATGATCTCCGCCGGTCATTGTCGATGCAAGGACACAATCGAAAGTCAAAAGGAGAAGCTGAAGTTCGATCGCATGTTAGAGGATCACAAAAAGGGTTGTACCCCAATTGCGAAGATGGCAACACAAAGCTCGGTACCGTACTCGAATTGCTGCAAGGGAAGGCAGAGAATGCTGTGCTGATAAAGGATTTGAGAAGCTACTGAAAATAATGAAGAAGAAGCTTCCAAAGGATAACGAATTGCCCGACAGTACATACGCAGCAAAGAAGGTCGTATGCCCTCTAGGATTGGAGGTGGAGAAGATACATGCATGCCCTAATGACTGCATCCTCTACATGGTGCCTACAAGGATCTGAACGCATGCCCGGTATGCGATGCATTGCGATATAAGATCGACGAGATGACCCTGGTGATGTTGACGGCGAGCCTCCCAGAAGAGGGTTCCTGCGAAGGTGATGTGGTATGCTCCTATAATACCACGGTTGAAACGTCTGCTTGAAACGGAAAGCATGCCAAGTTGATGCGATGGCACAGTGAGGACCGTAAGAAAGGCGGAAGTTGAGAGCACCCGCGACGGGTCGCAGATGGAGAAAAATCGAGAGAAATATCGGGATGAGTTTGCAAAGGACCCAAGGAACGTATAGTTTGCTTTAAGCGCGGATGGCATTAATCCTTTCGGGAGCAGAGCAGCAATCACAGCACCTGGCCCGTGACTCTATGTATGTATAACCTTCCTCCTTGGATGTGCATGAAGCGGAAGTTCATTATGATGCCGTTCTCATCCAAGGCCCTAAGCAACCCGGCAACGACATTGATGTGTACCTAAGGCCATTAGTTGAGGAACTTTTACAGCTGTGGAATGGAAGCGGTGTACGTCGTGGGATGAGCACAAAAGGAGGAATTTGACCTAAAGGCGTTGCTGTTCGTGACAATCAACGATTGGCCCGCTCTCGATAACCTTCGGGACAGACAAACAAGGGATACCACGCATGCACGCACTGTTTACTTGACACCGATAGTATATACCTGGGAAGCTGCAGGAAGAATGTGTACCTGGGCGAGGCAGATCACCGGAAGAAGCCCGCCATGCGTACCGGTGATCACGTACTTGCTATGGTCAATGATACCATGCCAACTTTGTAACGCACGAGTATGATACCATTGTCCGTTTTGTTCATGAACATGCTATGCCAACTTTGAGAACCTCGCCAACCGAAGGGCGCTCACACCGGTTTATAAGCCCGTCCCTCTACGCCTTGTTGAGCTCACAAACTTGTGATTCACACAAATTTCAAAGAATTCAAATTTTATAAAACTAATGGCACAAACAGAAAGTTTATAATTGTTCTAAAACAAATGGCACTAACAGAAAGTTTATAATTTTGCTGACCTAAAAGCAAAACGAATTAAAAAATAAAGCAAAAACCAAAAGAAAATAAATAATGCAGGAAACAAAACAAAAAACTTGAAAAAAAATAATAATAGCAACAATAAGCATTTTGTTGTAAGTAGAAACAAAATAAAATAAATAAAGCAACAAAGAAAACAAAAAAAGTGCTTTTGAATTTTAAAACTAATGGCACAAACAGAAAGTTTATATTTTTCTAAAACTAAAAGAACTAACAGAAAGTTTATAATTTTGCTGACCTAAAAGCAAAAAGAATTAAAAATAAAGCAAAAACCAAAAGAAAATAAATAATGCAGAAAACAAAACAAAAAACTTGAAAAAAATAAAAATAGCAACAATAAGTATTTTGTTGTAAGTAGGAACAAAATAAAATAAATAAAGCAACAAAGAAAACAAAAAAAGTGTTTTCAAATTTTAAAACTAATGGCACTAATAGAAAGTTTATATTTTTTCTAAAACTAAAAGCAAAAAGAAATAAAATATAAAGCAAAAAAAACTGCCACCTACTAGGCCCTCACGGCCTGAATACGACTAGAAACCCTACACGGGCCAGGATTCAGGCCCGCAGAGGCCCAATAGGCCCACAGGCAGTAGCATGATTAGGCCCGAAAACCTGCATTAGAGAGGAGCTCGAAAGGGGACGCACACCAGCGCTTATAAACCAGTGCCAGCGCCCTTCAACTAGCGAGGTGGGACTAAATATTTGGATTCGGGGCAGCACATGCCTTTGGTCCCGGTTGGTGGCACCAACCGAGACTAAAGGGGGGTTTAGTCCCAGTTGGTGCCACGACACAGGACTAATGCCCCTTTAGTCCCGGTTGGTGCCACCAACCGGACCAAAGGTCGCGCTTCCCGCCTTTGGGCTGCTGAAATTTGGCCTTTGGTCCCGGTTGGTGGCTCCAACCGGGACTAAAGGGGGCATTAGTCCCGGACCAATGCTCTTTCTATATAAGCAAGACTTGTGAAATTTTCACATCTCCCTCGCCTCCCTAGCCAGTTGCCCCCGCCGCCAGGCTGCCCAAATCACGCGCTCCTGGTCGCCGTCGCCGCCTCCGGCCGCCATCCCCGTCTCCCGTGCCCCTGCCCAGCGCCCGAGCCCACGCCGCCGCCGCCCGTGCCCTGCCCGTCCCGAGCACGCACGGCCGCGCCCTGCGCCCCCCACGCCCGCCGCCGCCCGTGCCCCTGCCCGTCCACGCGCCCCTGCGCCCCCGCCCGCCGCCGCCCCATGCCCTGCGCCCGCCCGCCCGCCTCTCGTCGCCGGCGGCCGCCCCACTGCCGCCCTGCCTCGACGCCGCCTCCTCCCCCGTTCGGTCCGGCTCCGCGACCCCTTTCCTCCCTGTCCCCTCGTCCTCTTCATAAAAAAATTTCATATAATTTTTTAGGCAGATTTTGTTCATGTATATATGTTCATTATATGTTCATAATATGGATGATATATGCATGCTTTTTAGGCAGATTTTATATGTTCACTATATTTTCACAATTTTTAGGCAGATTTTATATATGTTCATTATATGGATGGATGGATGATTTATATGTTTATATGGATGGATGGATGATTATATGATTTATATGTTTATATGGATGGATGGATGGATGATTATATCATTATATGTTCATAATATGGATGATGTATGCATGCTTTTTAGGCAGATTTTATATGTTCATAATTTTTAGGCAGATTTTATATATGTTCATTATATGGATGGATGGATGATTTATATGTTTATATGGATGGATGGATGATTATATGATTATATGTTCATTATATATGTTCATTATATGGATGGATGGATGGATGGATAATTTTTAGGCAGATTTTAGATTTTTAGGCAGATTTTAGAATTTTTGTGTATGTATGTTATGTTTATATGTATGTATGTATGTTCATATGTATGTATGTTTATATGCAAAGCATATGCAAAGAAAATGTATGAATGGTCATATGCAAAGAAAAATGTATGTATGGTCATATGCAAAGAAAATGTATGTATGTATGTTCATATGAAAGAAAAATGTATGTATGTATGTGTTCATATGCATATGCAAAGAAAATGTATGTTCATATATATGATGATATGTCCATATAAAAGGAAAATAAGAAGAGGAAGAAAGGAGAAGAAGAGGAGAGGAAGAAGAGGAGAAATAAATAAGAAGAGGAAAAAGAAGAAAAGAGAGAGAAGAAGAAAGGAATAGAGAGAATAAGAAAAATAGAAAAATTCTATTTTTCTTCTTGTCTTCTATTCCTTTCTTCTTCTCCTTTTTTTTCTATTTTTCTTCTTCTCTCTATTCTTTCTTCTTCTCCTCTTCTTTTCTTCTTTTTTTCTTCTTCTTCCTTCTTCCTTCTTCCTCTTTTCTTCCTTTTCCTTATTTTCCTTTCTCGAGGGATAAGAAGAAAAGAAGAGGAGAAGAAGAAAGAAAGGAATAGAGGAGAAAGAATAAACTTTGACACGAGGGGGGGGGGGTACCGATACCCCTCCCGATAACATTATTTTCCCATGTATATGTATGTTGCGTCGTTGTCGATATAACGAGGGTGTCGAGGATCGCCGAGTGGTCTAGGGTCGGGAACTAGGGTAGAGGGTCGAGGGTCATTAAGGGGTCAAGGGTCGAAGGTTTCAGGGTCTAGGGTTCCTATAGTGTCAAAGTATTGAAGAAATCCATCGCTTCATCATTAGCCGGAAGTAACCATGGCATGATGGTACGAAGTCCTCCAAAGTTGTTCTGGAATGGAGTCCCGGATAGGATAATTTGCCTTTTGCTGAACTTTGTACCAAAAGCGAATTATCCTATCTGAACTCCGCTCCAAAACAACTTTGGAGAGCTTCACCATCATGCACCTGTTACTTTCGCCTAATGATGAAGACATGGTTTTGTTGAATCCTTTGACACTAGGCAACCTCCCGACCCTCGGCGATCTTGACCCCTTGACCTCGACCGCTCGGCGATCCACGACCCTCTACCCTACTTGTGGGACATAGATGTACTGTTCAGCGCCGACCCCCTCCCCATAGCTTCAACACGTGGGGGGGTCGATACATACGTACCCCTCCTAGCTTGAAGCGATCTCGAGGCCACCCCTAACCCTTGAAGCGTTGTCGAGGCCACCCCAAACCCTAGAGAAGCAGCGTCGAGGCCACTAATATGATTCCTTATTGTGATTAGCTAGCTAGTTCTCGTTGGCACTAATATATCCATATCTGTCATGTTTGAATAATAATTGCCATGTTGTAAATATTTGTAGAAACTATGGACACCCCCCGAGACGAAGCACAAGAAGCGTTGTTGAGGGACATAATCGCACACGGAAGTGATGCCGTCTCCTCGATGATGTTTCTCAACGTCGATAATGATGGTCTGGAAGGAGAGGGTGAAGAAGCAGCTGGCTATGATTTACATGGCTCCGATGACCCAATGCTGGTGCAAGAAGTAGACCGTGAGGACGGCTCCGGTGATCACCAAACCGAGTCCGGCCAGGTATATATATTAGTTAAGCCTGTGCTGACTAGCTCTCGTCTTTGTTTTGGTATATATATATGTACACATATTAATTAACTCTCATCTTTGTTCTTTTTTCTAGCCCTCCGGATCGAGCACAACCGGTAAAGAGACGAGGCCGAAGAAAAGTTGAGCTCGGATGAAAAGTTTGAGATCATACAAATCGCGTGACGGCCAACCGATTGAACCCTACCGGACAAAGAAGGCATTTGTTGCTCGGTCAAGGGTTCGGTTAGGGACAAGATCCCGATCAGCGTCCACCAATGGTATAAGCCTAAGAACGAAGACCACGAGGTGTCTTGTGTTAATGATATGCAGAAAAATGATCTTTGGACTTAGCTGAAGTCAAATTTTACCCTACCGCCAGAGGATGATCCGGAGAAGCCAGTAATAGAGCCATTAATCAAGTCTTTTGCTCTTAAGAAGATGGCAGAACTATTCAGGAATTGGAAGAAAGACCTCAATACGTGGGTCGAAAAAATGAGACACCAGAATTCACGGCAAATATGAGAAGATCGAGAGATGATGGCCCGCATTTGTGGCCTACAAGACATCGGAAAAGAGTAAAAAGATGTCAGCGACAAACAAGAGAAATGCTGCGAAGAAGAAGCTTCATCATCGCATGCGGGTCGGTGGCTACCTCATAGCCCGCCTAAGTGGGCCAAGGCTGAGAATGATCTGCTTGATAAAGGGATCGAACCGAGACAATGAACTGGCCAGACCGTTGCGGACTTGGTTCTTGAGGCGGCGGATCCTTGGACCCTATAACGGGAAGTGCATTTGGACGGACGAACAATTGGACATACCAGTCAAGAGGCTTAAGCATTATATCGAAGCAGCGCAGCAAGGGAAGTTCGTTCCAGACAGGGAGAAGGACGAGCTCACAATGGCCCTCGGGAATCCTGAGCACCACAGGCGGACACGAGGCACGCCAGCTCCCTTTCGTGGAAGGCTGGATTTCGGACGCAGGGGTTATAAAACCCATGAGAGGTGGAAGAAACTGGAGCAGAGCCTAATGCAGGCGCTGCGAAAGGGTAATGTGGCTAGAGGAACGAGAAGAGGAATGAGAAGCAGCCGATCACAACAAACGACCTGCGAAGCTTCCCCGGCTACCCGCCATCTCAGCGGAGAAGCAGCGTGGCTTCCACCGAGCTGCTTCAGCCAGAGCAACATGCCTTGACGGCTCCTGCCAGCTATCCCGTGGATGCTATCACGGATGCTGAAAGTTGCCACCTTATGGCGCAATGGAGCAATTTAAAGGTCAAGGCGGCTGTTGGCTCTGTTTATCCCACTAAACCCGACTCAACTTTTCACTGCCGGCCGATTCCAGAAGGATATGCTAAGGTGATGGTCGATGAAATAACGGAGGGATTTGAGGAGCTCCGGCTTGACCACCCTACCGGTGAAGGGGAGTAGTGGCTGGGTTCTGCTCTGAAGACTCCATGCCTATGGCGGAAGGATCTCATCAACCTTCCGAACTGGACGCCTCCGCCTCCTCCTCCTCCTCCGGCGAGTCAGGGCACTCCGCCTCCTCCACCGCCTCCTCCTCCTCCTCCTCCGGCGAGTCAGGGCACTCCGCCTCCTCCACCGCCTCCTCCTCCGGCGAGTGACGATCAGGGCACTCGGCCGGCTCCTTCTCCGGCGCGTGGCGGCACTCCGTCTCCTTCTCCGCCTGCACCGGCGCGTCCGGCAGCCAGCCTCCTCCTTCTCCGCCTCGTCGGCAAGGCGGAAGAGACCCGCCGCCGCTCCGGCTGCTCCGGCGTCGTAGTCCTTCTCCTCCGCCTCGTAAGCAAGGAAAGAAGACATCCGCTCCGCCTGCTCTGCGGCGTCTAGCAGTACAGCCAAAGGCGGGAGGAGATACATATTCGGTCCTTCTCTCAAGACTCGGAGAAGTTACCGTCGAGAGGAGCGAGGAGGAAAAGCAAAGATCGCGCAGACCGAAGTGGATGACTGGTTTCAAGGGTTGAAAGCAAAGAGACATCCACCTCCGGAGGAAAGGTAGATCCGGTCAAAGCGAAGCGCACTCTGCTGCCCGACAAAACCACCCAAGTCTCCGCCAAAGGCAACTATGAGCGCATTATTGGAAAGGCATTTGTCGGCGGAGAGATCGGGAAGTCTGTCAATGATCAAAGGATGAAAGAACGACGAGCTGGGAAACAAATTGCCCAGCTCGGCGAACAACGAAGAATCGTGCCCCCGCTCAAGGTGCCTGCTAGCGACATCGTCGATCCGATGATGGTGCCCGGTTATGGCAATCCTGAAGATTACTTGCCCGACGATGTACAATTTGATTTCTTGGAGGTGCAGATACAAAGATACGATGTACGGAAGCCTCTCGTCAAAGATGAAAGCTCTCTAACAACGATGATCGAAGATTGCATGATTGGTACATGAAAACCTGCAAAGAGTCGAGGGAGGAATACTTTGTATTTGAGAGTTAAAGGAGCATGACCTCCTTGGAATTGAACTGTTGCCTATTCCATTTGAGGAGTTCTATCAGTTTTCAATCAATTGGCCCTCGATAAAGCAACGGTCACCTGCTACTGTCTGTAAGTAGTACTACTTCTGTCATTAAGTATCTCTATATAACTCAGCTCTTTCATTGCATGTATTTATAAATATCCTCACTATATTATGCAGATTGAAGATCGCAGAAATGAAGAAAAAACAAGTGGGTGATATTGGGTTCATTAACACATATCTCATCGATGCAAATGAGGTTAAATATCGTGCCAAGGAAACCGAGGCCAACTTGCTACGATCGTTGGAAATAAATGAACACAAAAATACAATACTCTTTCCTTACAACTACACGTGAGTGTTACTGTCTTGTGGCATATTCGGTTTCCCTTATTTAGTCCAGGTTATAGAAATGTAATATTGATGAGTTATGCATGCGTGCGCAGGTTCCACTATATTCTCCTAGAGATTAAGCTTGAGCTGGGAGTAGTAACTATCTTAGACTCGAGACGAGAAGATCCCAAGGAGTATGCGGAAATGACTGAAATGCTCGAGAAGTAAGTTAAATCGATCATTATCCACCATATCAGCAACTTTGTTCATTTCTGATATCAAGTAATTGTTTTCTTTGTATGGCAGGGCTTGGGAAAATTCACCAAAAAGCTCGGGACTACCAAGAAGCTGCAATTTAGACACCAGTAAGTACTATATAGTAGCATATTCCACGCGCATCTCCTAGTGATTCAAGCGCTAGTTTCATCAATACCATTTAGCATGTGCTTGCTAATTATCAGTTTGATTGACCTTTGTTTCTTGTAAAGTGGTTGTGGCAGGAACAAGGGAATGATTTCTGTGGATACTACGTTTGCGAGTCCATCCGCCACACGACCTGTGAGAGGGGCTACTCCGACAAACAATTTGAAGTGCGTAAATAAAAATATTCACAATTTTATTTTATTACCATCATTTGTGTTGAGTTTCATTCATTCATATATATATATATATATATATATATATATATATATATATATATATATATATATGTATGTATGTATTGACCCCTTCTTAAAATTAGATGTTTGAAGCGGGATGAACTCCTAGCACCAGATCACATGCGAGCAATTCAAGAGGAATTGGCGGCATTCTTTCTTGACTATGTGATCGCTGAAGGCGGGAATACTATGTGGACCACGCGTCCGTATTGTAAAAGATAATTATTGTATATATGTAGCGGTAGTGTCGGATAGATATACGAGAACTTGTTGTTCACCAATCTCTCGGAGAAGGAGAGGTGGTCGATATCACTTCTCTCTGTATGCATATATATGTTCATGACGATCTTATGTTTGCTTAATTACTAGCTAGCTAGCATGTCTAGTTAGTCCTCTCTATACGTATGTATAGTACGTAGCATCGACCAAGCACGGACAAAAGAAAGGACACTTTTCTCTATTAATTAGCTAGCTATAGCACAATATATGAAACACCTAAATTAACCCCCAAAACCCCCAACCCCCCTTTGAAAACAAACAAAACCAGAGCCAAAGAAATGCTGACGTGGATGCCTATTGGTCCCGGTTGGTGCCACCAACCGGGACCAAAGGCCCTCTACTGAGCTCAGCGGACAGGCCACGTGGAGGCCCATCTGTCCCGGTTCGGATAGAACCGGACTAAAGGGTGAGGGTATTAGTACCGACCCTTTAGTCCCGGTTCATGAACCGGGACTAAAGGCCCTTATGAACCGGGACTATAGGTCCTTTTTCTACTAGTGTATGTATCTCGGCAGAGAATAAACTGCACCAATAAAAAATATTGACAAAATTCGGCCCACATTCGGGGTGGTGCACCACCTCGGAAGCAATCCGGCATAAAGCTCGGACGCTAGTGGCTGGCTCCATAGAGGGCATTTCCGGCATTAAGCTCGGCTAAACTCCTTCAAACTTCTTTGAACCAAGGTGATTTACGACATCCCGGATACATAATCCGGCGTTGGAGCTCGGATACAGTCCGGCGTTGGAGCTCGGATACATAGTACGGCATTGGAGCTCGGATACATTCCGGCATTAGAGCTGGGAAGCGGTCCGGCGTTGGTGCTCGGCTGCAAAAGATACCTCAAATGCAGTCCGGCGTTGGAGCTCGGACGCAAGAGGACGCTGCCGCCCGGGAACAACTTCAAACCCGAGGTATGGCATAAAAATAACAAGGCACTGATAAAGGCCGGAAACTTAAAGGGGCTCCTCGGATAACCGACGTGTAAACTCGTCGAATGCATTTCGGCGATCCTCAAGATCGAAGATGAGAAGATTTGTTGAACCAGTTTTCAATGCCGATGACTGAAGATGAGGAACAGTTCGGAAGAATCGAGGAGCGTCCCCAACTTGAAGACCGGTTCAGGGGGCTACTGACGGTGTCCTGGACTAGGGGGTACTCACCATGTCGTCTCCCGATCAGTTGGATTGGGCCGAGGATCCCCATGGCCGTATACTCATGGGCCAGTCCGGACAGTTGCCACATACAAGGAAGATTCCACAAGACTTGGCGATCAAGACAAGGACTCCTCCCCCACCGGCGTATTCGGCTAGGACTCTTGTTATCCTAGGCCTCTGGTGCATTATATAAACCGAGGCCAGGCTAGTCGATAGATATACAACAATCATACCATAGGCTAGCTTCTAGGGTTTAGCCTCTCTGATCTCGTGGTAGATCTACTCTTGTACTACCCATATCATCAATATTAATCAAGCAGGAGTAGGGTTTTACCTCCATCGCGAGGGCCCGAACCTGGGTAAAAACATCGGGTCCCTCGTCTCCTGTTACCATCTGCCTAGACGCACAGCTCGGGACCCCCTACCCGAGATCTGCCGGTTTTGACACCGACAACGTCCATCGCTACATGGCTGCTATGGACGACGTCAGGTTCTCCACTACTTGGCATGTTCTCTGGGCAGATGACCGACGATATGATCCTATGATGGTTCCGTCTCTTTGGGTGTCCACCGCCCGCGCCCCAGGAACCGCGAGTGGCACCCTAGATTCTTCTGTAGTACTCGATCTTTATTAGGTACCTAGCCAGTGATGTATTCGATATATAATATTCGAGACGATGTATTCGAGATTATATATATTATTCGAGACGATGATGTATTCGAGATTATGTACTATATGATTCAGTTTTTCCTTATTGATTGCATCCATGCATTGTAATTTGAATACTAAATTGCTTTATATTTCTTCTGTATTAGTTAAGTAAAAGCTATGGTGGACAATACCTGAAGAGAGAGAGAAGAGGAATTGTTCGACATCATACGCAGCCCTGGCAGGCTAGATGATGTGAATGAAGCAGATGACGGCTCCCAATATCTGAATAATACCGGAGAGGGTGATGAAAAGATATTCGATCTCGATGACCGAGCTGATGAAGTCATGAACTATGATTCTGATTATGATGATGACACAAATAATGTTTATGATGACATAGACAAAGCTGTTCTTCAAATAACAAAGACTACCGGCGAGGTATATTTATATAAGCAGGCATCATGGTGATCGATCATCACATGTTTTCAGCCCTCTGGATCGAGCAAATATGCTTCTACAGACAGCAAGACAAAGCGAGGCCCGGGCAGAAAGTTGAAGGATGGTGTCAAGTACAACATCGAATCCACCAAACCTAGTGGCGAACCCCTCACGCCTAAGAACATTGCGAACAAGTGGACTCGTCAGTGCGGAGTTCTTGTGAAGGACAAACTCCCGATCTCCATTCAAGAATGGAAAGAGCCAAAGAATAAACGTCCAGGTGTTACTTGGGTCGACGACAGAGCCAAAAAAGACCTTTGGGAATCTCTGATGGAACATTTCACCCTACCAGATCATTTCACTGAAGAAGATGTGGAGAATGTCAAGGGCGCCGCTCTTAAGAAGATGGCAATTGCATTCAACACCCACAAGAAAACTGTATGGGCCAACTACCTCGCTGCAGAAAGGAAGACTCCAGAATTCACGGGAACACTAGAGAAGCAAAGAGAACACTGGGACGATTTCGTGAAATTCAAGGATTCAGAATTATCTAAGGAACGGTCGATAAAAAACAAGGCCAATGCCGCAAAAAAGACGCAGTTCCATAGGCTGGGTCCAGGTGGCTACGCAGTGGGAATGCCTAAGTGGGATAAGTCTGAGCAAGAGATGGAGGATGTAGGGGTCACTCCGGTTACTAGGAGCTGGCCTCCCGGGTGCAGAACTTGGTTCTATACACATGGGGGGCGTTGGACCCGAAGACAGGCCTGGTTTCGCAGAAGGCAAGTCCAAAAGGAGCCGAACAAAAGATACTTGACGCAATAGAAGAAGCTCGAAGGGGGGTGTTCACGCCCAACAGAGAGAACGACGAGCTTACGCGCGCCCTGGGAAATCCTGAACACCCGGGAAGAACACGAGGCAAGGGCGTTATTCCCTGGTATGAGGGCTTTTCAAAATAGAACGAGGACTACAGGACCCGTGCAAGAAAGAATATGGAGGAGGAGAAGAAGAGGAAGCTGGAGGAGGAGCAGAGGAAGCAGGACGCAGAACGCCTTCAAGGCCTAGAAGCAAGGCACGCGGACTTGGCACTCAAATTCAAGGAGCAGCAGCAGCAGCAGATCGACTCACTTAGCCAGGAAAGGGGGTCTCAGCAGCGGCAACAGCAAGCGGATGATCGTCCAGCATTGGGTAGCACCATCCCATCCATGCCGAGAAACAGCGTTGGTTCTGCCCCGGGCGACACACTGCTTGATACATACCCTGTGGATGACATCATAGAGAAAACTAACTGTGAGCTACACTCCAAAATGAAGAACATATCCATGAAGGTGGCGGACGACGTTGCTTTTACAATTACCCCCGAAGCAACCTTCCATTGCATCCCGATTCCAGAGGGCTATCCTCGTGTCTTGGTTGATGAAAGTGGTGAACCCATATTCGGGGCTACAACTTGACATTCCTGGAGGTGAAGACGAGCGCACACTGGGAGAGGCCATACATCGTATCATCCTATGGAGAAAGGAGTGCATCATCTTTCGAAGTCCACCGACACCGTGTCGTCTGCCGACTCCTCCTTGAAGTCCGCCACCGAGTCAGCAGACTCCCGCTCCTCCAAGTCCACGAACACGTGAGCCGACTCCTCCTTGAAGTCCGCCACCTCCTCCAAGTCCCCGAACGCGTGAGCTGACTCCTCCGGTTTCAAGTCCGGCACAACGTTAGGCCACTTCTCCGGTTTCAAGTCCGGCATCGTGTCAGGCCACACCTCCTGCTTCAAGTCCGGCACATCGTCAGGCCAGTTCTCCTGCTCCAACTCAGCCACGTCAGCCGTCTCCGCCGTCTCAGCAATCGCAGAAGAGACACGCCACAGCTATGGTGCGCAGCGGTACGAGTCGAGGTAGTTCAGGAAGTACATGCGGAGACAAGCGATATAAATATGGTCCAAGCCTCGCTCCTCTTCCTCAGAGGCCTTACGACATGACCGAGAAGCAAAACACAACCATAGTGCAGGCCCAAGTAGACGCCCATTTTGCACCGAAACAGGCACCACCGCCAAGGGAGAAAGTGCCTGAGGAAAAGATTGGCCACTTCATTCGTATGGCTAAAGCACCAGCTCCCAAGCTTGTTGACTCAGACTATGAGCGCCAAATCAGGAAGTCACGTCGAGCACGACTACAGAAGGAAGCGAGCTCGAGCTCGAGCCAACAAGCAGCGGGCAAAAAATGCGGGAAAACCATTCCCCAGCTGGGAGAACAGGCGCCACAATCGATCCCCCCGCTTGTTGTGCCAACAACACATGAGAGGAGGCCGCGCACCCAATATTATTGTGGGCAAACCGTTAACGTTCCCCAGCTAGGCGATGTGGTAATAACGAAGGAGCATATAATGCAGGCTGAAATGCTCAAGATATCTGTTGGACAACTCCTCGAAATTGAGCCCATGTCTCCACTTAGAGAGGAGGAAATAAAACGGAAATATGTCCGGGGCCAACCTTTGGTCGAGCCAGACAAGGTCAAGAACTTCCCAACGAGAATGTATGAATTGCATCAATGGTACATGAATATTACCAAGATTTCCAATCAAGAGTCCCTCATGGTGAATGTCAAGGCGGAGCATTACTTCCATGAGAAAGCTCTGTGCGTTGAGTATTCAGAACTATTTCAGTTATACAATCAAGACGCACTCGACAAATCTATCGTCAGTTGCTATTGTCTGTAAGTGATTTCTTTCGGTAATTTTTGATCAATCATTACATGTAATTATCCTCACTATATATTCTTTTCTGTGGTATTATAGGCAGGATGAAGATGTATGAAATGAAAAATCTGGACGCTATGGCATTGGGTTCATTGACCCAAATACCATTAATGAGTACACATGGAATCTTGCAACTTCTCAAGAAAGTGTAGAGGAAAGCATGCTAGAGTTCTTGAAGCGCCTCAATACCAATGAAGGTATACTACTTCCTTACAATTTCCTGTGAGTCACACTGTCTTGTAATTAATACAAATTCTGTTTTTTCTTACTAGCTAGCTAGATGTTAATAAGTAAGTGTATACGGTTTACGATGGTTGATTAATTTTATGCACATGCCCGCTTAATTAAGACATGCAAACGTGTGCGCATGCATTTTCCACTGGATCTTGTTAGACATTAAAGTTGACAAAGGAACAGTTGAAGTACTGGACTCACTACTTAAAGAAGATAAAGACTACACCATCATGAAGGGGATAGTCAACAGGTAATTTCAATCATTATTAACTATATCTCGGCCTATTATTAGTTCGTCATTTCCTGATATGAACTATTTAATAACCCCTTTGTTGATTTTCTTTGCCGGCGGGCAGGGCTTGGGTAAAGTTCATCAAGCTGACTCCAGGCAAATGGCCAAAAAAGTTGTTTTGGCATCGACCAAAGGTAAGTACTTAAGTAGTACTAGCTAGCTACCATCTCTTCAATTCTTGTTTCAATACCATTAATTAATTATCATGCTTGATTAATCATTATCTGATTCAATTCCATTCTCGTAAAGTCCCTGAAGCAGGCGTCGGGGAATGATCTATGTGCACTCTACGTTTGCGAGAACATTCGCATGATGGCGTCCGAAAGGAGCAGATCTCAAAGACAGGACCGGGTAAGTTTGTCAGAACACTATTCACACCATTATCGATATCTTGTCACACAAGTAATACGCATGCATATTGATCTCCTTCTTAACAGTTTAGAGAGGTGCGGGATAAGCTCCTACCAGCGAACCGCATACTAGCACTTCAAGAGGAAATAGCCGGATTTTTGCTCGACCAGGTCATAGATCCCAAAGGAGAATACTATTACCCGCTACCGCCCCCATGAACCACTTGTCATCGTGCTCCGAAGGCACCAAGGCAACATGTAGGAGAAATTGTATATGTATATACATGTGTATGTGTGAATAATTAATGGTGTTGGTTGTGAGACATTCGATGATATATATTTATATATATGCATAACGTGTACAATTTGTAGTATCGTGAAATACCAGCAAACAAAAAAGAATTAAATGGAAAATAAAGCCAAAACCCACCAAACATTTAGTACCGGTTGGTGTTACCAACCGGTACTAATGTCCTACACTCACCCGGGCCTGGCTTGTGCCACGTGGTGACACTTTAGCGCCGGTTCGTGACGAACCGATACTAAAGGAGGGGGGGCCTTTGGTCCCCACTCTTTAGTGCCGGTTGACGAACCGGCACTAAAGGCCGGTTCTGCACTAGTGTATAATGTGCTAATAGATAATAATAATGTGCTTATAGATATGAGAAAATATTAACTCACTAAAGGGGACATCAGAAATATTACGTTCGGATAACAGATATTATTCTCGTTTACATAGTCTTGGTCTTCTTAACTACAAAGTGGGCATAGAAGCATGATGTATACATAGGAGCTAAAAGATGCCAAACTTTCTCTATCATGGTGACCACAATATTTGTTTCAGATGTTTATTATCACTCCCCTAAAAAGAAGATACATATTATCACCGACCCATCAAGCCTGAAATTTAAGGTTTGTATTTCTTCACACGTAATCGTGATATGAATGGGCCCTGAGTCGACGGATTGACCTGATTTGACGGCTAGAATTTGTTGGATCCGCCCATTTGGATCTTTTTATATTAGTATAGGTATAGATAACCAAGTCAAAAATTAGTCAGATATTTTCATTCTTTTTTTTCCATACTAAAATATCTCATGATTTTGAAAAATATGTTAGGAGTAGCACTGTCAAAAAATGATAAGCGTCAGGGCAAAACAGAGTAGTACTAAGGAACGAGGGGCATGAAAATAAAAATCCCTTGTATTTACGTAGCACTCACACATGCATACACTCCTATTTATTCATCTACTTGTATTATAATTTATGTTTGAAAAACAAATCAAATTGTATTTTTTTCCTGACAGAAAAATATATCATGTCATATGTATCTACAAATAAAATCCCAATATAGAGGGTGTTTGTTTCCAGGGACTTATTGGTTTAGGAACTTAAAAAAGTCCTATAAGTCTCATCTAAACCAAATAGGAGGGACTTATAGGGACTTATTGGGGTCATTTGGGACTTATCAAAAAAGACTCTCAGGGAGGAACTTATTGGGACTTATCGATCTGGACGCACCTACCCCGCATCGCCCCGCACGAACCTCGCCCCACTCGTTCCCCTCCTCGCCTCGCTCCTTCCCCGCCTCGCCCCAATCGCCGCTGCCGCCGGCACCCTCAACCGCCGCCACCATGGCCGATGAGGAGGACGAGATCCCCTTCTTCTCTCAATTCCCCTCGTCTCAACAGGCAACCGAAGGCTCATCCTCCGGTGGAAATCTCGGGAGGGGAATGTGTTTCTTGGATCTCAACAACAATGTCGACGTCTTCCCGGAGTTGGGCTCGTACCAGCAACTCCTCTTCGACCAGTCGGCCGGTCATGGCCTTCCTCCGGTTGGACCTTGGTCGTGGGAGGCCCGTGCCCCAGGGCGGAGGAGGCCGCAGCCCGTCTCTGAACATCGGAGGCCGAGGCGGCTCTCACCTGCGTCCGTTCTTCGCCCCGTCTCTGAACAAGTGTTTTATTATTAGGATTTAGGGGTAACATCAACTTATAAGTCCGTGCAAACAAACAGGTAGGGACTCGGGACTTATAAGTCCATGTAAACAAACAGGTAGGGACTTATGACTTATAAGTTGGGACTTAAAAAAGTCCTATGACTTATGAAACAAACAGGGCCATAATATCCATTCAGTTTTCAATAGTGACAATAAATCAGGTCAATCCATCGACTTTGCGAGGATGTTGAGCAATGATGCAACTGACGGTGTGTACCTCCATCATACAAAACTAGATCATTGATGGCGCGCGTTGCCGTGCCCGTCCATTTGAGTGTTAGATGCTAATGTTAAAAGATTATGTAAAGTCATGCAGTTGTAACATTGTATTGATAGCGTAAGATGTTAATAATAATAGACCGTGGTGGCATCCATCCACTTGTGCAATAAATCAATGCAAAATTTATTGTTCATTGATTTTGAATTGATACAAAATTTTGCAATATGTAGCATAAAGGAAATGACTAAAGAAAATATTGATCTTAATCGAATAAGTGCATTTTAATTGTATACAACGGCTGCTTCTTGAACCTAATACGCTCAAAGTTGCCTCAAGATGTTATTACATGTGTTGCAGAATCTGTCAATACGTAGGGGAGAATTGAAGATATATTTTAGGACATGAACCTAATTCAAGGCACAAAGCGTGCTGCCTCAATGTGCTAACGATCTGCCAAACAGCCTAATCTCACTAGTAGAAAAAGGAGTATTTGTCCCGGTTCATAAGGGCCTTTAGTCCCGGTTCTGAAACCGGGACTAAAGGGTCGTTACTAAAGCCTCCCCTTTAGTCTCGGTTCTTACACCAACCGGTACTAAAGGAAATTTTATGATTTTTTTCGAAAATTTTCTTTTTTAAATTTTTTAGAAATTTTTTATTTTTAAATTTCTGAATTATTTTAACCTCTAATCTCTAATCACCCTCATCACTACTCAATTTAACCTCTAATCTCTAATCACCCCTCATCATACCAAATCATCTAACTTCACGGACGGTCACCCATCTCACTACTCCAGCCTGAGCACGCTTAACTTTCGGGTTCTATTGCCCCTCGTTTCCAAGTCTGAACTTGTTGTTTTCCTGACAATAGTAAGATGTCAATCCTGTTAACCCTCAGGAATTTAGCTTGAGCATAAAGTCACACATTTCACTGCTTGAGTTTGAAATTATTGTTCTAAAAAACAATTATTATTTAGTAACACTAATATTTCTTGAATAAGTAGTTTGACCACAGTTTGACCACAGTTTGTTCAAATTTGACCAAAATTCAAAAACAATGAAATAATTATTTAGTAACACTAATATTTCTTGAATAAGTAGTTTCACCATTGTTTGACCACAGTTTGACCAGATTTGACCAAAATTCAAAAAAACTGAAATAATTATTTAGTAACACTAATATTCTTGAATAATTATTTAGTAACACTAATACTTCTTGAATAAGTAGTTTGACCATAGTTTGACCAGATTTAACAAAAATTAAAAAAAATAAAAACTGAAATTTGAGCATAACTTTTTTTTCCTTTTAGAATTTTAGGATTCTAAAAATTTGCACACAGGCCGTAGGCCGTCAAAATCGGATGCAGATTTTCGTGCTGAACATTTTGATATATTATATGTTTTTTCTGACATAGTATGCAAAAGTTATAGCCGTTTTACATTTTCCCTACACTTTTTGCAAATCATGTCCAAATTTAAGTTCTTAAATTTTCCTAACTAGTATAATAAGTAACATAACTACATCTCGAAGGATTTTAATTTTTGAAATGGGACCTTTAGTACCGGTTCGTGCCACGAACCCGTACTAATGCCTCAAACCCCATTAGTACCGGTTCGTGGCACGAGCCGGTACTAAAGGTCTAACCTTTAGTACCGGTTGGTGCCACGAACCGGTACTAATAGGCACCAACCGGGACTAAAGGTCCCATTTGAACCGGGACTAATGCCTTTGCCGTGGCACAAACCGGTACTAAAGGGGTGGTGGCAGGCTGGCGTCAGGCCAAGGCCCCGCGATCACCTTTAGTACCGGTTCGTGGCACAAACCGGTACTAAAGGGCTAACCTTTAGTACCAGTTCGTGCCACGAACCGGTACTAAAGGGTTTGACCTATAGTACGGTTCGTGCCACGAACCGGTACTAAAGGTCAATTTTCAATCCCTACCCCCTTATATCGCCATTTCAGTTTTGAAAATACAAAAGAAAATAATAAAAATTCAAAAATAAAATTCTTGAGATGTAGTTATATTACTACATCTACTAGTTAGGAAAATTAAAAACTTAAATTTGGACATGTTTTGCAAAAGTGTATGGAAAATGTAAACGGCTATAACTTTTGCATACGATGTCTGAAAAACGATATAATATATCAAAAATTCAGCACGAAAATCCGATCCGATGGAGACCGCCACGGCCTGTTTGGAATTTTTAGAATCCTCAAATTCGAAAAGGAAAAAAAGATATGGTCAAATTTCAATTTTTTAAAAAAATTTGGTTAAATTTGGTCAAACAGCTTATTCAAGAAGTATTGATGTTACTACATAATTATTCAAGAATATTAGTGTTACTAAATAATTATTTCAATTTGTTGAATTTTGGTCAAACTATGGTCAAACTATGGTCAAACTTATTCAAGAAATATTAGCGTTACTAAATAATTACTGTTTTTTTAGAATAATAGTTTCAAACTCAAACGGTGAAATGTGTGACTTCATGCTCAAGCTAAACTCCTGAGGGTTAATAGGATTGACATCTTACTATTGTCAGGAAAACAACAAGTGCAGACTCGGAAACGAAGGAGAATAGTACCCGAAGCGTGCTCGGGCTGGAGTAGTGAGAGGGATGGGTGACCGGTCGGGAAGTTAGATGATTTGGAATGAGTGATCCACACTTGAGCAGTTAAGAGAGGTGATTAGAGACTAAATCATCAAATAATTCAGAAAAATTAAAAATTAAAAAAATCAAATTTTTTTTCCAAAAATTTCAAAAAAAAAAAATTCAAAAAAAACCTTTAGTACCGGTTGGTAACACCAACCGTACTAAAGGTCCCCTTACAGGCGTGAGCTCACGCCACGTGGTGGCTCTTTAGCGCCGGTTCGTGCGAACCGGTACTAAAGGGGGGCTTTAGTGCCCACATTTTAGTGCCGGTTCCATAACCGCACTAAAGGCCTCTGAACCGGCGCTAAAGCTCTGTTTTCTACTACTGGCATGAACCGGGACCAATGCTCACATTAGTCCCGGTTCATGACTGAACCGGGACTAATGGGCTAACCTGGCCTGGACCAAAGCCCTGTTTTCTACTAGTGTGTGACAACACCACGTGCCTCTACTACCCAAGTAACTTTATTAGCACAGGGATCTTCTTTCTAACCCGCTATCAATGTATGTCTAAATGATGATAGGGTGCATATCTTGCCTTAAAAAATAATGGGTCCGTATTTTTCACCGTATTTCTTCACCAAAGACGATAGATTGCAGTTATATCTGGAACTTCCACCAAACCCCCCTAGCTTCGAGTGTTTCAAATCATTTCACATGATCGAATTTAGAGGGATCAAGGATTTCAAGGCTTTGCTGAGCTGGTAGGATTCATACGGCAACAAAGCAGGGAGGATCCAGATGGCCTCTGAAAAGAAAACATAGCTTCAATCTATGAGCATTATTGCATGCTTTCTTCTATCTGATACGTTTTCATCACAATAAGAAATTCATGATGTTCTTGGTATAAAGTGAGGGTAGAGTATAATCCATAAATAGTACTGTAGGTGTTCTATGCACAGTAATGGAACTTAAACTGGGAGCAGGCGGACAAACCTTTTTTATGTAAACACCAAGGATCGATGCATCTTCCGTGCTTGTTGGGCACAATGATCATTCTAAACATGCCAAATAACATTCACTGATATATATATATATATATATATATATATATATATATATATATATATATATATATATATATATATATATATATATATATATATATATATCAAGTGTGAATAGTCGACAACCACACACTCAAAAGCTCCAAGTACGAGAAACAAATCCAAAAAGGGCTGTGTAATCTTACCCCATTGCTAAACGCACTATACCCTGTGTCTAGGTAATCTTGCTGACAGTGACGATACATAAGACGCCACACTGGAGGAGTAAGATTGAAATAGATAGTACAAAAAATGGATTAAAACAAACATAATATCCACAAAAAATTTGGTATTTCACAATTCATGATCAAAATGGTTAAAGAGCTCACCGTTTGTCACTCAATATTTTTTCATCCTAAGGGTCCAACATGCCATCATATGACTACAGGGATGCATATGGGCTATGTCATCCAAAACATATGACTATGTCCCAATGAAATTGGGTTTACCATGGCAGCGGAAAATAAAATACAAAGGTTCTGCCTCCACTGACGTTGTTGTGGTGCCGTGGAATGTTTCCATCCCGAGGAAGGCATAAAAGATAAACGTTAGCAATGGAACATAAATGTACTTAATACAGGATGAGGCTTAGGACGATTTGTTGACTGGAAAACTCCATTGTATAAGTGTGTCAATCAGATATGGAGGAAATACTATTCGTTTATTTCCAAAGAAGCGTTGACAACAGATACAGAATGGCTCAATAAGTTAAGTTGTTGCCCAAAGTATTGTGCCAAGGAAATGAGTAATTGGTGTTGCATCTGTTGAAAGTAAAAGCAAAAATACAGTGGTTGAGAACTGAATTAGATTAGGATAAAATACATACATGTTCCACATAGCAAATAGGTCTCACTATTAAACTTTGTAACGAAGCATAAGGAAAGTGGTGAAGCACCAGAAACATTTACAATTTAAAACTTGTATAAAAAATTGAGGTCCTTAAGGGAATCTTGGATGGAGGTTCTGTGTCAAGGAAACCTTTCAAATTGTGTAAAAAAGTGGTGAAGCACCTAAAACATTTGCAATTTAAAACTTGTATAAAAAATTGAGGTGCTTAAGGGAATCTTGGCTGAAGGTTATGTGTCAAGGAAACCTTTCAAATTATTCCAGATCAACTACAACCCACCGCCCACATTCACAACAAAAATATGATGCAAGATGTGCAGTTTTACTTGTTTTTAAAATACCATACCTTCACTCTAACTATTTAGTATCTACAACCACCCACACGATATACTCTGCACTCTAGCATGCTCAACGTGAAGCACTACACAAGTTAGGAAAAAAGTAGAATTACAGGGAATAAAAAAAAGCTCACCTGCCCCAGAGACATGTCTTAACTTCGGTGAGAGCGTGATGCAAGCTGATCATCCCGTGGAAAACTTGCCATAATCCCAGAACATTATTTAGGGCATGAAGCATGATCAGCTACGGCATTCAATCACCCATGTAAACACTACCACCTGAATGCAATTTGTGATACGACGCCTGATCATTAGCTCTATCTATCTATCAAGAAAATATCGATCACAGCCCAATGATCCAGGAGTGAGAAGACAGGTGCAGAGGATACAAAACACTAATCTACTTAACAAATATGGTTGTCGAAGGTACAGTGAAGGGAGCAAAATATTTGGAGGCCTCTAGTCTAGGGGAAAAGGAAGGAAATAGGGGAGTAATGTACCTCCACTGCCAGCGACCGTTACAACAAATCAGGGACATATGAGCTTCTTCGCATTACTCGCCCGTCTCCTTGCCTGGTCGTCAACCACACGTGGTACACACTTCAGATCAGACAGCCAGGACGGATATATAACAGAATCAAACGGCCCAAATGTCACCGGACGTGAGAGGCAGGGAAAGAGCTCAGTTTTACTGACCTTTTGTATAAATATAAATAAACAAGGTAGGAGCAACGATTTCACCTTGTATGTCATTGTTCTCTAGATCAAAATGCATCAGCCTTCCATCTTTTTCACCTTTATAGAGCATACTTCAGTTAGAGCGAAGCCATCCTGCAGCCAGGAAACATTAAGAGATTTTCAAGCATTCTGCATTCAGTACACATTAAGAAATTCCTATCTGATGCACAAGTGAACAACAGATTACAAATTTTTTTGATGCATTGACTAACTCTAAAAAGCAAATCTAACTATCGAATTACCATATTAAGTGTGATGATATTTTTCTAACCAACATCATCAGATATCCAACAATATTAATGAGCAGCTTGAGGTGAAGCGGAGTCCAAGGGGGCCTTTGAGGGGTACCACCCATCTTGTGTGTGGCATGAAGACCTGGAGGTGGTCGGCGTCGTGGAGTCACGGGGAATCGGGGCCGCGAAGGAGGGAAGACGCTGGCGTTTGTGGATAAATGTAGGATCTCTCCGGTTTAAGCGCCGCAACAGCGGTGGCGCACCACAGGTTCTCCTGTCGGTAGAGAGAAGGAGAGGTCAAAGAGGAGGTCTCGTCAGGGAGGGGAGCGGCTAGGTCGCATGCGCCTCACGCCCAGTTTCTGTGAGAGCTCATGTGAGGTGGCGGCGATTGGGATAACTGGATGAACAACGGACCTGGCAATGGCGGAATTTCCGGCGGCATGCAAGAAGTCGGGGAGGGGTGGGGGCGGCTTTCTTCTCTTCATGGCGTTGGGTGTGCATTTTTCTTCTGGAAACAGCCGCCCACGAAGGCCTACGTGCGAACAAGGACCCAATCAACCACACGCATTCAATTTTGTCTCCGGAGTAGCTGCCCAGTCGAGTCGCAGGAAGGTGCAGCAGAATTTGATTGGACGGCTGAAAACGTCCAAAGCTGAAGATCCGACGGCTACGAATGCTAATGACCTAAGATGACAGGAAAGGTGCTTGGTTATAATGTATCTAAATTGGACGTTTTTAATCATATGCGACAAAAGAAATACTCCATGTTCCAAGAGAATATTCTGCACTACGAAAAAATGGAATACCCAATCAATTTTAATTATCATTATCATTTATTTCCATTTTGCACGTAGTACATTGTCCATATTAACCATAGGGTTTCTCTAATAGAGTATTACCTTCCAAGTGGTATTACTAACATCAACCGCTGGATCTGAGAAAATTAACGGCTCTCAGTGAGTGAACAGTCAACACACAAAAATGTGTCTACATACATCCAATTCAGAAAAAAGTTAGAACATCTTATGATTTGAAACAAATGGAGTAGTATTTTGTTTATGGGCCTGGCTTATCAGTAACATAGTTATAGCATCCAACAAATCCCTGATATGCTTGTTCATCACGTGGTGTTTCTGTCCCATGTAGAAAGGGAAATAAAACAAAGATCATAATGCGGAGATAATTAAGCATCCTGTCCTCTTTTCTCTTGATGGTGGCTGAGGATGACATCGGGGCTGGATGGAGCTGTTGTACGTGCATGTGCGAGAAGCTTATTCGCAAAAAAAAAAAAAGGCACGACAAGCCAGGAACTCATTATATATGAATGTCATGTGAAATGTATTGCCGCAGCGCTCAACTTCATCCATTCATTGTTACCTTCCACCTCCTACATAAACACTTACTAAACATTGCATTCACCCTAGACCTCCTTTTCTTCTTTCTCTTCCTCTTTGTGCCGCATGTTAGTCTAAACTGACAGATCCTTCTATGATACCTCTCTTCTTACCATAGGCACGGGAGGCATAGGGAAATGACGAGTGGTATTTAGATGTTGAATATTTTATGGAATGCTTTAGTAGGAGCGTGCAGATGGGACCTATTGTAGCAAAAATGAGTAGATTTTTTACCATAATTAGGAGGTGGACGCAAGCCATCCAGTTACACGCAAGAAAATGGATGATGAGGAAACACAGTTTGTGGACCAAACATCTGTTTATCTGTAGTGAACCACGTTCTTTTTGCAAGTTATATATAATTGACTGAAAGCAGGACATTTTTCCAGATTAGCATGCACTAAATTTTCCGTAGAGGTTGAGATTGGTTGGAATATACCAGCTCGATCTTGGGTAAATCCTATGGATTGCGACAAGTGTACAATACAGTGTACACTATGCTTTTGATGCAGAGATTAAAAACCTATTTCCAATGAGTTGTCATGAGGAAAAAAAAGTCTTCATTTGACTATCCCGTGAAGTAACCATTCCATCAGCAACGTTGGTGTAGAGGACAAGGGAATCACATTGGTCAGAATTAAGGGCAGGGAAAGTAATAGAGAACTCGCCAGCATCAACAAAACACCTGTCTCCCACCAGTATATAAGCCATAGTCAGGGACAAGGAAAACTTTTAGTCTCATGCTGGTGCGAAGATTTTGTGGCAAGGCGGCATCATGCAAGGGTAGACCTGCACTACAACCATTCAACCAGTGCCAATGAATTGTATCGAAACAGTCCGGGGACGTGGTGGCAAAGAACAATCACATAGCATGGGGGGAATGTGAGGGTTTATTGAGCAAATAATTTTGCACAAGTTAACACTTCAACGCGTCAATTT